>OU342948.1:64259109-64842406 GCA_910592335.1 Adalia bipunctata | reverse complement strand
AAATGATATAGTCATAAAACGAAAAACACATAATCGTCCCACTAACGGCGTCACTTTATGCACAGGCAGACATCTTCTTCCGGGGTAAACCTTTTTCTCAAAGACCTCCGACTACCTGCTCCCGAGTGGTTAGCGCCACTGATGGCAATAATGTCACCTATTGTCAACTGTTTATTAACTTTGTGCGTTCCTTCACCGCAAACCTTACCGCTAGTACAACGGCACACGACCGATGATGGTTTTATTGTTTTCGTCGGTCACTTTCCACGCACAGATGTTCATTTTTCAGCGCCACTATTCCTTTTGAGTCCAATGGGTTGCCTTAGGGGTGAGTACGGGATATACTTCGAAATCGTACCAGTTTCAATGTTGGGTGTTTCAATTATCGGTTTTTTTTTCGTTCGTGTTCGCTTCATCTACTTCAGCTGCGTCCAACCATCCCCATACTGGACTTTCAGCATTTTCCTCAGGAGTCATCCATTGGTCATCTGACAGGCACAACGGGCATTAATCCATTTCAGCCCTCTCTGAAGTGGTCCCAAAACAATTTCCTTCTGGCCTCGTCGTCAGTAAGTAACTCTACTTTTCATCGTGGTGATGATAACATATCCCCATGGTTTGTCCATTTTCTTCTATGGTTTGCCCATAAATCTTAAGGGATTTGAAGCGATGCTTATCTCGACATTCCGTGGCACTTATAAGGTTTATAATGTTCTAGATTAGCCCGGCTACAACCGAACTATGACTGCGCGTACCGCGGTGAGCTATTAAACGCGTTACCTCCTCCACACAACAAGTCCACACACGTTGAAAGTCAATTTCTTCTCTGCAAGATATTCACATTGCCGGATCACTCGAATATGTCCTGTTTACTTCTGGGCACTCCGCGACATCCCGAATAGATACCACCGATTATTTCTGAATTTTTGTCCGCACAATCGTACGCGATTATCGCTAGCACCTGAGCATGTAGACTAATGGTCATGAGAAAGGTTACCCCAAATCATAACTCGCTGGTTATTACTCGCCATGGTTCTGGTCCCTTGCTGTCTCACGTCCTCTTCTTCGGCCTTAGGTAAAATTAATTTTTCACAGGCGACAAAAAAAATTCCAACAAAACAATATAGGTACATGCAAACAATAATTCACGGTGATCATTATTAAACACAGGTAAAGAAAAAATTCGAACATAACCTTACTTAAATATCATGCAAAATTGTTATACCTAAACATATTTATATGACTTCGTTGTGCTCGCCTTGAGCAGCGACCACAACGATTCTGATTTTCCTTTTTGGATTTTCTCTCCTCAAATTTGTTCAATTGTGATTACGATCCGCGTAATCGGGGTTAACTTTTATTCAACAAAAAAAAAATTGCCTTTGACTTTACTTCTCTCACTTTCAACTATTTAGCATTAACTATTACTTTTTTACGACTAACTATTACTGTCAACGATTTACTATTAGCAATCAACTCGGATCGTGGGGTCGTCAGTCCCCAATGGCACCCCAAAAACCACTCCGTGCGAGAAAAATGATTTTTTTCTTCTTCACTTTTAGGTCCATCGGTCTGGTGGACGTCTAAGCCTGCTGGACTTCCCCTGCGCTAAAATAGGCTTTTCCAAAAGTTCCTCCTCCGCCACATCTATATCTGACTCCTCATCCGAATCAGTTACGAATTCGGTCGACAGTCTATCTGCATGGACGACTTTTTCGTCAGATCCCCTACATTCCTTTATTCTGCAGGTCCCATAACTACTGATTCCCATAATTCGATATGGTCCTATCCAGTTTTCCCCCATTGTCTTTGACGACCCATGCCTTGTGTTTACGTATACCTTGTCGCCCAACTCGAATTGGTGATCCGACACAAGGTACTCGTTCTCAAACCCCTTTGAAGTTTTGTTCTTCTGACGCCCCGTTTCATGTCGCTTTTCCTCCACTTTTGGTTTCGGCTTCACCTGCCCAACTTTTATTTTCGCGTCTTCAGAGTCCTGCCCAACTTTCGGTTCCTTCTTTTCCGCTGGTTCCTCTACCCCAGTAGCGCTTTTTCCATTTCCGTTCATATCCACTACAGACTTCATGTGCCCTGTGATATTAGTTTCTATCATTTCTGCCTTGTGTTCCCAAATTTCCTCCTTTTGCGTTTGAGTACAAGCGTCCACACCAACCTTCCCTGTATTCATTTTCCTCTTAGCCTCAGAATTTCCCGAAATTTCTATTTCCCTATTTATATTTTCCGTTTGATTACCCCTGTCCTCTTTACTAGTAATTCCCCCTATGTTCATGGAAATTCGATTGTTGTCAACCTCGTCCTTGAGCAATAGTTCAAAAACATGGCCCCTTATTGCTATGGCTGGGCCGTGCGAATAGTCTATATGCGCCTGATTTGCATATAGAAAATCCCTTCCCAATATGACCTGAACATTCCCTAGAATGTTATTGTCGCAAACAACGGCCTTCCAATAGGTGCTCCATTCACCATTTTTCGGGCCCACCGAAACTTGGGTCATGCCATATGTCCTCAAAGCGTGCCCCGTGACACTTGTTAAACGACCAGAAATCGTTTCGGCCTCATAAATCACATTCTTTTGAACCAAACCTTTTTGGATCAAAGTAACCGCCGCCCCTGTATCGATTAAACAATCGCATACTTTGCCATTTACCTGCATTTTAATAATATGCGGTATTTCGTCGATTTCCTCAGCATTCACTTCCGGGATGACTACACGACTTTGTTTAGCATTACCTGCTAATCGCTGATTTCGACACTCCCGGGCAAAGTGTCCTGCCTGACCACAGGAAAAACACCTTTTCCTCGGATCCTGTCGTCCATTGCCACCAGTCCTAAATTCCTTCGACAAGTACTCCTCCTTTCCACACGAGTGGCACTGCTTTTCAGTGTCCATCGTGGAATTTCCCGTGATAAAATCCCTCCTCTGGATCATCAAAAGAGTGATTTCTTGCAGCTTCACTATCTCCTCTGCCTTTTCCAAGTCTAAATTTTTCTCCCTCAACAACCAGATTCCCGTATGCTGCATCAAGTCTTTCCGAAGCCCTATCTTAAATTGATCTAAAATCATATCCCTATTTTTCTTCTTGATCCCAGCTACTTCTTCCTTAGTGGCCCCAACGAGATCATCCTGCAAGAGATCTGCCCCTATGATCCGTAACCTAGTACAAAATGAAGAAACATTTTCATCTTGTCCTTGAAAACACCGATATAAATTCCACTGATTCTCTTCTGGCAATCTAGATGGAGTAAATTTCTTCAAAAGTTTTGCTTTGAAGTCCGCATAACTCAATTTATCGAAGGATATGTCTGACTTGAAAAAATCATACGCTCCACCACTCAGTTTGAATTTGAGTAATTTTAGCGTGACTTCTTCCGTCCACCCATCTAATTTCGACCGTAATTCCAATTTGTCGAAATACTCGACCGCCCCTTTTCCTGTGAAGTTATCTAAAGTACCTGCTACCATACCAAGAGAATACATCATTGACGGAAACACTTTATTGGTGTTAGTACCAGAGGTAGTAGTTGCCATTTTACCAATTACTCTAATCCTACCAATTATGTGAAAAACTTGCACCTACCGGTATTCTTGTCTTCTCTCGTTCACCTACCCTGAAAACCCTATCTGACTACCGGCAAAAAAAATTTAAATTTTCTTGAGAGAAAAAAAAAATCAACTAGTTGAAAACAAAACCACACGAAGGAAAAACTTTCGAAACAAAAAAAATTTGTTTAATAAAAAAAATTATTAATTCTACCTAATTCCGTAATGAATTTTTTCGATATGAATATAATTCGTCGAAAAAAAAATTCTCTTGAAAAGAAAAGGACAATCAACTAATCAGATACAAACCACACGACGTTATAACTTTCGAAACGAGAAAATTGTTTAATGAACAAAAAAAAATTATTAATTCTGAACAATTCCGTAATGAATTCAATTATGTGAATATGATTCGTCGTACCAATGCTAAAATAACTAAGATACTTATTTCAGGAATACAAACCTTCACCTAAAGTTACCAAAATACATCAACGTCACCCTTTGAATGCAAAACCTTTTGGCCAATAAACGTACAATAAACAAACTCAATCAACACCTATTATTTTCAAATCTATACGGAAACGTGATTCTAACAACTGCTTGGCTTTTTCAAAACGAAACAAACCGGATACCTTCCCTCAGAAAACCTTGTTTTTTAATTATTCGATGCGCTTAGAATTTTTCTACACAAATCAAATCTGCTACCCCCCTCAGAAAATCTTTTTCAAAAAATCCCACCGCTGTCACCAGTTGTAATAAACCGCCCTCGTATGAATATTTTCACGCGAGGTTGGAAATTATTATTAGATAGAAAAATAAAGAAAAGGTGGAATTTCCGATCCTATTGCAGTCGAGCGGCTGTCTGCATGTAGGTTCGTGCCTCAAGCTAATGAGAGGTCTTTGATGTTTAGATTTTCTTTTCAGAGGGGTGAGGTATTAGAATTTAAAAACACAGATAAATACATAAATCTATATTAGAAAATAAAAACAAAACAAAAATTACTGAACTTCGACAATAGCCACAACGAATTTTTGGAATTTGTACAAATAGGTTTATTTAACCTGTTTACTATCAATCAAATCCAAAAGTATGAATAAACTTCGATTCATAAATCACTATCAAATCATGAATAAATTTCAGATAATGAATAACATTAAAGTCATGGATAAATTTCAATTAATAAATCAATTTCGTTAATACCTGTTATAACAAAACTTACAGAACACTTATTACAGCAGTCTCCAAACGATATTTGATAAGGAAGAGAGTGATGAATTCCGACACCCGATAAAATATACAAATACACACAAACAAAAAATTATTATAAAAATTGCTATGGTCAACTTTTCGCCCTCTTAGATATCTACTGGGTTAATTGAATAAAACCAGGTCTTCTAAACCTCTTACCTTAGTTAAATGTTAATCCACCTTCACACGATGCCACGAACCACGTCACGGTACGTTATTTCAAATACAAAGTCTCTTTTCCTCAATTCAAACGAAATTTTAAATCAACACTTTACTCGCCGTTCCGAACCAGTACTTTACACTTATTCTGAATTCAAACAAACACTTTTCTCGCAGCTTCTAAACGTTATTTCAAATTAATTCGGAATTCAAACAAATAATTTCCTCGCCGTTTCTCAACCTTACTTCCAATCAATTCTGAATTTAAACTTATATTTTCCTCGCCGTTCTTCAACTTTACTCCCAATTAATTATCCCTTCTCGGACTCTACCAAATTCCCACAATTACTACCCTTTACCGTACTACCGACGTTCTCCCACGCGATCTACTAACGGTCTCAATTATAACTTAAACAACACCCACACTTTCCTCTACGTTCACAACTTTAAACGTTCTCGGACTCTAAGTATCTCTCTACATACTGCTGGAACTTACTTAAACATCGCGCCCTACTCGCGATGTCTGCGCCCTCAATTGGCACCCCCGCACGCGATCTTGAGACGGTCTCTCCACGCGATCTTAAGCCGGTCTCCCCGCGCTCGTCCACATTCACGCCTTATAAATTAGATACTTCCTGAACCTAGGGGGTAAACCCCCCTCTTCACGTCTAAGTTACAAGTCTTCTTTTTCCTATTCCTCCCCCCTTGAGAGGGCACAGAAAAATTGGGTGGTCTCAGCAAAACACCCCACGAGAAAAAAACAAAAGACGTTTCATCGATGACATCCTACCCTCGGCTTTTTGGGTGCGGAAGCTATAATTCGATGTTTATAGGTTTTCCAACGACATGCATTGAAAATGGTCCTAAGGACCATGTGTGTGACTTTCTTGACTTATTCCTTTGTGCGATCGTAACTTGGAACCCTCTTCGTGAAACCTGAGTCTTTTTGGCTTTATTCGAATTTGCCGATGCAATTTGAGTAGAACTCTCCAAAATGGCAAACGGATGTTGCTTTAGTGTGGTCGGTGACAGAAATATCACATTTTTATGGTTTTTCTTTAAATTCCCAGTACCGTGGGACCTTTAGGAATTGAAATTTAAAACTTTGTTTTTCTACCAAATAATCACTTGCAATAAATTGTTGAACTGACGTTCTTTTTTCTAGTCCACAAGCATTTTAAATTAGGGTACATTTCCGGTCTATTACAACATGAAAGCATATTCACCAAGTAGACAGAATATATCAACATCTCTTTTCGAATTCATTCTACTAAATCTTCGATAACAGAAAAATATGGTATTGCTATATTCAGATATAATGTGGACTTACCAGCAAACGCTATCAGGGAATGAGTTTCTCCAAGAACCTCTTCAGCAACATCATTCCAAATTGGATCGAGAAGAGTTGCAAACTTGTTGTAGATCTCGCCATACCCCACCAACCAAATTTCGGGTCTCTTCTCCACGGCCATTATCAACTTTGCTGTGAAACTCATTGTTAAATGAATGCCTGAACAAATCTCTCGGAATACTTTCTTTCGGAACTGGTTAAAAACTGACTCGAATAAGATTGTGTTCATGCTTTTATGCTAAACACCCTACTCTCTCAAAGTAGAAGGGGAAAACAGGTACTCAACTGTCTCTCAACTACTTTTGCCCGAATATCCATTTGTGTACCTACAACAAGGGATTAACGGCTTAATTGTTTCTAAGTAGGAGTCGTTGAAATATTATTTGTGGGTAATTTACAGAGACCTACAGATAGGTAATCCTTATTTCCTGAACTTGAGATCACTTGACCTTTTTAAATTATTCCCATTATATACATGATGTTTCAGAATAAGGGAAGGTAACTTCGGGATCTCAATCCTCAGTTGATTTTATGATATAAAGTTCCTATAGTCTATAGGTCCCTGACGCACTGTTTCTGAGATACGGGGTGTTGAAAAAAAAAATTGGTTTTATGAAATTATTTTCTACCGTACACGATTTTTTTTTTGAGTTTTGGTTGGTTATGAGTACGCATTAAGACACATTTTTTCCTATACAAAATGATGTTCAATTTTCACCATTGGCGTTTGTACAGACTTCTATCCGAATAAATTCGGTGAAGAAATTGGTAAGCCAATAATTTTTCTCGAATTTTAAACCATTTTCGTATCACCATATAATTCAGAATGAGAATGGTTGCTTGGGTTTTTTACCTGCGACGAATACTTTCTGAGAAAAAAAAATAGAATGCAATTTCATTTAAGAGAGTTAAGAAATTCTCTAATTACTTCTAAAATCGTCTGGACACAGATTGAGGGCCGGTATTATAAAGGCCAACCGAGGATTCAACCATTGCGTCAACAACCAAATTCCCCACTATCTGGTAGTTGGCGCACGGTTGAATCCTCGGTTCGCCTTTAATAAAACCGGCCCTAAGGCAGCTTAGTCGCCTTCATATTTGACGTTTGCAAAATCGAGTTCGACTGCTGATTTTACAGAATATCATTTTGTTCATTTTCGAAGATCTCTTGTTGCTTCTTTAATTTAACAATTTCGCATTATTAGTTTTAGTGGTAATAGGTAGGCAGTTCTGTTTTCATTAGTGAATAGTTAAACTTTTATTTATCAAAAGCAATGGCTTACCTTTTTTCACGAAATTCAAAAAATTTGTTTTATTGCGTACTCATATCCTACCAAAATCGTGTACGGTGCCGAAAATAATTTCGAAAAATATATTTTTTTTTATTTTCAATACCCCGAATCTCTGAAACAATTGTCACGTTTCTGAATTACGTTTCCTGCGGATTTCATAATTAAATTTAACGTTGTAACGCACTGTACAGTGACTTTACCAAACACAGTGGCGACAATTGTGGTATCATTTTTGATTGGTTGTCCGGATCACGTGGTACAAATTGCCATTTTTAGGTTTGACAATAAATCCATTATGTTATGTTCGTTGAAGTGAGTAGACGTGCTTGATTGTGCTCTGCGGGATACGCCAATAAACTCTTCTGAGAAACCACCGTATTTTATAGTTGGTTATTTTTTCTAATTGTCAAAAGATGTCGACCAGACAAAAAACTGATTTTGAAAAATCTTTGATAGAGGCCCTGAAATCAGACAATGTTGTAAAAAAGATTTCTAATGCCATAATTAATTCAATTACTAAATGTTTCGCTGAAAAATTCAACATTTATGACGCTAAAATTGCGTCTTTGGAGGCTGAAATTCAACTCCTGAAATCTAATTCGGAAAGGATCGATAATATCTGTGATGACAAATCCCATAAAGAAATCGAACAAAAAGTGGACATTCTCGAACAGAAGTTAAAAAATAACAACATCCGTCTCATCGGAGTCCAGGAGGTCCCCGGAGAAGATGTGTTTGCCCAGGTCAAGAATATCTTTATGGATAAATTCAATATACCGGTCACTGATGAAATCGCCTCGGTGTACAGAGTTGGTAAGAAGAATAAAGAAAAATCTCGACATATCATCGTTTCTTTCAAAGAGGTCAATTTCAAAAACATTGTTTACGGCAAGAAAAAACTTTTAGAGGGGAACGCGAATTGTTATGAAGGCGGATTTGACTCATGCAAGATGGAAGTTAGTCCGGGAATCGTCGGAAATACATGGATTCAGAAATGTGTGGACATTCAATGGAGCCGTTTTCCTCAGGTCCGGAACAAATGTTCAAAAACTCAATTCTGGTGTGTGATTTGATGAATTTTTGTTTTGTTTCGTTGGCGGTGTCTCTGAGCACTTCAACACGAAATAGTGGGACTATTATATGTCAGAGCTGTGACGAGCACTGAAGAAAAGTGCTTCGAGCACTAAGCACTAAGCACTTGAATAAAAAGGCTCCCGAGTCTCGAGCACAAAGCACTTATTTTCACAAAAGGCTCGCGAATACTAAGCACTTTGTGAAAGTAATTCGACATTTCGAGCACTAAGCCCTAAGCACTTTTTTTAGGAAATATTGAAAGAGAGGTTATTTTAATCGAAAAAGAAATTGTAAGTTGGCATAGGAATGTGATATTAAAAATTTTGAATTCGATTCAATATAATACGTATATAATAAATTCTTATTGAGAAAAATGCTATTCGCTCCTGGATCTCTCTGTTTGATAATATTCATAAATATACTGAATTTTTCGAGTTTACTTTTTTTTCTTTCCTTGAAACAAAATTGAATAAAAAATTCAAGGAAAATGGAAATGTTACTCTGTCAATTCTTGCACTGATTTGTCAGGAGCAAACCAGTTGCGAAACAATGTTGCGTGACAAATAACGAAGAAGTATCAAAATTAGAACTCAATGAACTGTGTAACCTTTTGATGTTGTCTATATAGGACTCTTTGGTCAGATGAAAACGTAAAAAAAAAACAGAATCGTGGCTTTTGCTTTTTCTATTGATATCAAGTTGTCAACGCACAAATTACCATTTAACAAAATACACATGGGCCCTTCAATTTCCCTTTTATAATGATCAAGTTTCCTCATTATCATCTCTCTGTAATTGCAATCCAAACAGTTTTGGGATGTTACTGTCATGTTGATTTAAGATTTTATTAATGTAAAAATGAATTCGTACAACATTGGCTCAGGGCTTAGTGCTTAGTAATCCGCAAAAGTGCTCGGGAGAACTTTTGGGATTACTAAGCACTAAGCCTTTGGCCGAAGCACTCCAATTACTAAGCACTAAGCACTGCTGTTGAAAAGTGCTTGGGAGCACAGTGCTCGGGAGCACAAAAGGGCTCCGAGTACTTTCACGAGCACAAAGCACAATGCTTTGGCACAGCTCTGTTATATGTTTACTTTGGGTCATGTGAATGTACAATCCTTATTGCCTAAATTTAATGAATTTAAGGTGTTTGTTGGTCAGAATTATTTTGATATAATTGCTTTATCGGAGACTTGGTTGAGTGCTTCTGTTGATTCTTGCAGTATAATGATATCTAATTATGAAGTTATAAGACGGGATAGGAATACTGGTTCGAGGGGTGGTGGAGTTTTATTGTACGTGAATAATAGGCTACGTTTTGATATTGTTGATGTTCCGAAGGTTTCAAATATAGAGCAGCTATTTATTAGGGTTCAGTGTGGGGGAATATCATTTATTTTAGGTGTAGTGTATAAGCCACCTCATATACCATATAGACTTTTCAGTGATGCTTTAGAATCTAGCTTGAGCTATTCTTTGATGTTATGTTCAAATGTTTTCTGTGTTGGCGATGTTAATATTAATTTTCTTGAGATAAATTCACCTCCTGTCAAGTATTTTGCTTCAATGCTCTCTGCTGTCGGCATGCAACAACTCATTCGGGGGCCAACTCATATAACAGCTAACTCCGAATCTTTGATCGATGTTATTTTGTGCAATAATGATGCGGCTATTGTTTCCTCCTTCACTTGTCCTTCAAATTTTTCTTTGCATGAATGCATTGGTTGTACAATTAAGATTGAGAAGCCTCGAATTTTCTCAATTAGGGATTGTAGGGGTTTTGATGAGAACTTGTTATTTGATGACATCGTTAACTCTGATTTACCAAGAATATTTCGGACATATGATGTGGATGAAAAGGTTAAGATTCTTACTGACATCTTGGTAAAACTGTTCGATAAACATTTTCCTCCGAGAGCGATCAGAGTTTCCAAACGGCATGCGCCGTGGATGACGGACGAGATAAGAGCGTTGATGAGAAGTAGGGATAAGGCGAGAGGGAAACACAGGAGAGACAGGTCTGATGAAGCGTGGGAGGTATACAAGCGGTTGCGGAACATGGTGAATCACTCCATAACTAATTAAAAGCGATTGTATTTTCAATATGTCACAATGCACTCTTCTAATAAAAATATGTGGAAGGAAAATAAATCATTGGGTATTTCGAATAAATCGCATGTTGATCTCGCACAAAAATATGTGAGCCCTGATGAAATAAACGATTATTTTCTTGGTTTTGGCGATGGAAGAAGTGACTCTTCAGTTGTAGACTTTTACAAAAACAATCCTATATGTTCAGATCAGTTTTGTTTTCGGTTGGTAGATGAGGAAACTTTATTTAATTTTCTGAAAAAAATCAAGAATAGTGCTCCAGGTTGTGATAGTATTTCAATTTCATTTATTAAGATTTGCTGTCCTTGTATCCTTCCTTTTATTGTCAACATTTTCAACTCCATTCTGCTAAGTTCTAAATTTCCGAAATCGTGGAAGTGTGCACAGGTGGTTCCTATTCCAAAGACCAGTAATCCCAGAGAGCTATCCGATCTTAGACCAATAAGTATTTTGTCGGGATTGTCCAAAATATTGGAGAAGATAATGGCTGTTCAACTTGAGGAATATCTCAACTCAAATAAGATTCTTCCTGATGTTCAATCTGGTTTTAGACCGGGTTACATACAGTACCACCAGTACTCTTCTTGATGTCACTGATGACATTTTGCAGTCATTTGATGAATCTAAATGCTCAGCTTTGCTTTTGCTCGACTTCAGTAAAGCCTTTGATACGGTAAGACATGGGACTCTTCTTGCTGTGTTGGGCACTAAAACTCTTCGAGTCTTATTTCAATGGTCGTTCTCAGGTGGTTAAATTGGGTAGTAGAGTTTCTTCTGCCAAACAGGTGTTGAGTGGAGTACCTCAAGGTTCCGTTTTTGGACCGATACTCTTCATCTTATATACAAGCCAATTCCCTAAGTTCATTAATCACTGTAAGGTGCACATGTATGCTGATGATTTTCAACTTTTCCTGGATTTCTCTATTGATGAATTGAATGTTGCCTCCATTAAACTGAACGAGGACTTGAATCGGCTATGGGATATTGCAAGGAAGCATGGTTTGAATCTGAATGGCAACAAATCTTTTGCTCTCGCTTTTGGCTCCAAGAACAATAAGAAAACTGTTAGGGAGGGTCCCAGGCTGGTTGTTTCGCATGATGTCATTGGTTTTGTGGATTATGCTCGAGATTTGGGTTTGATTTTGGATGATTCGATGAGATTTCGAGAACATGTAATAAGCGCGATTGGTAAAGCTTATGGTTCTTTGAGGGTGTTGTTTCCCCATACATCATATTTGCCTATATTCACGAAGAGACTGTTATGTGAGGCTTTGGTATTATCAAAATTCAATTATTGCTCTCCTGTTTATAGTTTTTGCTTGGACCAAGACTCGCTCGATCGAATACAGCGTGTTCAGAACAACTGTATTAGGTTCATTTTTGAGATCAGGAAATTTGATCATGTATCACACAAACTTAAAGAGTTGATTTGGCTCCCAATGAGGCTTCGTTTTGATTATTTTGCACTTTGTACTTTCCATAATATAATTTAATTAATAATAATAATCAATCTAACTCGTCGTTTTCAGCGCCAGATGACATTTTACCCGATTATTTGGAAAACCCAATGTCAAAGTTCCCGCCAATATCCAGCGCAAAGCACTCTCTTGTAGAAGCAAGGAGTCATTCAGTCTGATCTGCTTAGGACGAAGCAATTCATAAGAGATGTTTGCACCTAGCAATAAATCAATTTCTTGGGTCTTGGTCTTGGGTTTCTGTGGGTCCGCTAGTGAAACATCTGATGGGATAGAAATGAAGTTTCTATCGAAAGTTGTTGATGGAATTCTTTCTGTTATGCCTAAGCATAACGAGGAATGATAAACTATCAGTGAAATCACTATGATAGGAAATTACTGTTGCCTTAGTCCTGTGCGTGATTTTTGTTACCTGCGAATTTACCCCCACAAGAGGTAGAACAAAATTCTCTAATTGAAGATTTTAAATTTTTGCTAGTCCACTAGATTTAATGTTACTCTGACTGCCTGAGTCCAATAAGGTTTTACAGATATGAGGATTTTTGTCCGAGTCGAGAATACCCAGTTTTGCAGTAGATAGAAGAACTAAGGGTTTAGATGTCTGTGCTCTCATTGAATTTGTGGAATGTGCAATTATGTTATTGCCTTGGGTACCTGAAGTTGTCAATTACATCGTTTGGGGAATTTCTGAACGATTCTTGAAAGGTTCAACGTTAGGGTGTAGAAGAGTACTGTGCTTTCTATCACATTTTTTACAACTTGAAGATCTACATTCTGAACTATTATGACCTGTTCTCAAACAGTTGAAACATAAATTTCTTGATTTTGCCGCTTCGTATTTTTCCGATGTTGATTATTTCAAAAACTCGGAGCAATTGAAGATCAAATGACCTTTTTCGCAGAAGTTGCACTTGAACCCTTGATTTTTAATGACCAAAGAGTGTTGTCTGTCCCCCCTGATAGGATTTTTAATAGCTCTTTGAGTTGATTTTTTCACGGTTTTTAAACTACAACATTTTTTATTTAAGAATTTCAACATTTTCTCGAATTCTGGGATTTTGTTTCCATCATTCAATGAGTAATCCCAATCTCGTTGGGAGTTATGTCGAGTTTACTTGTAATTAAACATACAAGAAATGCATCCCATTCCTTTACCGGTAAATTCCATTTTCTTCAGAATGTTATCCGTTATTACGCGAAGCCTTTGAGCTGATTCTTTTGTGGCGCACGGAATCTCCAGTTGAGCATTGATGTGGCTATCTACAATTTTTCTGGTTCTTTTATATCTCTCCACTAAAAGATCATATGCGATGAGATAATTTTCGTTTGAGACCCGGTAACATTGAATTAGCCTTAGAGGTTTGTCCCTCAAAGATGATCTTAAATAAAAGAATTTCTGCATATTCGTCAAATTATTGTTATGATGTATTAAATTGACAAACTCATCGTGAAAAGGAAGCCAACTATCGAAATTTCCGGAAAACACTGGGAGATTCAATCGGGGTAAACTAACATTTTTCAACGGATCAACATTTGAATTTGAAATATGTGAACATTCTGTTGAATTGATAATGCATTTAGCTTGTCCTATAATATTATAATAAGCGTCTTCTACTTCATCTCTAACTGATTCTTCTTTACTATCCATCAGAGCTGTGACGAGCACTGAAGAAAAGTGCTTCGAGCACTAAGCACTTGAATAAAAAGGCTCCCGAGTCTCGAGCACAAAGCACTTATTTTCACAAAAGGCTCGCGAATACTAAGCACTTTGTGAAGAAATTCGACATTTCGAGCACTAAGCCCTAAGCACTTTTGTTAGGAAATATTGAAAGTGAGGTTTTTTTAATCGGAAAAGAAATTGTAAGTTGGCAGAGGTATGTATGTATGTATTTTTGAATTCGATTCAATATAATAAATTCTTATTGGTAATGAAAGAGAAAAATGCTATTCGCTCCTGGATCTCTCTGTTTGATAATATTAATAAATATACCTACTGAATTTTTCGAGTTTACTTTTTTTTCTGAAAACTCCCAGTCCTTGAAACAAAATTAAATGAAAAATTCAAGGAAAAATGGAATTGTTCCTCTGTCAATTCTTGCACTGATTTGTCAGGAGCAAACCAGTTGCAAAACATTGTTGCGTGACAAATAACAAAGAAGTATCAAAATTATAAATAACTCAATGAACTGTGTATCGTTTTGATGTTGTCTATATAAGACTCTTTAGTCAGATGAAAACACAAAAAAAATCAGAATCGTGGCTTTTGCTTTTTCTATTGATATAAACTTGTCAACGCACAAATTAACATTCAACAAAATACACATGAGCCCTTTAATTTTCCTTTCATAATGATCAAGTTTCTTCATTATCATCTCTGTGTAATTGCAATCCAAACAGTTTTGGGATGTTACTGTCATGTGAGAAAATGTTGATTTAAAATTTTTTTAATGTAAAAATGAATTCGTACAACATTGGCTCAGGGCTTAGTGCTTAGTAATCCGCAAAAGTGCTCGGGAGCACTTTTGGGATTACTAAGCACTAAGCCTTCGGCCGAAGCACTCCAATTACTAAGCACTAAGCACTGCTTTTGAAAAGTGCTTGGGAGCACAGTGCTCGGGAGCACAAAAGGGCTCCGAGTGCTTTCACGAGCACAAAGCACAATGCTTTGGCACAGCTCTGCTATCCATACTCTCTACCTATATTAGTTTGGATGGTCACGAAGTCATTGAAATATTTGTGAACTCTTTCTAACCTGCCTTTAATTATTTCGATTTTATTATGACTAGTTTCGTCATCCATGAAATTTTTGAATCTTGTGAATTGTGCTCTTATGATGCCCCTCCTTTGTTTCAATTCTCCCAACTTCTCCATTCTAATGAATTCAACAAAAAATTATAAAATGCATTTAAGACTCGTCAAACGAAAGTTAATGTGATCAATGAATGCAAAACATATGAATCGAAACCGTAAAAATTACAAAAAAAAATCGAAACCGTAAAAATTAATCGAAGCTTGTTAGGATTTAAGGAAAGAATTAATGGGTAGAAAGGCTTACTTGATGATTGCTGATTTCAACGTTTCTTCACATAGACACTCTTGTACACATGATGATGGTGACTGGATGCTGATTTCTGGATGTTTCCAATGCGTAGCTGCTGCATTTCGCCGTTTCACTCTTGATTGCACATCCGATTCGAGTCGACAAAAATTATGTTGTTTCTTGATGAGATGTAATTAGGTTACCCTTGTGTACCGTGACACAGCACTTGTGGATAAAAACACACTTCTTGAATAAAGGACTTTATTTAATTTTACAAATGATTTTCTGAGAACTGAGAGAACTGCTATATCAGATTCGACAGAGGAATTATTGAAGAATGAAGTGGAGTCGCAAAAGAAGCAACTGGCCTTGATGGAGGAAGCGTTGAAACTTGCAGTTGCAGTCAGATCTTGAGATCAAGATAAATTAATTTATTTTCTTCACAACCTCAATAAAATATTTTCAACATTTTTGAGATGGTTTTCTGATCACAATATAATTTTGAAAAATTCATTGTATGAGTTCACATTAATTCGGTAAAAATAATTTATTTTATTCATTTATAAAACTCAGGAGTAATTTAATTTTCGTGTTGGTTATGTGGAGATAAGATAAAAATTCAGTTCAGTTCATGCGATCACACTGAATTTGTTTGAAAAATGCGCTTTCATTGGCAGCTTTTTTTTTAAGAATGTGAAATATTCCATTAAAGAGCAGTTTGAGTATGGGAATTCGGTAATAATAATTTATTTTATTCATTTATAAAACTCAGGAGTAATTTAATTTTCGTGTTGGTTATGTGGAGATGAGATAAAAATTCAGTTCAGTTCATGCGATCATACTGAATTTGTTTGAAAAATGCGCTTTCATTGGCAGCTTTTTTTTTAAGAATGTGAAATATTCCATTAAAGAGCAGTTTGAGTATGGGACATACTTTGCAAAAATGAAGACATTTCAGAATACAATTTTATGAAAGAGAAAAATATAGGGTGTTCCATTTGATGCACCCTGTATATATAAAATCATTTTCATTTTGTTGATTCTTAACAACCTCATATCCATGCCATATAAGTTTTTTTCCACACGGTACAGTTTAGGCGCTATTTTAGCCGTACGCCTTGCTGACACACCCTGTATGTCGTAGATTTCATTGAACCTATTTTATTATATGTGATATTGAAAACCACAAGTTCTTTTTTGGGGTTATGAATCCTCAAGACGGCCCTAAGTCTTCCGAACCTCAAGCCCTGAAATATCACGGCTTGAAAGTCCTTATTAAAATAAGAAGGACTTTACCTGCACTTAATCTGTGGTGCAAGAGAATCTGTGACTCAAACCCTACTTACATTTGAAGACGTCGTTACGGCAGGCTTAGATTCGACGGTGCAAGTGGGCATAATCGTCCAATCAACCAATCGTCCAGGAATGTAAGGCTTTTCCTACCCGGTAAACAATGTACTATTATTTCTTGAAAATTTCTACACGCCTGTGAAGAAATGACCCACTTTCTCTATTGAAAAAATTTTGAGGGTTGATGGGGATGGCACAGGGTGAAACCAATATCCATCAAAAATACATAAAAATTTGGTAAAATTGAAACAGAAATTGACCTGTTCCAGGATTTTGTTGCCAAATATGAAAATGAATTTTTTCCATAGTTTTGACGCGCACTGTTTATGTCTCCGATTCCCTTCTCGTTAAGCCTGGATGCGCATAGAAATGGAAAACCTCCAGAACGTACGTACTATGGTGCGATCGGAGGGTAAGGAGAAGAAACCTTCCACCGCGTCTAGAACATTCTCGATCACAGGAGCGCTGAATGCACAGGGCCGCACTCGTCACAATACATTTTCTAGACAGATGCCTACAGATTCAATTGTTGAGTTTATTGAGGGTGAAGTATTAAAAGGGATGTTTTCCTTTATAGCAATGGTAACTCTGCCGAACCCGTCTCAACTTTTACGATCTTGTCTGATAACCCGGTACCTTTTCAGGTAGAATTTCTCGTTAAGTAGCATGAAATCGATTTTATTGATCTTTAAGAAATTAGAGAGCTCTGGGTATTTTCTACGAACACCGTTTGCGTTACAGAAGGCCAAATGTAGCTTCTTGAAATCCATGGGAAGTCGAGATTTATTTGGAACTAGCTGGCCCGGCGAACTTTGTTTCGCCTAAATGATACCTAGCTATACCATAGCCATCTTTATCCTAAGAAGGCCGTGCCTATACTTACTGTGGATTTCACAAATCGTAATCACCAGTGATCGGATATCAATGGCTTGGTTAGATTTCTGAACTGTCAAATCGAGTTGATTCTAGATCAAGCTCCGATCACCGGTGATATGCTTTGTGAAACCCCCGTTAAAGTTGTAAAAACTTACCATTGCTATTTTTTCAAGCAGGAGATAAATAAGGCATAATAAAAGTTCTGACAAATGTCATCTGTCCACTGCCAAATGTCATCTGTCAATAGTCATCGGTCTACTATCCTACTATCCATGTCATCTTTTCCATGGATATGAGCTGTCACACAAAACAGAAATACAAAAATAATATGTCAATTACTAATTATGGGCAATTTTGAATTCATTTATTTTCGCAAATATATTTATTACCCAAACATAAATCAGAAACATTTCAGAAATATAGAGAAAAGATGAAAATGGACTAATGGACAACTCACGATTGATGCTGATCGTCACAATCCGATTTACTTTAACTTTATATTCCGGTTAAAATTCACTGTTCCACCAACTTAAGATCTTTACCCGCTTTTGATCTGATAATAGCCTTCCATGTCATTATAAGTTCTATGCAAATTACACAATAATTGTATACATCGCCATCTATGTAGTCTACTTTTTGTCAGGCAACCCAAAATACATTAATACATCATAATTAAAAATTGTTGAACATAGTATTAATATAAAATTATTCTATAATTATGTTATTTATTTCGTTTCCGTTCAGAATTACACCGAGAAGATCGAATATGGTCCGGTCGATATTGTTTTGCATGCAGGGAACATGGTAAAAACCTTTATAAGAACCACCGAATGTGGATAACGCCGTTGAGTTTATACGGACGATCAGCCAGATTCACTGAAGTTTTTTACCGAAATACTTTTCTAGAAAAGAAACATTTGTGCACAGACCATTCCCTTTCCCTCCAGGGACGTTATGAAAGCCGGTGTTCCCCTCATCTGGGATCCATTAATTGATTTTCAATTCACTTGTGAATTGAAGTCCTTTTTTTCCGATTTTGCGATTTTTAGTTCTTGTTACGTTGCGTTAATTTCTTTCCGGATTTGCTCAAATAATTAATTCCGCTGTCCGCATTCTGGTAATTTCCGCTGGAAATCCTGATCGATTTTAATTTATTTTAAGTGAGTGCTTTGTTCTGAAATCGTAAGTACTTAGCCGATTTACTGCAGTCCACTTCGATCTTCGTTGAATCTACTAAAACAGCTGTTTCGCCGAAATCCATTCAATACCTTTTCCAAACCCGTACTATAGCACGTTTGACCGAATAATCGGTGCCTGAAATCCGTCCTTTATGGCGAGAATTCCCATAGTCAGATCGAAAGGCTCCTATAAACCAAAACTATAGTACAATAACCATCCTGTTCAACCCCGATCCTTAGTGGCCGTCCGAATCAAAGGCTATTATAGCAAGTTCGACGTTTCATATTTAACCATATAATTTAATCTGGTCAAACTGTAACGACCTTCCGTTTCTATTCTTTACCATCTTACCTTCCGAAGACAGAAACCTCGGGCGCCACCTCTAGTGTTGAGGACACTCGGAACCCGTAGGCGGTACTCCTACGGGCGTCCAGGAGCTGCAGTCAGAGAAGATTATGCCCAGGGGCCTGATGTTAATATATTTTATTCCCTGTCTCTGAAAATTATTGTAAAAATTCTGCTCGGGAAAATAAAACACACAATGACCAGGACACTTATATTCTATGCTCGGTAATATGTATCTACAACGAGCGAATGATGTCAATGAAAAATGTATGAATATACACAATTACACAATGATGTTAAATCAATGGAAAACGACATTCGTAAAATGATTTCGATAGTTGAAGTGTAATGTGACGGTGCCAATGGTAATGTGGTGTACGTAGCGGTGGTCATGATGTGTGATGATGTGCTGGTGTCTCGGCGTACATGTCGTAGAATGATGTCTATATGCCTCGGTGTTACATGATGTGGAATGATAAATTTTCGCCTTGGCGAGAAATGGTAAATGAATGATATCCACACACATTACCAATGGCGAAGTGTTGTACCCAATGATGTCGCTGATATAGTATACTTTCATCAATGTACCAGGAATAGGAGGAGCAATCGGTTCGGAGGCGGGGTGTAACGTTCATTTGTGATGAAAACCTATACATCCGAAGATTCAAAATATACACTACTACGAAATGAGAAAGCGGTCAATGTAACGTGCGGTAGCTAGCGGACATAAGCGAAATGAAGCAAGAGTGCAAGCAGAAAATATTGTGAGGAAACAGAACTACGGCAGGTAATAACGTGGGCAATGGAAAGCTTGGATGACAGGAGACATTAAGGAAGGAATATACCCGGATAGAACTGTGAGATGTGCCGTTTTAAGCTAACATCGTACAATCCCACACACTCGGAATCCAAAGAGACATGTAGGCCGTTTCAAGCTAATACACGGACCCTAAGAACTCGGGCAGTACAACAAGGCCACTGAATGCGCCATTTGAAGCTAGCATGCGTGTCCCTGCACTCCTGGGGTTACCATGAATTCATACAGGCCATTTAAAGCTATTGTACAGAGCCATGGGGAATTGGAAGGTTGGAGACAATACCGGGTTGTGCATGCGCCATTTGAAGCTAACATACACCACCCTGTAAACTAGGAAAAATCCACCGAGTCAGGCAGGCCATTTCAAGCTACTACCTGGCACCATGGATTTTTGGAAAGGAACGAAGATGTAAATGCGCCGTTTCAAGCTTACATGTACATCCCCGCATACTGGGGAAATTCATAGAATTTGAAGCTACTACACAATTCCATGACCCAGAGAGGTAAAGGATCAAAATGAGAAAATACAGTAATACACCGACAAATCAACAAAATAAAATTTAAATGAAATGATCATACCTTGCTCACGCGTAACCCTTCGGTTTACTCACTGTTTCGGATTATTTTCAATAACCGGACCTGGACCTGGAACCTGGAAAACCTGGATTTGCACGCACTACTGCTTCTTTCACTTAACCTGGGGGCCTGGATTCGGATTTTCTGAAGATGACTGTCGGTACCGCAATTCCGGGTCGCGGCGCTGACTACGCCCAACGCGGTTGACCCCGCGATCATGACCTATCATGCATCGATCACCGCGACAATTACCGCGAGCCGATGTACTCTCTGATTCAGCCGGAAAACTTGCTCCGTTACATCCCCCTCCTTCTTCGGATAGAAAAGAGAAAAATAGTTTTCTCTTTTCTAAGCATTGACATCTGTAACATTGAAAATAAAAATATACTGTGCCTATAAATACAATAATAAAATAAATAAAATTCTTAAAAATAATAAAATCTTTGGTCGACAATTTCAGGACAAACAATAAATATCATCGCCGCGCCGGAATTCGAATCCATCTGGACTTTTCACCAATGACCACCTTCACGCGGAAGTATTTTTCCGCCGGCCAATCTGCGGGACGAAGTTTCCCGGCGACTTCCCATAACCTTGGCGTCCAATTGCTGTCTCCTGGCGAAACTTTTCCAGGAGTCGGCCGAATTCTTCCAGGAGTTCCCCTCTGGTCGGAGCTGGGGGTGGAGGAGTCGGCGGCAGGGGGCTGAGGGGTTGTGGCACCACGAATTCCCTTCATGGTGGTATATGCGCATTCAATCGCTTTGAGGGCCTCATCTTTGCCGGGATCGTCGACTTCGGCATATCTGTAACATAGTTAATGTGTTCATGGTAGGGTTTAAGGTCTTTTATATGTATGCGTTTGACCAGTTTTCCTTGCTCATCTCACAGGTCGTAAACCACGGGTGATATTACTCGGCAAACCGTATATGGACCGGTGAAGTTAGGGGCCAATTTCGCTGCAAAGTCATTAATCGCGCGAGAAAGAGGATGTTCGCGTTTCATCACTCTATCACCCGGATGACACCTCCAAGCACGGCGGCGTAGATCGTAGTGCCTTTTCTGCTTGTCGAAGGCCTGTGCTAAATGACGGCGTACCAAGGAGAAGGTCTCTTGCAGCCTCTTTAAACGGCAAGTGCGTTCTTGAATGGTAGCTGGGTCCGGGTCGGCATCTTCAAATTCTCTGGTGTCCCTCGAAGCCTCCTGGTAGATTGTCTTCGGTGCTTCCAACTCTCGACCGAAGTTCAGAAATGCCGGGGTAAATCCTGTGGACTCGTGACGGGAACTATTGATGGCGAACGTAATCTCATGTAGATGACTATCCCAGTGTTTGTGGTTGTTTTCACAGAATTGTGCAATCATAGTCTTTATAGTATGGTTGGCTCTTTCGACTGGGTTACACTGGGGCGTGTAGACGGACGTTACGCGGTGTTGGATACCTAGTTCTTCGATCATCCCTCGAAATATCTTGCTGTCGTACTGCGATCCATTGTCCGAGATTACTGTTTTCGAACAACCAAAACGAGTGATTATTTCTTCGTAGAGTGTCTTAGAGACGGCGGCTGCGGTGGCTCGGCGGATTGGTCGGCAGGCGGTCCATTTGGTAAATCGGTCATGGAACATCACTAAGTAACAATTTCCCTTTGATGAACGGGGAAGTGGTCCTACAAGATCGGTGCTCACTGTTTCCCATGGTAGAGAGACGGGGCTCGGTTGCATTTTTCCAGGTGGCTGCTGCTGTGACGGCTTATAAGCTTGACAGACGACGCAATTCCTGACGTACTTGCTAATCTCCCTATACATATTCGGCCAGTAGTTATGTCGGGCGATGCGAGCGGCGGCGGCGGTTTTCGCAATTCCTAAATGTCCTGCGGTCGGTCGGTCATGATTCTCCCTCAATACTGCTTCACGTTGATAGGTGGGTATACATAGTTTCCACGGCTCGGAGTCTTCCTCTTCTTCCAGGTCGGAGAAATCCCAGAAATGACGAAAAAGTTTTCCTTCTTGAATTGAATATTCCGGAAAGTTTTCCGGGTTTTGTTGAACTTCCTCCATTTTCCGGTCGTACCAAGCATATTTCTGTGGAAACTTCGTTTTTTAAGTGTCGGCCTGTATCGTAGAGGTCGGTTCATGTAAAGGTTCCCGTGATAGGGCGTCGGCTACCTTGTTCAGGACTAGGGATTGCATTACCGGTTTAACGATTTACCGGTTTACCGATTTACCGCCCTTAATGTTCTTCAAATTACCGACCAAGAAACCGACATCTTTTACCGGTAATTTCGGTAAAAAAAAATGCCATCGGTGATCCGTTGTTTTTGTAATGCACGGGCAGCGCGGACGGGATGGATTGTAAAATATTCAAGTATGTGAGTGTGTGAGAAGGAAATGCAATATTTTTGGAAAGGGGGAATTCAGGAAAATACTTAGAAATGACTTTCGCAGCACTCATGACAACTCGGCCTACTAGTGTGGAGACCTGATCTCATTGTATTGATATATCAATACTTTCATCACTAAGGCCCGGTTTCACCAAACATTTTAATCTGGTTTAAGGAGATAACTGAGATTAAAGATTGATTTTTGACTGAAAAACCACAGAAAATTATCGTTTACTGCCTTAAGGCGTACTCCCACTACTCGTTTATTTGGCAAGTACGCAATTATTTGCGTACTTGGCAAGTAGATGAAGTTTCGAATTTGAATGACAAAATTGACAAGTATTGGCCGAGTGAACCACTCCCACTACATGCCAAATATAGGCAAGTGGCAAATATTTGCCAAATACACGAGTAGTGGGAGTCCGGCTTTAAACGAGATTAAAATCGTTAGTGAAAAGCGGCCTGAGATTACCGATTGATTTTGACTGGAAAACCACAGAAAATGATCGATTACTGCCTCAAGCGAGATTAAAATCGTTGGTGAAACCCGGCTTTAGCCGCTAACTAATCTTTGTTATAATTTATTCTGCCGCTGTTATGGCTTTTTCGGACTCCACACTAGGAGGCCGAGTTGTCATGAGTGCCGCGAAATCAATTTCTAAGTTTTTACCTTTTCCAAAAATATTGCTTATATAAGCTTTGTTTTCTTAGGGCCTAAAGTAATCGAACGAGTCGTTGGAAGAGTTAGAAATGACAGATATTTTTTTATTTAAATTACTATTTCCAATGTTTTAGGGCCTCTTTCTAGTCTTTGAGGTAGGTATATAATTTTTTTTTTTCAATTTACCTAGAGTTTCACTTTTCTATTGTTATTATTTGTGACTTATTCTTTTATGTCGGAAAAAACCGGTGAATACCGGTAAACCGGTAATTTTTCAAATAATTTACCGAATTACCGGTAAATTCAAATTCGATTGGATTTTCGATATTTGATGTCGAAGTTGTATTGCTGCAGAAATACACTCTATCGGGCTATTCTTCCGGTCCGGCTTTTGATAGAATGCAGCCACTTTAGACTCTGATGATCAGTAATGACGGTGAAGTGATAACACTCCAGGTAAGGTCTCATTTTCTCGATGCCCCACACAATAGCCAAACATTCTTTTTCGCTGACGGAATAATTGCGTTCGGCGGGATGTAAAGTGCGGCTGGCGTAGGCGATTATTCGGTCGTGTTCATCCTGATTTTATAAGAGTGCTACCCCAAGTCCAGCGTCCGTTTGTAGTTGGAATGGCCGACTGAAGTCTGGGCAGGCTAATACATCAATATGTTTATTTAGGGGTAAGATAGCAGGTTTAGAAGTTAGGTAAAAAACAACATTTTAAAACAAAGCTGACGTTTCGTCGAAATATTTCGACTTCCTCGAGGCTAAAATAGAACAGTAATGATTGAACAGAATTATATCGATGTAACGTCAGCTTTGCTTTGAGGAGTTGTTCATTACTCAAGTCTTAAACCTATGATCCTACCCCTTCATAATAGTATGGAAGGATGTGAGATTCAAATTGATAGTTAATATGTTCGTTCAGTTCATCAAATTCGTTTTGTATGTCGAAAAATGTATTTGGTATACCGTTATCTGCATTCAGTGATGATCATTTCTCCTGGAGGGTTGTTTTTTCTGTCTGGGTTGAAGTTTTGCTTGTTTCCACATCTTCCAGACAGAAATTCATGCAATCGAAAACTGCGTAGACATAAACTCGGAAAGAAACTATCTACGGGTGTGACAATGTTGTCCATTCTGATAGTCAAGCTGTTATCGAAGCACTCAAAGCTGCTATGGGAGTACCGAATGAAACTTATTAAAGTGGGCAAGAACAACAAGGTCTCTTAAGTCCTGGTTCCTGGTTACTCAGAAATCAGAGGAAACGAAGATACCAATACAACAGCAAGAAAGGGGGCACAAACGCCACTTACTAGACCAGAACCTTCTTGTGCAAAGCACCTATAATAGAGAGATTTTGGAGAAGGAAGAAACTGAAGGAAAGGCAATCTTGAGGAATCTTAAAATAATGAATAATTTCAAGACGTTCCTTCGGGATTTTGGAACTGTAAGAACCAATAATCAATTGGATGTCAGTAAAAATATGTTACTGGTTTCCTCACAGAACATTGACGCCTCAGAAAGCAAATGATGAGGTTGGGCTCAGCGAAAACTGACGAGTTGAGATTCTGTGTGGCGTGGGGGAAATTTCTGTTGACCTGGTTACAGAATTCTTCGCCAGTGCAAGCCTGCTTAAAGAATATCTTGGACATGATGACACCGATGCACAGTATGAGGTGGATATGAGATTTTTATGTATCAAATTCTCAAGAGCCGGATGGAATCCTGGATTATTTTGATGCGCACAACGCATCCTATAGAATCAAATGTTAACACAATGCACATAATTCTATACCTATAATTTGATCCTTGAAATTAAAAGTGAAGCATTTAGAAGGCTCATCCTAGGGTCAGTGAGACTATTGAGCATGTGCGGTAACGGATAGTGGGAAATTAGGGGCATCGTGGCGATCAGCGGATGCAGTTTCTTTATTTGTCTCTGTTTATTGTTGTATTGAGCCACATATGGTATCCATGGGATACAGAATTACATGTCCCCTCTCTTCTTCCTAGGCATGCGTATAGCGATGACTGACCCTGGATTTAAGGGGAACGATTGCCACACTTTTGTCACTACGCTCAAATTCAATATTTATAATTCTATGACACAACGTCCATTTTGAATTAAAATATTACCTATATCAATTCATTCGCTTTCGGATCTCAATTTACTGACAGAATTTTGTTTTAATTAATTGAAATGAAAGGCAATAGGACTGTTGTGCAGTTTGTTCCAAGAAGAACATGATCAATACAGGTTACAGCTATTTCAGATTCCCTAAAGACAAGAAAAGGTCATGATATTTCATTCATTTTCTGCAAAATTTCATCTTATTCCGAAAAACATTTATATTTGGATTTTTTGTTGAGTTTCTATATTTTCTTATAATTAATTTCATTTATTTCGTTATGGTTCAATGAATATAAAGATAATTGAATGAATTGTTTTTATTTCCAAGAATACATTCTTCAGATATTATAATTATTCGATGAATATTTTATGAACTATTTGAATATACACATATGATAATGGTTTTTATAAAGCTGTCCGCTATTATTGTTGTTGGAATCGGGGAAATAAACATGTCCTGCTTCTGACTGCTGGACCTCTGAGTTGCATGACTGTAAAAAACAACTGTCAAAAATACTTGAATATCAAAAATTCGGATATGTTTTATGTATTAAATTAGGAAGATTTTTTTCTAAGTTACTAGAAATATAGAATAGATTTCACTTACTTCTGAACCTACTATAAGGGCGATCTGATAAATTCCAGATATCTGAGATTCCTTCTGAAGGCCTGCCCAATTCACTTTGGCAATAACAGCTCTCTTCGAAACTGCTGCTCCTTCCTTCATAACTACTTTCTGTGGGACTACTGCTATAAATTGGACTACTGCTTTCTATTGGACTCATGCTTTCTATTGGACTCATGCTTTCTATTGGACTTATGCTTTCAATTGGACTTATACTTTCAATTGGACTTATGCTTTCCATTGGACTAATGCTTTCAATTGGACTTATACTTTCAATTGGACTTATGCTTTCTATTGGACTTATGCTTTCTATTGGACTTATGCTTTCTATTGGACTTCTGCTTTCTATTGGACTTCTGCTTTCTGTTGCACTTCTGCTTCCTGTTCTAATGAATCGGAGTGGTTCACCATTATTCTCCATTTGCTGAAGCCACCCCACATCTTCCGAGTCATGTGACGATTCATTCCCGATTATTTGTATTTGCTTCGGCCACTCCAAAAATTCCAACACTTCTGGAAATGCGTCGACATCTTTTTGGTTGCAACTGGTGTTTTTCGAAGATGTTATCAATCGGATGTAATCGTCCTTTATAGCATACCATTTCAGTTTGCAGAATTTACCTGGAAATTTGAATGATTAATTATATGATTCGACTGGAAAAGATGAATTCTAATGAAAAAAAGGGAACATGAAAGCATATTCACCAAGTAGACAGAATATATCAACATCTCTTTTCGAATTCATTCTACTAAATCTTCGATAACAGAAAAATATGGTATTGCTATATTCAGATATAATGTGGACTTACCAGCAAACGCTATCAGGGAATGAGTTTCTCCAAGAACCTCTTCAGCAACATCATTCCAAATTGGATCGAGAAGAGTTGCAAACTTGTTGTAGATCTCGCCATACCCCACCAACCAAATTTCGGGTCTCTTCTCCACGGCCATTATCAACTTTGCTGTGAAACTCATTGTTAAATGAATGCCTGAACAAATCTCTCGGAATACTTTCTTTCGGAACTGGTTAAAAACTGACTCGAATAAGATTGTGTTCATGCTTTTATGCTAAACACCCTACTCTCTCAAAGTAGAAGGGGAAAACAGGTACTCAACTGTCTCTCAACTACTTTTGCCCGAATATTCATTTGTGTACCTACAACAAGGGATTAACGGCTTAATTGTTTCTAAGTAGGAGTCGTTGAAATATTATTTGTGGGTAATTTACAGAGACCTACAGATAGGTAATCCTTATTTCCTGAACTTGAGATCACTTGACCTTTTTAAATTATTCCCATTATATACATGATGTTTCAGAATAAGGGAAGGTAACTTCGGGATCTCAATCCTCAGTTGATTTTATGATATAAAGTTCCTATAGTCTATAGGTCCCTGACGCACTGTTTCTGAGATACGGGGTGTTGAAAAAAAAAATTGGTTTTATGAAATTATTTTCTACCGTACACGATTTTTTTTTTGAGTTTTGGTAGGTTATGAGTACGCATTAAGACACATTTTTTCCTATACAAAATGATGTTCAATTTTCACCATTGGCGTTTGTACAGACTTCTATCCGAATAAATTCGGTGAAGAAATTGGTAAGCCAATAATTTTTCTCGAATTTTAAACCATTTTCGTATCACCATATAATTCAGAATGAGAATGGTTGCTTGGGTTTTTTACCTGCGACGAATACTTTCTGAGAAAAAAAAATAGAATGCAATTTCATTTAAGAGAGTTAAGAAATTCTCTAATTACTTCTAAAATCGTCTGGACACAGATTGAGGGCCGGTATTATAAAGGCCAACCGAGGATTCAACCATTGCGTCAACAACCAAATTCCCCACTATCTGGTAGTTGGCGCACGGTTGAATCCTCGGTTCGCCTTTAATAAAACCGGCCCTAAGGCAGCTTAGTCGCCTTCATATTTGACGTTTGCAAAATCGAGTTCGACTGCTGATTTTACAGAATATCATTTTGTTCATTTTCGAAGATCTCTTGTTGCTTCTTTAATTTAACAATTTCGCATTATTAGTTTTAGTGGTAATAGGTAGGCAGTTCTGTTTTCATTAGTGAATAGTTAAACTTTTATTTATCAAAAGCAATGGCTTACCTTTTTTCACGAAATTCAAAAAATTTGTTTTATTGCGTACTCATATCCTACCAAAATCGTGTACGGTGCCGAAAATAATTTCGAAAAATATATTTTTTTTTATTTTCAATACCCCGAATCTCTGAAACAATTGTCACGTTTCTGAATTACGTTTCCTGCGGATTTCATAATTAAATTTAACGTTGTAACGCACTGTACAGTGACTTTACCAAACACAGTGGCGACAATTGTGGTATCATTTTTGATTGGTTGTCCGGATCACGTGGTACAAATTGCCATTTTTAGGTTTGACAATAAATCCATTATGTTATGTTCGTTGAAGTGAGTAGACGTGCTTGATTGTGCTCTGCGGGATACGCCAATAAACTCTTCTGAGAAACCACCGTATTTTATAGTTGGTTATTTTTTCTAATTGTCAAAAGATGTCGACCAGACAAAAAACTGATTTTGAAAAATCTTTGATAGAGGCCCTGAAATCAGACAATGTTGTAAAAAAGATTTCTAATGCCATAATTAATTCAATTACTAAATGTTTCGCTGAAAAATTCAACATTTATGACGCTAAAATTGCGTCTTTGGAGGCTGAAATTCAACTCCTGAAATCTAATTCGGAAAGGATCGATAATATCTGTGATGACAAATCCCATAAAGAAATCGAACAAAAAGTGGACATTCTCGAACAGAAGTTAAAAAATAACAACATCCGTCTCATCGGAGTCCAGGAGGTCCCCGGAGAAGATGTGTTTGCCCAGGTCAAGAATATCTTTATGGATAAATTCAATATACCGGTCACTGATGAAATCGCCTCGGTGTACAGAGTTGGTAAGAAGAATAAAGAAAAATCTCGACATATCATCGTTTCTTTCAAAGAGGTCAATTTCAAAAACATTGTTTACGGCAAGAAAAAACTTTTAGAGGGGAACGCGAATTGTTATAAAGGCGGATTTGACTCATGCAAGATGGAAGTTAGTCCGGGAATCGTCGGAAATACATGGATTCAGAAATGTGTGGACATTCAATGGAGCCGTTTTCCTCAGGTCCGGAACAAATGTTCAAAAACTCAATTCTGGTGTGTGATTTGATGAATTTTTGTTTTGTTTCGTTGGCGGTGTCTCTGAGCACTTCAACACGAAATAGTGGGACTATTATATGTCAGAGCTGTGACGAGCACTGAAGAAAAGTGCTTCGAGCACTAAGCACTAAGCACTTGAATAAAAAGGCTCCCGAGTCTCGAGCACAAAGCACTTATTTTCACAAAAGGCTCGCGAATACTAAGCACTTTGTGAAAGTAATTCGACATTTCGAGCACTAAGCCCTAAGCACTTTTTTTAGGAAATATTGAAAGAGAGGTTATTTTAATCGAAAAAGAAATTGTAAGTTGGCATAGGAATGTGATATTAAAAATTTTGAATTCGATTCAATATAATACGTATATAATAAATTCTTATTGAGAAAAATGCTATTCGCTCCTGGATCTCTCTGTTTGATAATATTCATAAATATACTGAATTTTTCGAGTTTACTTTTTTTTCTTTCCTTGAAACAAAATTGAATAAAAAATTCAAGGAAAATGGAAATGTTACTCTGTCAATTCTTGCACTGATTTGTCAGGAGCAAACCAGTTGCGAAACAATGTTGCGTGACAAATAACGAAGAAGTATCAAAATTAGAACTCAATGAACTGTGTAACCTTTTGATGTTGTCTATATAGGACTCTTTGGTCAGATGAAAACGTAAAAAAAAAACAGAATCGTGGCTTTTGCTTTTTCTATTGATATCAAGTTGTCAACGCACAAATTACCATTTAACAAAATACACATGGGCCCTTCAATTTCCCTTTTATAATGATCAAGTTTCCTCATTATCATCTCTCTGTAATTGCAATCCAAACAGTTTTGGGATGTTACTGTCATGTTGATTTAAGATTTTATTAATGTAAAAATGAATTCGTACAACATTGGCTCAGGGCTTAGTGCTTAGTAATCCGCAAAAGTGCTCGGGAGAACTTTTGGGATTACTAAGCACTAAGCCTTTGGCCGAAGCACTCCAATTACTAAGCACTAAGCACTGCTGTTGAAAAGTGCTTGGGAGCACAGTGCTCGGCAGCACAAAAGGGCTCCGAGTACTTTCACGAGCACAAAGCACAATGCTTTGGCACAGCTCTGTTATATGTTTACTTTGGGTCATGTGAATGTACAATCCTTATTGCCTAAATTTAATGAAATTAAGGTGTTTGATATAATTGCTTTATCGGAGACTTGGTTGAGTGCTTCTGTTGATTCTTGCAGTATAATGATATCTAATTATGAAGTTATAAGACGGGATAGGAATACTGGTTCGAGGGGTGGTGGAGTTTTATTGTACGTGAATAATAGGCTACGTTTTGATATTGTTGATGTTCCGAAGGTTTCAAATATAGAGCAGCTATTTATTAGGGTTCAGTGTGGGGGAATATCATTTATTTTAGGTGTAGTGTATAAGCCACCTCATATACCATATAGACTTTTCAGTGATGCTCTAGAATCTAGCTTGAGCTATTCTTTGATGTTATGTTCAAATGTTTTCTGTGTTGGCGATGTTAATATTAATTTTCTTGAGATAAATTCACCTCCTGTCAATTATTTTGCTTCAATGCTCTCTGCTGTCGGCATGCAACAACTCATTCGGGGGCCAACTCATATAACAGCTAACTCCGAATCTTTGATCGATGTTATTTTGTGCAATAATGATGCGGCTATTGTTTCCTCCTTCACTTGTCCTTCAAATTTTTCTTTGCATGAATGCATTGGTTGTACAATTAAGATTGAGAAGCCTCGAATTTTCTCAATTAGGGATTGTAGGGGTTTTGATGAGAACTTGTTATTTGATGACATCGTTAACTCTGATTTACCAAGAATATTTCGGACATATGATGTGGATGAAAAAGTTAAGATTCTTACTGACATCTTGGTAAAACTGTTCGATAAACATTTTCCTCCGAGAGCGATCAGAGTTTCCAAACGGCATGCGCCGTGGATGACGGACGAGATAAGAGCGTTGATGAGAAGTAGGGATAAGGCGAGAGGGAAACACAGGAGAGACAGGTCTGATGAAGCGTGGGAGGTATACAAGCGGTTGCGGAACATGGTGAATCACTCCATAACTAATTAAAAGCGATTGTATTTTCAATATGTCACAATGCACTCTTCTAATAAAAATATGTGGAAGGAAATTAAATCATTGGGTATTTCGAATAAATCGCATGTTGATCTCGCACAAAAATATGTGAGCCCTGATGAAATAAACGATTATTTTCTTGGTTTTGGCGATGGAAGAAGTGACTCTTCAGTTGTAGACTTTTACAAAAACAATCCTATATGTTCAGATCAGTTTTGTTTTCGGTTGGTAGATGAGGAAACTTTATTTAATTTTCTGAAAAAAATCAAGAATAGTGCTCCAGGTTGTGATAGTATTTCAATTTCATTTATTAAGATTTGCTGTCCTTGTATCCTTCCTTTTATTGTCAACATTTTCAACTCCATTCTGCCAAGTTCTAAATTTCCGAAATCGTGGAAGTGTGCACAGGTGGTTCCTATTCCAAAGACCAGTAATCCCAGAGAGCTATCCGATCTTAGACCAATAAGTATTTTGTCGGGATTGTCCAAAATATTGGAGAAGATAATGGCTGTTCAACTTGAGGAATATCTCAACTCAAATAAGATTCTTCCTGATGTTCAATCTGGTTTTAGACCGGGTTACATACAGTACCACCAGTACTCTTCTTGATGTCACTGATGACATTTTGCAGTCATTTGATGAATCTAAATGCTCAGCTTTGCTTTTGCTCGGGGGCACTAAAACTCTTCGAGTCTTATCTCAATGGTCGTTCTCAGGTGGTTAAATTGGGTAGTAGAGTTTCTTCTGCCAAGCAGGTGTTGAGTGGAGTACCTCAAGGTTTCGTTCTTGGACCGATACTCTTCATCTTATATACAAGCCAATTCCCTAAGTTCATTAATCACTGTAAGGTGCACATGTATGCTGATGATTTTCAACTTTTCCTGGACTTCTCTATTGATGAATTGAATGTTGCCTCCATTAAACTGAACGAGGACTTGAATCGGCTATGGGATATTGCAAGGAAGCATGGTTTGAATCTGAATGGCAACAAATCTTTTGCTCTCGCTTTTGGCTCCAAGAACAATAAGAAAACTGTTAGGGAGGGTCTCAGGCTGGTTGTTTCGCATGATGTCATTGGTTTTGTGGATTATGCTCGAGATTTGGGTTTGATTTTGGATGATTCGATGAGATTTCGAGAACATGTAATAAGCGCGATTGGTAAAGCTTATGGTTCTTTGAGGGTGTTGTTTCCCCATAGATCATATTTGCCTATATTCACGAAGAGACTGTTATTATCAAAATTCAATTATTGCTCTCCTGTTTATAGTTTTTGCTTGGATCAAGACTCGCTCGATCGAATACAGCGTGTTCAGAACAACTGTATTAAGTTCATTTTTGAGATCAGGAAATTTGATCATGTATCACACAAACTTAAAGAGTTGATTTGGCTCCCAATGAGGCTTCGTTTTGATTATTTTGCACTTTGTACTTTCCATAATATAATTTAATTAATAATAATAATCAATCTAACTCGTCGTTTTCAGCGCCAGATGACATTTTACCCGATTATTTGGAAAACCCAATGTCAAAGTTCCCGCCAATATCCAGCGCAAAGCACTCTCTTGTAGAAGCAAGGAGTAATTCAGTCTGATCTGCTTAGGACGAAGCAATTCATAAGAGATGTTTGTACCTAGCAATAAATCAATTTCTTGGGTCTTGGTCTTGGGTTTCTGTGGGTCCGCTAGTGAAACATCTGATGGGATAGAAATGAAGTTTCTATCGAAAGTTGTTGATGGAATTCTTTCTGTTATGCCTAAGCATAACGAGGAATGATAAACTATCAGTGAAATCACTATGATAGGAAATTACTGTTGCCTTAGTTCTGTGCGTAATTTTTGTTACCTGCGAATTTACCCCCACAAGAGGTAGTACAAAATTCTCTAATTGAAGATTTTAAATTTTTGCTAGTCCACTAGATTTAATGTTACTCTGACTGCCTGAGTCCAATAAGGTTTTACAGATATGAGGATTTTTGTCCGAGTCGAGAATAACCAGTTTTGCAGTAGATAGAAGAACTAAGGGTTTAGATGTCTGTGCTCTCATTGAATTTGTGGAATGTGCAATTATGTTATTGCCTTGGGTACCTGAAGTTGTCAATTACATCGTTTGGGGAATTTCTGAACGATTCTTGAAAGGTTCAACGTTAGGGTGTAGAAGAGTACTGTGCTTTCTATCACATTTTTTACAACTTGAAGATCTACATTCTGAACTATTATGACCTGTTCTCAAACAGTTGAAACATAAATTTCTTGATTTTGCCGCTTCGTATTTTTCCGATGTTGATTATTTCAAAAACTCGGAGCAATTGAAGATCAAATGACCTTTTTCGCAGAAGTTGCACTTGAACCCTTGATTTTTAATGACCAAAGAGTGTTGTCTGTCCCCCCTGATAGGATTTTTAATAGCTCTTTGATTTTTTCACGGTTTCTAAACTACAACATTTTTTATTTAAGAATTTCAACATTTTCTCGAATTCTGGGATTTTGTTTTCATCATTCAATGAGTAATCCCAATCTCGTTGGGAGTTATGTCGAGTTTACTTGTAATTAAACATACAAGAAATGCATCCCATTCCTTTACCGGTAAATTCCATTTTCTTCAGAATGTTTACATGCCGATAAAACCCATCCGTTATTACTCGAAGCCTTTGAGCTGATTCTTTTGTGGCGCACGGAATCTCCAGTTGAGCATTGATGTGGCTATCTACAATTTTTCTGGTTCTTTGATATCTCTCCACTAAAAGATCATATGCGATGAGATAATTTTCGTTTGAGACCCGGTAACATTGAATTAGCCTTAGAGGTTCGTCCCTCAAAGATGATCTTAAATAAAAGAATTTCTGGATATATTCGTCAAATTATTGTTATGATGTATTAAATTGACAAACTCATCGTGAAAAGGAAGCCAACTATCGAAATTTCCGGAAAACACTGGGAGATTCAATCGGGGTAAACTAACAATTTTCAACGGATCAACATTTGAATTTGAAATATGTGAACATTCTGTTGAATTGATAATGCATTTAGCTTGTCCTATAAATAATATTATAATAAGCGTCTTCTACTTCATCTCTAACTGATTCTTCTTTACTATCCACACTCTCTACCTATATTAGTTTGGATGGTCACGAAGTCATCGAAATATTTGTGAACTCTTTCTAACCTGCCTTTAATTATTTCGATTTTGTTATGACTAGTTTCGTCATCCATGAAATTTTTGAATCTTGTGAATTGTGCTCTTATGATGCCCCTCCTTTGTTTCAATTCTCCCAACTTCTCCATTCTAATGAATTCAACAAAAAATTATAAAATGCATTTAAGACTCGTCAAATGAAAGTTAATGTGATCAATGAATGCAAAACATATGAATCGAAACCGTAAAAATTAATCGAAGCTTGTTAGGATTTAAGGAAAGAATTAATGGGTAGAAAGGCTTACTTGATGATTGCTGATTTCAACGTTTCTTCACATAGACACTCTTGTACACATGATGATGGTGACTGGATGCTGATTTCTGGATCTTTCCAATGCGTAGCTGCTGCATTTCGTCGTTTCACTCTTGATTGCACATCCGATTCGAGTCGACAAAAATTATGTTGTTTCTTGATGAGATGTAATTAGGTTACCCTTGTGTACCGTGACACAGCACTTGTGGATAAAAACACACTTCTTGAATAAAGACTTTATTCAATTTTACGAATGATTTTCTGAGAACTGAGAGAACTGCTATATCAGATTCGACAGAGGAATTATTGAAGAATGAAGTGGAGTCGCAAAAGAAGCAACTGGCCTTGATGGAGGAAGCGTTGAAACTTGCAGTTGCAGTCAGATCTTGAGATCAAGATAAATTAATTTATTTTCTTCACAACCTCAATAAAATATTTTCAACATTTGTGAGATGTTTTCTGATCACAATATAATTTTGAAAAATTCATTGTATAAGTTCACATTAATTCGGTAAAAATAATCCCACCAAAAACATTCTGTAAAAAACTAGCCAAGTCTCGATGGAGCTGCTTGTTTATCTCTAAAAAGTAATGAAATCTAGACAAAGTCGTGCCAAGTCTAAGGCTCCTTACAGAGATTTCTTTATTATTATAGTTAATGTTGTGTGACTTGGCCGTTGAACATTCTTTATACGTTAGTGAGTACAAGTCAATTTTGTTTACAGGTAATGTTATATCTGTTGTAACCTATGTTTGTTAAGCGAGATAATAGCCCATACTGGTATTGTGAATTGGACGCTAGTGTCTCATTTTAGGCTGTTGTGGATTGTGCGACACATGCATTCAGCATTGACAATGCTGACTTCTGTCTCATCTTTTTGGATCGTCAAATCGACAACCGATCTAAAATAAAATAGACGTACAGACGGTCTGTCTTCTATCAATGATTAGAAGTCCGGCTGTACTGGAAAAATTTTTTATACTGTTTGTTTCAGGCTCGCCTACACATAAGTATTGACACATAAGTATTATTGAAATACGTAGCTTTATCAAGCCTTCCATTGACTGGCTATTGAATCAACGTTTTCCAAGTGGCAATTTTCCATCGTCAATGGGTAGCGTTTCTGGCGACAGATTGGAGCAATGGTGTCATGGAGCACCTGGTTTTGTAACATTGTGTACCCTTCAACGGCCAAGTCACACAACATTAACTATAATAATAAAGAAATCTCTGTAAGGAGCCTTAGACTTGGCACGACTTTGTCTAGATTTCATTACTTTTTAGAGATAAACAAGCAGCTCCATCGAGACTTGGCTAGTTTTTTACAGAATGTTTTTGGTGGGATTTCACTTCTTTTTGTAGAAACGTGGGCATATTGATTTATTTCATTTGATTTTCTTATTTGACACATTTTTTTTTCTTTTTAGGAGTAGATTTTTTATTAAAAATTTTTATTTTTTTTTCTTCTTTTTCGGTTCTGAACTATGGTAGATAGAGCCTCCAAATATTCTTTATTGAATTCAGGGTCCTCGAAAACCTATAGTTTGACACCAAACTTGTCCATATAGCCCATCTTTTACCCGATTTTTTCCGGATATAATTCTTTCTCTTCCCATCTCACCACAGACCCATCTGATGATAACAATTGAAAAAAGGATAATAATCGGGTGATCAGTCTTATACACAGTGATAATTTTTACTGTCTCATTTATTGTTCCGGCCTAGCTTTCGGAAACCTATCGTTTCCTTGAACAATAAATGAGACAGTAAAAAACATCACATAAGACTGATCACCCGATTATTATCCTTTTTTCAATTTATATTCTACAGAAGGTTCACATATTGAGTATGATAACAATGCGTTTCTAAGCGCATAAACTTCCATGCATTATTGTGGTTGCACATTTCGCGAAGAATGATGTGATTTTGCGTGATAGCACGTGAGCTCAAGTGACGTGACAACAATGGTACTCCAGATCTTCGATTATCCTAGTTTTTATAGTTTTCCCTTTATGTGGCCATTAAACCCTAAATCTGTACCAAATTTCATCTCTCTGAGTTTATGGGAAGTACTAGTTCTATTTTGATGATCATGAGTGTATAAGTGAGTGTCGAAAATGCGAAATTTTGCTTTCGCTTAACTTCGGAACTAAATGACCTACATACTTGAAATTTTTAATTTTAAGTGAGTGATTATAGCTCACTGGATGACGAAAGTTTCAGCGTTCTGGTCTCATCCAGAGGTTCTCAAATAGGAGCCTGAAAATGCGGCGAAATGGTTCCTGTAAAGTATGGTACGGCAGTGTTTGCTTCGCGCTCGACTTGGCGGGGGCACTGCCGTGCCCCCAGATTTATTTTATTCATTTATAAAACTCAGGAGTAATTTAATTTTCGTGTTGGTTATGTGGAGATAAGATAAAAATTCAGTTCAGTTCATGCGATCACACTGAATTTGTTTGAAATATGCGCTTTCATTGGCAGCTTTTTTTTTAAGAATGTGAAATATTCCATTAAAGAGCAGTTTGAGTATGGGAATTCGGTAATAATAATTTATTTTATTCATTTATAAAACTCAGGAGTAATTTAATTTTCGTGTTGGTTATGTGGAGATAAGATAAAAATTCAGTTCAGTTCATGCGATCATACTGAATTTGTTTGAAAAATGCGCTTTCATTTTCAGCTTTTTTTTTAAGAATGTGAAATATTCCATTAAAGAGCAGTTTGAGTATGGGACATACTTTGCAAAAATGAAGACATTTCAGAAACCAATTTTATGAAAGAGAAAAATATAGGGTGTTCCATTTGATGCACCCTGTATATATAAAATCATTTTCATTTTGTTGATTCTTAACAACCTCATATCCATGCCATATAAGTTTTTTTCCACACGGTACAGTTTAGGCGCTATTTTAGCCGTACGCCTTGCTGACACACCCTGTATGTCGTAGATTTCATTGAACCTATTTTATTATATGTGATATTGAAAACCACAAGTTCTTTTTTGGGGTTATGAATCCTCAAGACGGCCCTAAGTCTTCCTTAAGAACCTCAAGCCCTGAAATATCACGGCTTAAAAGTCCTTATTAAAATAAGAAGGACTTTACCTGCACTTCATCTGTGGTGCAAGAGAATCTGTGACTCAAACCCTACTTACATTTGAAGACGTCGTTACGGCAGGCTTAGATTCGACGGTGCAAGTGGGCATAATCGTCCAATCAACCAATCGTCCAGGAATGTATGGCTTTTCCTACCCGGTAAACAATGTACTATTATTTCTTGAAAATTTCTACACGCCTGTGAAGAAATGACCCACTTTCTCTATTGAAAAAATTTTGAGGGTTGATGGGGATGGCACAGGGTGAAACCAATATCCATCAAAAATGCATAAAAATTTGGTAAAATTGAAACAGAAATTGACCTGTTCCAGGATTTTGTTGCCAAATATGAAAATGAATTTATTCCATAGTTTTGAAGCGCACTGTTTATGTCTCCGATTCCCTTCTCGTTAAGCCTGGATGCGCATAGAAATGGAAAACCTCCAGAACGTACGTACTATAATGCGATCGGAGGGTAAGGAGAAGAAACCTTCCACCGCGTCTAGAACATTCTCGATCACAGGAGCGCTGAATGCACAGGGCCGCACTCGTCACAATACATTTTCTGGACAGATGCCTACAGATTCAATTGTTGAGTTTATTGAGGGTGAAGTATTAAAAGGGATGTTTTCCTTTATAGCAATGGTAACTCTGCCGAACCCGTCTCAACTTTTACGATCTTGTCTGATAACCCGGTACCTTTTCAGGTAGAATTTCTCGTTAAGTAGCACGAAATCGATTTTATTGATCTTTAAGAAATTAGAGAGCTCTGGGTATTTTCTACGAACACCGTTTGCGTTACAGAAGGCCAAATGTAGCTTCTTGAAATCCATGGGAAGTCGAGATTTATTTGGAACTAGCTGGCCCGGCGAACTTTGTTTCGCCTAACTGATACCTAGCTATACCATAGCCATCTTTATCCTAAGAAGGCCGTGCCTATACTTACTGTGGATTTCACAAATCGTAATCACCAGTGATCGGAGATCAACGGCTTGGTTAGATTTCTGAACTGTCAAATCGAGTTGATTCTAGATCAAGCTCCGATCACCGGTGATATGCTTTGTGAAACCCCCGTTAAAGTTGTAAAAACTTACCATTGCTATTTTTTCAAGCAGGAGATAAATGAGGCATAATAAAAGTTCTGTCAAATGTCATCTGTCCACTGCCAAATGTCATCGGTCTACTATCCTACTATCCATGTCATCTTTTCCATGGATAGGTATGAGCTGTCACACAAAACAGAATACAAAAATAATATGTCAATTACTAATTATGGGCAATTTTGAATTCATTTATTTTCGCAAATATATTTATTACCCAAACATAAATCAGAAACATTTCAGAAATATAGAGAAAAGATGAAAATGGACTAATGGACGATTGATGCTGATCGTCACAATCCGATTTACTTTAACTTTATATTCCGGTTAAAATTCACTGTTCCACCAACTTAAGATCTTTACCCGCTTTTGATCTGATAATAGCCTTCCATGTCATTATAAGTTCTATGCAAATTACACAATAATTGTATACATCGCCATCTATGTAGTCTAATTTTTGTCAGGTAACCCAAAATACATTAATACATCATAATTAAAAATTGTTGAACATAGTATTAATATAAAATTATTTTATAATTATGTTATTTACTCGTTATTTCTGATTGAATTTCTAAATTTCCGATTTACTCGATATAACTCAACTTTTTGTCCAAATGTCAAAACCTATATAAGTACTCTATGATTGCTTGATTGGTCGTAAGAAAAAGGAATGCCTTGTTTTCTTTTCTGTAGGATTTTTTGGGAATATTTTGTTATATGAACCTTGCCCTAACAATAATATACACAACAAAAAAAGAATTGTCCAATTTGGTGCGATCGTTTGAACAATAACATAACATAGCATTTCATTAACTATCAAAATAATTACAGGGCGAGTCAAAAATTACAATAATAGGTAAATAACTAGGTAATTATCACAGACTGGACAGATCACAATTAAAAAACTCTTCTATAAAATAAATAAAGCATTTTGAAGTTGTAATGAAGTTCAATTTCTCCGTCTAGAAATTGATCTTCATTTTAAATTGGTTCTTTTCCGAATTTTTATTTCAAATTCTTGCATTTCGTTTCCGTTCAGAATTACACCGAGAAGATCGAATATGGTCCGTTCGATATTGTTTTGCATGCAGGGAACATGGTAAAAACCTTTATAAGAACCACCGAATGTGGATAACGCCGTTGAGTTTATACGGACGATCAGCCAGATTCACTGAAGTTTTTTACCGAAATACTTTTCTAGAAAAGAAACATTTGTGCACAGACCATTCCCTTCCCCTCCAGGGGCGTTATGAAAGCCGATGTTCCCCTCATCTGGGATCCATTAATTGATTTTCAATTCACTTGTGAATTGAAGTCCTTTTTTTTTCGCTTTTGCGATTTTTAGTTCTTCTTACGTTGAGTTAATTTCTTTCCGGATTTGCTCAAATAATTAATTCCGCTGTCCGCATTCTGGTAATTTCCGCTGGAAATCCTGATCGATTTTAATTTATTTTAAGTGAGTGCTTTGTTCTGAAATCGTAAGTACTTAGCCGATTTACTGCAGTCCCACTTCGATCTTCGTTGAATCTACTAAAACAGCTGTTTCGCCGAAATCCATTCAATACCTTTTTCCAAACCAGTACTATAGCACGTTTGACCGAATAATCGGTGCCTGGAATCCGTCCTTTATGGCGAGAATTCTCATAGTCAGATCGAAAGGCTCCTATAAACCAAAACTATAGTACAATAACCATCCTGTTCAACCCCGATCCTTAGTGGCCGTCCGAATCAAAGGCTATTATAGCAAGTTCGACGTTTCATATTTAACCATATAATTTAATCTGGTCAAACTGTAACGACCTTCCGTTTCTATTCTTTGTACTTATCATAGGAGTACGAATAAGGGAAAATAAGGAATTTATGTTTTATGTTGAGTCATGTCTTAAGGGTGAACGGATCTTCATAAGAATTAGAAAATTGTGGGAATTTAATTTTTTTTTTGTTGTCGTTGTATTTGTAAATTTTATGTAAAAAAGGTTTTCAAGAGGATCCAATCCAATTAGCAGTATGGGAAAGGTACTGACCTAAGCCAGAGGAATGACCTTATTCGCAAAAGTAAACAGTGCTGAAACGCTAATCGCGTACGCGTGTGCGAAGATAAACATTGAGATAATCGCGGCGTCTATACGCGAATCCGAAGAAGTAACAATTAAACAATCTGTAGACCGGCAGTTTCGAGATAACTTGAGTGATTACGCATTGCGGGATGCATAGACGTAGCTTAATCATGGCCGAGGGTATGATAAGCTTTATTTACCGTTTAAAAGTCGTGGTGAACACCAATCAATGAATGGAAAACGTCATCGACGTGTAGCAGAAATGGAGACTTTGGAGATACCGACGAAATGAAAGAATTGGCCCACAACATCACCAGACAATTATGGGGATGGTTCACCTACATCACCTGTTCATGGACGAACTCATGGGATTTCCATGCGATATTCCGAATCATAAAGTACGGGATAGGAGTTATATCAAACGACTGCACCTATATTATAAGGTATTTGGATATGAAATGATTCCGTTGGCCAGCCTGTGGAATACTCTGACATTTATTGGCCTGTGCTTCAACTACGTGGATTAGGAACCGATACAGGACCAGACAAGGGAACCTGGGAAGAAGTAAGGACGCAGAGGCGGACGTAGGCTACGACAACAAAGACGTATTACACTGAAAGTGAAAACGCAAATATGTGCAATGTAAGGGACATTTCTCGCGATATCAGATGGACTGTGCGCTACACTAACGTAAATATTGATGTCGAACTCAAAGTGCGAATCGCTGATTACGGTAGACTATATAGGCCGTTGTGTATTTTTGGAAGGTCGTTCTCGAGGCGAAGGTCAGTTCCGATTTCAGAGGAATGAAACATATGGAGATGGTCAGAGCCGGATTAAGGAGATTTTGTTGTGACCGCGAGTGAGATTTGAAAATTCGAAAACATAGACTCCATTTAGGAGAAGTGAAAGGTGAAAGGCAGGATTTGCCTAATTTTTCTTTTTTGAAGGACTTGATTTATGAGCATTATGTTATGCTGCATCGAACTTTGTATTTTTTTCCTTTTTTTGATATTGTTTATCTTGAACTTGGACTAATAGTTGAGTAAGAATGATATTTAATTTTAAGGCATGCTGCATGAGATTTAAGAGTTCTGAGTTTGGTAATATTCGAGTTGTATAACTGTTAGAATGTTTTTAATGGAAGACAAGGGACTATTGGACTATTGAGGAATGAGGGTAAGGGAAAAGTTATGGCAACCGATGCCAAAACTTTTTCAAAGGGGAGGATATTTGTAATAGGAGGGATAACTTGGAAGTAATAAAATGAATATCCTTTTTTAAAATTAGGAATTGAACATTTTCTTTTCCGTAATAATTCACCGGTATTTTCAACACCCTTTATTTTATTCAGGAAATCTCCCGAGAGAAAGCGTAATAATTTAATTGATCGATTTAAACTTCGGAAATTCGATACCTCTGCGCCGAGAAATTATTGAATCATTTATCTATATCTATACAGGATGTCAGGCGAGACGTTAACGATTGAAATTGTTGATTTTCGGTTCAAATTTCGTCTGCAACAGTGAAGATAAGGAAATTATGGTTCCACGAACTCAGCGCTGAAAATATGCTGCGTTTGTTGAGAACCCTGATATTTTTGCGACACAGCATTTTCCCAAACCGATGCATGGGAACTAAGAGGGGTAGGGAAGCAGGAAAGTCTTCAATTTGATTGGTTCATAAAAACAAAGATGGAAGAAATATTGATTTGATTGGTTTTGAAACATCGACGGAAGAAAAACCTTTAATTTGACTGGTTTTTGGAGGAGACGAAGAGGGGAAAATCTTCGACTCGCTCGGGGGACGAAAACGGCAGTTACTGGTGGAACCTCAAAACGGAAAGGTTCCCAGTGCTCGCGAATATGGTTCGGGTACTAGGGTAGTACGATTTCAAGTTAGGTACTTGAGTGTTAAGAAGTACGGTTTCAAAGTGGAAACGAAAACAATTAAGGTTGATTTTGAAGTCGAGGAGTAACTGCAGAAGTCTTAAACGGGAAGATTCTGAGTTGACTCGTTTAATAAGTGTTTGATACGGTTTTAAGGAAGGTTTAAGAATTAATTTAGTTTCGTAGTTATTCGGAAGACGGCGGTAGGATAACTCATGCATAGTTTTTTGGTTGCTTTCAAAAGTTTTGATAAGTCAGTCTCAAGCTGGGACATATATAAGAAGTGATAAGTTGAAGTAGTAAAATCTCTAAATTTATTTGGAATTATTTTAGATCGCGTATCGTCGGTATATTCGGGAGTGAAAGTGAATTTGTCGAAACCGTGTGGGTGTCGTGTTTTCGTACCTAATCTGTCTGTTTCAGGAAAGAAGCAACGTCGTAGAACATCCTCCTAGTTCATCATTTTTGGGATTATTGGTACAGGAAAAAGGTCAGATAAATTGTTTATGCTTAGCTTATTTTGAGAATTAGTAGACAGCCGCATGCCCCTCCAAAATATATATTTATAGTCCAGAGTCCCGAAATCTTCTACAAGTCATAGTTTCACATTTTCGTATTTTTTCTTAAAACGTATTGTAATTTTTGTAATCACCCTTAAGTAGTTGAAGGTCTGAGTGGAGTGTTTCTGTCGAGAAAACTCAGGTTTGAAAGATCACGAGGAAACTATTGTTGAGTTTCCCCTTGTAAAATTAAAGTTTAAGAAGGATTATTTTCCGTCATATCATTTGGGTATAGAAAATTTACCTTATACTGTAAATTCTTTAGAGATTGTTCATGATTATTATTTCTGGCGGTCATTTTGACAAACCCTTTTCATTTTTGTTGATGATTTGAATTCATTTTTATATGATTTGGAATTCACACTGATGTTGATTTAATTTCAATGAATAGATCTGCCTTTGTAATTTAAAGTGAATGTAACAATTTTATTTGATTGAATTAAATTGCCTTCAATTTAAACAGCATCCGAATATTTTGATACTTTAAATTATTCGAGTTAAGAAACACATAACTAACCAGTGTAAATTTGTTTGGGTTTGATTTGAATTTAATATACGTATTAAATTTAATCTAAAAGGTTTCATTTAACATCCCTCTCCCTAGAAAATAATTTTAAACACCAAGACCCGACCCAAGTGCGTTGGGCCGATCCCACACTTTCTTCCGTCGGAAGAAAGAACTTCAAAATTTTAATTAACATCTTTTATTTTTCTTTAAGTAATAACACCCTTGATTGGTGGAAAGCCGCTCTTCCGTCCAATCACCAAGAGGGTGCTTTTTACAGAGGCATAATAAAAGTTCTGTCAAATGTCATCTGTCCACTGCCAAATGTCATCTGTCAATAGTCATCGGTCTACTATCCTACTATCCATGTCATCTTTTCCATGGATATGAGCTGTCACACAAAACAGAAATAAAAAAATAATATGTCAATTACTAATTATGGGCAATTTTGAATTCATTTATTTTCGCAAATATATTTATTACCCAAACATAAATCAGAAACATTTCAGAAATATAGAGAAAAGATGAAAATGGACTAATGGACAACTCACGATTGATGCTGATCGTCACAATCCGATTTACTTTAACTTTATATTCCGGTTAAAATTCACTGTTCCACCAACTTAAGATCTTTACCCGCTTCTGATCTGATAATAGCCTTCCATGTCATTATAAGTTCTATGCAAATTACACAATAATTGTATACATCGCCATCTATGTAGTCTACTTTTTGTCAGGCAACCCAAAATACATACATCATCATATAGCAAGTTCGACGTTTCATATTTAACCATATAATTTAATCTGGTCAAACTTTAACGACCTTCCGTTTCTATTCTTTACCATCTTACCTTCCGAAGACAGAAACCTCGGGCGCCACCTCTAGTGTTGAGGACACTCGGAACCCGTAGGCGGTACTCCTACGGGCGTCCAGGAGCTGCAGTCAGAGAAGATTATGCCCAGGGGCCTGATGTTAATATATTTTATTCCCTGTCTCTGAAAATTATTGTAAAAATTCTGCTCGGGAAAATAAAACACACAATGACCAGGACACTTATATTCTATGTTCGGTAATATGTATCTACAACGAGCGAATGATGTAAATGAAAAATGTATGAATATACACAATTTCACAATGATGTTAAATCTATGGAAAACGACATTCGTAAATGATTTCGATAGTTGAAGTGTAATGTGACGGTGCCAATGGTAATGTGGTGTACGTAGCGGTGGTCATGATGTGTGATGATGTGCTGGTGTCTCGGCGTACATGTCGTAGAATGATGTCTATATGCCTCGGTTTACATGATGTGGAATGATAAATTTTTGTCTCCGCGTACATGATATGGAATGATAAATTTTCGCCTAGGCGAGAAATGGTAAATGAATGATATCCACACACATTACCAATGGCGAAGTGTTGTACCCAATGATGTCGCTGACATAGTATACTTTCATCAATGTACCAGGAACAGGTGGAGAAATCGGTTCGGAGGCGGGGTGTAACGTTCATTTGTGATGGAAAACTATACATGCAAAGATTCAAAATATACACTACTACGAAATGAGAAAGCGGCCAAAGTAACGTGCGGTAGCTAGCGGACATAAGCGAAATGAAGCAAGAGTGCAAGCAGAAAATATTGTGAGGAAACAGAACTACGGCAGGTAATAACGTGGGCAATGGAAAGCTTGGATGACAGGAGACATTAAGGAAGGAATGTACCCGGATAGAACTGTGAGATGCGCCGTTTTAAGCTCACATCGTACAATCCCACACACTCGGAATCCAAAGAGACATGTAGGCCGTTTCAAGCTAATACACGGACTCTAAGAACTCGGGCAGTACAACAAGGCCACTCAATGCGCCATTTGAAGCTAGCATGCGTGTCCCTGCACTCCTGGGGTTACCATGTATTCATACAGGCCATTTAAAGCTATTGTACAGAGCCATGGGGAATTGGAAGGTTGGAGACAATACCGGGTTGTGCATGCGCCATTTGAAGCTAACATACACCACCCTGTAAACTAGGAAATATCCACCGAGTCAGGCAGGCCATTTCAAGCTACTACCTGGCACCATGGATTTTTGGAAAGGAACGAAAATGTAAATGCGCCGTTTCAAGCTAACATGTACATCCCCGCATACTGGGGAAATTCATAGAATTTGAAGCTACTACACAATTCCATGACCCAGAGAGGTAAAGGATCAAAATGAGAAAATACAGTAATACACCGACAAATCAACAAAATAAAATTTAAATGAAATAATCATACCTTGCTCACGCGTAACCCTTCGGTTTACTCACTGTTTCGGATTATTTTCAATAACCGGACCTGGACCTGGAACCTGGAAAACCTGGATTTGCACGCACTACTGCTTCTTTCACTTAACCTGGGGGCCTGGATTCGGATTTTCTGAAGATGACAGTCGGTACCGCAATTCCGGGTCGCGGCGCTGACCACGCCCAACGCGGTTGACCCCGCGATCATGACCTATCATGCATCGATCACCGCGACAATTACCGCGAGCCGATGTACTCTCTGATTCAGCCGGAAAACTTGCTCCGTTACATCCCCCTCCTTCTTCGGATAGAAAAGAGAAAACTAGTTTTCTCTTTTCTAAGCAGTGACATCTGTAACATTGAAAATAAAAATTTACTGTGCCTATAAATACAATAATAAAATAAATAAAATTCTTAAAAATAATGAAATCTTTGGTCGACAATTTCAGGACCAACAATAAATATCATCGCCGCGCCGGAATTCGAATCCATCTGGACTTTTCACCAATGACCACCTTCACGCGGAAGTATTTTTCCGCCGGCCAATCTGCGGGACGAAGTTTCCCGGCGACTTCCCATAACCTTGGCGTCCAATTGCTGTCTCCTGGCGAAACTTTTCCAGGAGTCGGCCGAATTCTTCCAGGAGTTCCCCTCTGGTCGGAGCTGGGGGTGGGAGAGTCGGCGGCAGGGGGCTGAGGGGTTGTGGCACCACGAATTCCCTCCATGGTGGTATATGCGCATTCGATCGCTTTGAGGGCCTCATCTTTGCCGGGATCGTCGACTTCGGCATATCTGTAACATAGTTAATGTGTTCATGGTAGGGTTTAAGGTCTTTTATATGTATGCGTTTGACCAGTTTTCCTTGCTCATCTCACAGGTCGTAAACCACGGGTGATATTACTCGGCAAACCGTATATGGACCGGTGAAGTTAGGGGCCAATTTCGCTGCAAAGTCATTAATCGCGCGAGAAAGAGGATGTTCGCGTTTCATCACTCTATCACCCGGATGACACCTCCAAGCACGGCGGCGTAGATCGTAGTGCCTTTTCTGCTTGTCGAAGGCCTGTGCTAAATGACGGCGTACCAAGGAGAAGGTCTCTTGCAGCCTCTTTAAACGGCAAGTGCGTTCTTGAATGGTAGCTGGGTCCGGGTCGGCATCTTCAAATTCTCTGGTGTCCCTCGAAGCCTCCTGGTAGATTGTCTTCGGTGCTTCCAACTCTCGACCGAAGTTCAGAAATGCCGGGGTAAATCCTGTGGACTCGTGACGGGAACTATTGATGGCGAACGTAATCTCATGTAGATGACTATCCCAGTGTTTGTGGTTGTTTTCACAGAATTGTGCAATCATAGTCTTTATAGTACGGTTGGCTCTTTCGACTGGGTTGCACTGGGGCGTGTAGACGGACGTTACGCGGTGTTGGATACCTAGTTCTTCCATCATCCCTCGAAATATCTTGCTGTCGTACTGCGATCCATTGTCCGAGATTACTGTTTTCGAACAACCAAAACGAGTGATTATTTCTTCGTAGAGTGTCTTAGAGACGGCGGCTGCGGTGGCTCGGCGGATTGGTCGGCAGGCGGTCCATTTGGTAAAGCGGTCATGGAACATCACTAAGTAACAATTTCCCTTTGATGAACGGGGAAGTGGTCCTACAAGATCGGTGCTCACTGTTTCCCATGGTAGAGAGACAGGGCTCGGTTGCATTTTTCCAGGTGGCTGCTGCTGTGACAGCTTATAAGATTGACAGACGACGCAATTCCTGACGTACTTGCTAATCTCCCTATACATATTCGGCCAGTAGTAATGTCGGGCGATGCGGGCGGCGGCGGCGGTTTTCGCAATTCCTAAATGTCCTGCGGTCGGTCGGTCATGATTCTCCCTCAATACTGCTTCACGTTGATAGGTGGATATACATAGTTTCCACGGCTCGGAGTCTTCCTCTTCTTCCAGGTCGGAGAAATCCCAGAAATGACGAAAAAGTTTTCCTTCTTGAATTGAATATTCCGGAAAGTTTTCCTAGTTTCGTTGAACTTCCTCCATTTTCCGGTCGTACCAAGCATATTTCTGTGGAAACTTTGTTTTTTAAGTGTCGGCCTGTATCGTAGAGGTCGGTTCATGTAAAGGTTCCCGTGATAGGGCGTCGGCTACCTTGTTCAGGACTAGGGATTGCATTATCGGTTTAACGATGTACCGGTTTACCGATTTACCGCCCTTAATGTTCTTCAAATTACCGACCAAGAAACCGACATCTTTTACCGGTAATTTCGGTAAAAAAAAATGCCATCGGTGATCCGTTGTTTTTGTAATGCACGGGCAGCGCGGACGGGATGGATTGTAAAATATTCAAGTATGTGAGTGTGTGAGAAGGAAATGCAATATTTTTGGAAAGGGGGAATTCAGGAAAATACTTAGAAATGACTTTCGCAGCACTCATGACAACTCGGCCTACTAGTGTGGAGACCTGATCTCATTGTATTGATATATCAATACTTTCATCACTAAGGCCCGGTTTCACCAAACATTTTAATCTGGTTTAAGGAGATAACTGAGATAAAAGATTGATTTTTGACACTGAAAAACCACAGAAAATTATCGTTTACTGCCTTAAGGCGTACTCCCACTACTCGTTTATTTGGCAAGTACGCAATTATTTGCGTACTTGGCAAGTAGATGAAGTTTCGAATTTGAATGACAAGATTGACAAGTATTGGCCGAGTGAACCACTCCCACTACATGCCAAATATAGGCAAGTGGCAAATATTTGCCAAATACACGAGTAGTGGGAGTCCGGCTTTAAACGAGATTAAAATCGTTAGTGAAAAGCGGCCTGAGATTACCGATTGATTTTGACTGGAAAACCACAGAAATGATCGATTACTGCCTCAAGCGAGATTAAAATCGTTGGTGAAACCCGGCTTTAGCCGCTAACTAATCTTTGTTATAATTTCTTCTGCCGCTGTTATGGTTTTTTCGGACTCCACACTAGGAGGCCGAGTTGTCATGAGTGCTGCGAAATCAATTTCTAAGTTTTTCCCTTTTCCAAAAATATTGCTTATAAGCTTTGTTTTCTTAGGGCCTAAAGTAATCGAACGAGTCGTTGGAAGAGTTAGAAATGACAGATATTTTTTTATTTAAATTACTATTTCCAATGTTTTAGGGCCTCTTTCTAGTCTTTGAGGTAGGTATATAATTTTTTTTTCAATTTACCTAGAGTTTCACTTTTCTATTGTTATTATTTGTGACTTATTCTTTTATGTCGGAAAAAACCGGTGAATACCGGTAAACCGGTAATTTTTCAAATAATTTACCGAATTACCGGTAAATTCAAATTCGATTGGATTTTCGATATTTGATGTCGAAGTTGTATTGCTGCAGAAATACACTCTATCGGGCTATTCTTCCGGTCCGGCTTTTGATAGAATGCAGCCACTTTAGACTCTGATGATCAGTAATGACGGTGAAGTGATAACACTCCAGGTAAGGTCTCATTTTCTCGATGCCCCACACAATAGCCAAACATTCTTTTTCGCTGACGGAATAATTGCGTTCGGCGGGATGTAAAGTGCGGCTGGCGTAGGCGATTATTCGGTCGTGTTCATCCTGATTTTATAAGAGTGCTACCCCAAGTCCATCGTCCGAAGCGTCCGTTTGTAGTTGGAATGGCCGACTGAAGTCTGGGCAGGCTAATACATCAATATGTTTATTTAGGGGTAAGATAGCAGGTTTAGAAGTTGAGTAAAGAACAACATTTCAAAACAAAGCTGACGTTTCGTCGAAATATTTCGACTTCCTCGAGGCTAAAATAGAACAGTAATGATTGAACAGAATTATATCGATGTAACGTCAGCTTTGCTTTGAGGAGTTGTTCATTACTCAAGTCTTAAACCTATGATCCTACCCCTTCATAAAAGTATGGAAGGATGTGAGATTCAAATTGATAGTTAATATGTTCGTTCAGTTCATCAAATTCGTTTTGTATGTCGAAAAATGTATTTGGTATACCGTTATCTGCATTCAGTGATGATCATTTCTCCTGGAGGGTTGTTTTTTCTGTCTGGGTTGAAGTTTTGCTTGTTTCCACATCTTCCAGACAGAAATTCATGCAATCGAAAACTGCGTAGACATAAACCCGGAAAGAAACTATCTACGGGTGTGACAATGTTGTCCATTCTGATAGTCAAGCTTTTATCGAAGCACTCAAAGCTGCTATGGGAGTACCGAATGAAACTTATTAAAGTGGGCAAGAACAACAAGGTCTCTTAAGTCCTGGTTCCTGGTTACTCAGAAATCAGAGGAAACGAAGATACCAATACAACAGCAAGAAAGGGGGCACAAACGCCACTTACTAGACCAGAACCTTCTTGTGCAAAGCACCTATAATAGAGAGATTTTGGAGAAGGAAGAAACTGAAGGAAAGGCAATCTTGAGGAATCTTAAGATAATGAATAATTTCAAGACGTTCCTTCGGGATTTTGGAACTGTAAGAACCAATAATCAATTGGATGTCAGTAAAAATATGTTACGGCTCTTTACTGGTTTCCTCACAGAACATTGACGCCTCAGAAAGCAAATGATGAGGTTGGGCTCAGCAAAAACTGACGAGTTGAGATTCTGTGTGGCGTGGGGGAAATTTCTGTTGACCTGGTTACAGAATTCTTCGCCAGTGCAAGCCTGCTTAAAGAATATCTTGGACATGATGACACCGATGCACAGTATGAGGTGGATATGAGATTTTTACGTATCAAATTCTCAAGAGCCGGATGGAATCCTGGATTATTTTGATGCGCACAACGCATCCTATAGAAATCAAATGTTAACACAACGCACATAATTCTATACCTATAATTTGATCCTTGAAATTAAAAGTTAAGCATTTAGAAGGCTCTGCCTAGGGTCAGTGAGACTATTGAGCATGTGCGGTAACGAATAGTGGGAGATTAGGGGCATCGTGGCGATCAGCGGATGCAGTTTCTTTATTTGTCTCTGTTTATTGTTGTATTGAGCCACATATGGTATCCATGGGATACAGAATTACATGTCCCCTAGGCATGCGTATAGCGATGACCGACCCTGGATTTAAGGGTAACGATTGCCACACTTTTGTCACTACGCTCAAATTCAATATTTATAATTCTATGACACAACGTCCATTTCGAATTAAAATATAACCTATATCAATTCATTCGCTTTCGGATCTCAATTTACTGACAGAATTTTGTTTTAATTAATTGAAATAAAAGGCAATAGGACTGTTGTGCAGTTTGTTCCAAGAAGAACATGATCACTACAGATTACAGCTATTTCAGATTCCCTAAAGACAAGAAAAGGTCATGATATTTCATTCATTTTCTGCAAAATTTTATCTTATTCCGAAAAACATTTATATTTGGATTTTTTGTTGAGTTTCTATATTTTCTTATAATTAATTTCATTTATTTCGTTATGGTTCAATGAATATAAAGATAATTGAATGAATTGTATTTATTTCCAAGAATACATTCCTCAGATATTATAATTATTCGATGAATATTTTATGAACTATTTGAATATACACATATGATAATGGTTTTTATTGAGCTGTCCGCTCTTATTGTTGTTGGAATCGGGGAAATAAACATGTCCTGCTTCTGACTGCTGGACCTCTGAGTTGCATGACTGTAAAAAAACAACTGTCAAAAATACTTGAATATCAAAAATTCGGATATGTTTTATGTATTAAATTAGGAAGATTTTTTTCTAAGTTACTAGAAATATAGAATAGATTTCACTTACTTCTGAACCTATTATAAGGGCGATCTGATAAATTCCAGATATCTGAGATTCCTTCTGAAGGCCTGCCCAATTCACTTTGGCAATAACAGCTCTCTTCGAAACTGCTGCTCCTTCCTTCATAACTACTTTCTGTGGGACTACTGCTATATATTGGACTACTGCTTTCTATTGGACTCATGCTTTCTATTGGACTCATGCTTTCAATTGGACTTATGCTTTCCATTGGACTAATGCTTTCAATTGGACTTATGCTTTCTATTGGACTTATGCTTTCTATTGGACTTCTGCTTTCTGTTGCACTTCTGCTTCCTGTTCTAATGAATCGGAGTGGTTCACCATTATTCTCCGTTTGCTGAAGCCACCCCACATCTTCCGAGTCATGTGACGATTCATTCCCGATTATTTGTATTTGCTTCGGCCACTCCAAAAATTCCAACACTTCTGGAAATGCGTCGACATCTTTTTGGTTGCAACTGGTGTTTTTCGAAGATGTTATCAATCGGATATAATCGTCCTTTATAGCATCCCATTTCAGTTTGCAGAATTTACCTGGAAATTTGAATGATTAATTATATGATTCGACTGGAAAAGATGAATTCTAATGAAAAAAGGGAACATGAAAGCATATTCACCAAGTAGACAGAATATATCAACATCTCTTTTCGAATTCATGCTACTAAATCTACGATAACAGAAAAATATGGTATTGCTATATTCAGATATAATGTGGACTTACCAGCAAACGCTATCAGGGAATGAGTTTCTCCAAGAACCTCTTCAGCAACATCATTCCAAATTGGATCGAGAAGTGTTGCAAACTTGTTGTAGATCTCGCCATACCCCACCAACCAAATTTCGGGTCTCTTCTCCACGGCCATTATCAACTTTGCTGTGAAACTCATTGTTAAATGAATGCCTGAACAAATCTCTCGGAATACTTTCTTTCGGAACAGGTTAAAAACTGACTCGAATAAGATTGTGTTCATGCTTTTATGCTAAACACCCTACTCTCTCAAAGTAGAAGGGGAAAACAGGTACTCAACTGTCTCTCAACTACTTTTGCCCGAATATCCATTTGTGTACCTACAACAAGGGATTAACGGCTTAATTGTTTCTAAGTAGGAGTCGTTGAAATATTATTTGTGGGTCATTTACAGAGACCTACAGATAGGTAATCCTTATTTCCTGAACTTGAGATCACTTGACCTTTTTAAATTATTCCCATTATATACATGATGTTTCAGAATAAGGGAATGTAACTTCGGGATCTCAATCCTCAGTTGATTTTATGATATAAAGTTCCTATAGTCTATAGGTCCCTGACGCACTGTTTCTGAGATACGGGGTGTTGAAAAAAAAAATTGGTTTTATGAAATTATTTTCTACCGTACACGATTTTTTTTTTGAGTTTTGGTAGGTTATGAGTACGCATTAAGACACATTTTTTCCTATACAAAATGATGTTTAATTTTCACCATTGGCGTTTGTACAGACTTCTATCCGAATAAATTCGGTGAAGAAATTGGTAAGCCAATAATTTTTCTCGAATTTTAAACCATTTTCGTATCACCATATAATTCAGAATGAGAATGGTTGCTTGGGTTTTTTACCTGCGACGAATACTTTCTGAGAAAAAAAAAAGAATGCAATTTCATTTAAGAGAGTTAAGAAATTCTCTGATTACTTCTAAAATCGCCTGGACACAGATTGAGGGCCGGTATTATAAAGGCCAACCGAGGATTCAACCATTGCGTCAACAAACAAATTCCCCACTATCTGGTAGTTGGCGCACGGTTGAATCCTCGGTTCGCCTTTTATAAAACCGGCTAAGGCAGCTTAGTCGCCTTCATATTTGACGTTTGCAAAATCGATTTCGACTGCTGATTTAACAGAATATCATTTTGTTCATTTTCGAAGATCTCTTGATGCTTCTTTGATTTAACAATTTCGCATTATTAGTTTTAGTGGTAATAGGAAGGCAGTTCTGTTTTCATGAGTGAATAGTTAAACTTTTATTTATCAAAAGCAATGGCTTACCTTTTTTCACGAAATTCAAAAAATTTGTTTTATTGCGTACTCATATCCTACCAAAATCGTGTACGGTGCCGAAAATAATTTCGAAAAATATTTTTTTTTTATTTTCAATACCCCGAATCTCTGAAACAATTGTCACGTTTCTGAATTACGTTTCCTGCGGATTTCATAATTAAATTTAACGTTGTAACGCACTGTACAGTGACTTTACCAAACACAGTGGCGACAATTGTGGTATCATTTTTGATTGGTTGTCCGGATCACGTGATACAAATTGCCATTTTTAGGTTTGACAATAAATCCATTATGTTATGTTCGTTGAAGTGAGTAGACGTGCTTGATTGTGCTCTGCGGGATACGCCAATAAACTCTTCTGAGAAACCACCGTATTTTATAGTTGGTTATTTTTTCTAATTGTCAAAAGATGTCGACCAGACAAAAAACTGATTTTGAAAAATCTTTGATATAGGCCTTGAAATCAGACAATGTTGTAAAAGAGATTTCTAATGCCATAATTAATTCAATTACTAAATGTTTCGCTGAAAAATTCAACATTTATGACGCTAAAATTGCGTCTTTGGGGGCAGAAATTCAACTCCTGAAATATAATTCGGAAAGGATCGATAATATCTGTGATGACAAATCCCATAAAGAAATCGAACAAAAAGTGGACATTCTCGAACAGAAGTTAAAAAATAACAACATCCGTCTCATCGGAGTCCAGGAGGTCCCCGGAGAAGATGTGTTTGCCCAGGTCAAGAATATCTTTATGGATAAATTCAATATACCGGTCACTGATGAAATCGCCTCGGTGTACAGAGTTGGTAAGAAGAATAAAGAAAAATCTCGACATATCATCGTTTCTTTCAAAGAGGTCAATTTCAGAAACATTGTTTACGGCAAGAAAAAACTTTTAGAGGGGAACGCGAATTGTTATGAAGGAGGATTTGACTCATGCAAGATGGAAGTTAGTCCGGGAATCGTCGGAAATACATGGATTCAGAAATGTGTGGACATTCAATGGAGCCGTTTTCCTCAGGTCCGGAACAAATGTTCAAAAACTCAATTCTGGTGTGTGATTTTGTTGATTTGATGAATTTTTGTTTTGTTTCGTTGGCGGTGTCTCTGAGCACTTCAACACGAAATAGTGGGACTATTATATGTTTACTTTGGGTCATGTGAATGTACAATCCTTATTGCCTAAATTTAATGAATTTAAGGTGTTTGTTGGTCAGAATAAGTTTGATATAATTGCTTTATCGGAGACTTTGTTAAGTGCTTCTGTTGATTCTTGCAGTATAATGATATCTAATTATGAAGTTATAAGACGGGATAGGAATACTGGTTCGAGGGGTGGTGGAGTTTTATTTTACGTGAATAATAGGCTACGTTTTGATATTATAAATAATAATAATAATAATAATAAAGTTTATTGATCCTCTAAGACTGTGAAGTATAGGACAAGTCAGTATGTGTATACAAAATTAATCATCAAAAGAAACTAGTTGTTATCAAATGTCACATCTCCACACGATTTCAATGATTGATCATTCAAATATTCTGATACTGAATAATAACCTCTAGTAAGCAGTAGATCTTTTATGCTTTTCTTGAATTTGGTTGGATTCAATATTTTCATAGAAATTGGCAAATTATTGAAAAATTTTATACTCTGATAAGAGGGTGAATGTTCAAATCTAGATGTTCTATGATTTGGTATCATTAGTGTATCATTATTTCTTGTGGAGTAGTGATGGTTGCTAGACAATCTCACCATACATTTCTCATTTTCCTTTACATAAAGTAAACACCTATATATATATACACAAGCTAATGTCATGATTCTGTTAGCAATGAATACAGGTTTACAAGAAGATTGCGGATGCAAATTAAATATTAGCCTGATTATTCTCTTCTGGCAAATGAAGACTCTATTTATTTCAGATGAACTACCCCATACTAATATATTATAGGACATGTGAGAGTAGCAAAGACTGTAGTAAACATCTATAAGGGATTTCAAGGGAAACAATTTCTTTATTTTAGATATTGCAAAATAAGACCCATTCAATTTCTTACATACAATGTCAATATGTTGGCTCCAGCGCAGACCCTCATCCATATAAATTCCCAGAAATTTCGTAAATCCCTTCGAGATTATAGAACAATCCTTATGATATATCAGCAAGTGATTCCTATTAATTCTATTCAATGAGAAATAGATTAAGTCAGTCTTGTCCACATTCACCATTAGCGCGTTCGCTCGACACCAATCATTAAACCCGCGAAAAACCGACAAAACAGACAGCTGGAGTTCATCAGAGCTCCGTGCTGTGACAAGTAGTGAGCTATCATCTGCAAACAGGGTAATCGATGCTCCATCGATATGATCTGGCAAATCATTTATAAACAATAAAAAGAGAAGAGGTCCCAGCACCGAGCCCTGAGGAACTCCCATATCAACATCATACTCATCAGAATAGGTGTTCTCAACCTTCACCGAAAAAACGCGATTGTTCAAATAACTTTTCAGCCAATCTAGGAATATGCCCCTGAATCCTATATTATAAAACTTACGCAACATAAAACGAAAATCAAGACAGTCGAATGCTCGAGACAGATCAAAGAATAACCCAGCAGCGCACAGACCGTCGTCCAAACACTTGTAGACGCCTTCAACAAACCGAAACGCCGCACTTTGCGTTGACCGGCAAGGCCTAAACCCATGCTGGGATTCAGATATAATATTGAATCTATTCAGAAATTCATACATTCTATTGAAAACTATCCGTTCAAAGATCTTCGAGAAATTACTTAAAATAGATATAGGTCTAAAATTGGTGATGTTGTAAGGATCATTTTTCTTGTTCACAGGGATGACAATAGATTTTTTCGAAATATTCGGAAATTTACCAGAAGAAATAGATAAATTAAACAAATGAGCTAAATGACCCGCAATAGAATCGGCAATGGATTTGAGAACCTTCACCGAAATGGAGTCAGCACCAGAACACTTCTTGTTTTTAAGTGCCCTAACAACATCAACAATTTCATCTTTTGTGACTGGATAGAAAAAAAAATTTACGTTTATTATTTTCGAACATGTGCATGACTGTGAAAGTGTTTTTCCATAGATCTCCATGAGCTTGTTGTATGTTACCGTAGAAAAATAATTGCCAAAAGCTGCAGCCACCAGACCCGAGTCAGTACACAAACTTTCGTTTATTTTTAAGGATATTCTCCTCTTTTGATCACGTGATTTACCAACTTCTAGACCAACCAACTCCCATACTGTCTTACTTTTCTGGTGTGAATTATCAACTAGACTTCCGTAGTACGACCTTTTAGAGTTGTCAAGAAGTTGATTATAGTACAGTTTGGCAGACTTGTAGGCCTGTGATGATTGCTGAGTCTTTAATCTAGAATGCAACCAGTAGAGATCCTTCAAATGGGTGCTGAAGCGTCTAATTTCTGGTGTTATCCATCTCTTTGAAAGATCTATACGACCAGTGCTGCGCTTCAATGGACAACATTCTTCAAAGATTGACTTGATTATGCCAACAAAAGCGTCAAAATTAACATTAATATCACAATCAGAGTAAGCTTCCAAAAAGCTAGTATTTCGGATACGAATATTGAAATTATCAAGATTATATGGGGTAATATCCCTATAATACAGTGTCCTGTCTTTAGCTACAGTTTCCACGGGTACATTACTAGTATATTCAAGCGATAAAACTTTATGATCAGCTAGGTTTGCTTCATATATTCTGGTTTCACAAGAATTCATTTCTACATTAGTCAAAATATAGTCCACAAGTGAACTAGATGTTTTTCCTTTACAATCTGTAAAAACCCTGGTTGGTTCTAGTGATGTTATGCTCAAATCGAAACAATCAAGAAAGTCTTGAAAAAGCCCTTTAGGCCTAGAATTCATTTTAAGAAAATCGATATTCAGGTCCCCACATAAGAATAAAATTTTACATTTTTCCAAACACTGTTGAACAACATAGGTTATTCTATTTAAAAACATATTGAAATCACCTGAGGGTGGTCTGTAGACAGAAAGTATTCCTATTTTGAAGTCGCCGATGGTAACCTTCACTCCACATACTTCACAATCCATCTCCAATGATAATCGGGAAAGATTAAGGTTAGAGGCCTGTAGATCACTTTTCACATAAATAACACAACCCCCGTTCTTGTGCAACACCCGACAAAAATATGAAACCTGAGCATACCCTGGTATAACCATTACGTTGATGCCATCTTCAGTACACCAGTGTTCCACAATACTGATAATATCGGGCTTTTCACTTGCCAATAATACCTGAAGACTGTTAACTTTGTTTGATATGCACTGGATGTTTATCTGTAGAATCTTCAGCTTGACTGTTAGCCGGATTCTGTTTTCGTCAGTTTCCGATGGAAAAAATGACGAATATTGGCACGATTCGGCCAATTTGTTGAATCAAGGGCTTTTTCGTACTCACTCTCTGGAATTGTGACTTTAAACGAGGAGTAACTCTCTGGGAATCGTGATTTCAGCAATTCACATTTTATTTTATTAGAGAAGCTTTTATTGAGAAATTTAAGTAGACTTTCTGCCGTGGTATCCGGTTTCAGATTTGATACATGCAGGAATTTCAGCTTTTCAATACCCTCCACCGTTGAATCACCTGAGCAACTCCCGACAACCAAAGTACTTTTTGGTTTTCGCTTTGGTTTTTTATGAGTGAATTCGGACCATTCATTAATTTTCGTTGACGATTTATCGGCATCACCAGGTAATGCGATATCTGGACGAACGATATTATTTTTTGCAATCACTTCTTGTGCCTTCTCTATAGCTTCGTTCAGCTTTCGTACGGTAATCTGTTGATCACTATTATTTATATTTTGATTCCCGGTTACAGTTTTCCCACAGGGCTCACCTGTTACAGAACGCCCTGAGGTTGTACCAGCCCTCATATTCCGGTCCCGGGCCCTAAGAACAGGTTTGGAACTGCTCTGTTGTATGTTACTCACATGTTTATGTTGGTTTATCTCTTTGTTGGAAATATTTACATTTTTATCATCTTGTACCTGGATGACATTTTTTATCGAAGTAGAATCATTATTCATCAGGAATTTATTGTGATTCTGCAATGCTTCAATCGCAATAGCTTGATTAGTAATCACTAATTCTTTTTGAATTTGAAGTTCTCTCAAATATTTAACTTCTATCTGCAGAATATCCAATGTGTTCCTGGTACTGTTATCTACACTATCGTGTATTTTCGTATCACTGTCGATATTTGGAAGTTCTCTATTATTTTTTTCAATTAACTTTTTAGTGAAGTTAATCAATACCTCATTTGTCACATTATCTGGTAGTGTAGCATGCACCAACAGATCAATTAACTCGTTTTTACGTAATTTATTCAGCTCGCCGATAACAACGTCCGTATTCTCAGACATCTTGTTGATGTTCCGAAGGTTTCAAATATAGAGCAGCTATTTATTAGGGTTCAGTGTGGGGGAATATCATTTATTTTAGGTGTAGTGTATAAGCCACCTCATATACCATATAGACTTTTCAGTGATGCTTTAGAATCTAGCTTGAGCTATTCTTTGATGTTATGTTCAAATGTTTTCTGTGTTGGCGATGTTAATATTAATTTTCTTGAGATAAATTCACCTCCTGTCAAGTATTTTGCTTCAATGCTGTCTGCTGTCGGCATGCAACAACTCATTCGGGGGCCAACTGATATAACAGCTAACTCCGAATCTTTGATCGATGTTATTTTGTGCAATAATGATGCGGCTATTGTTTCCTCCTTCACTTGTCCTTTAAATTTTTCTTTGCATGAATGCATTGGTTGTACAATTAAGATTGAGAAGCCGAAGGTTGAGCCTCGAATTTTCTCAATTAGGGATTGTAGGGGTTTTGATGAGAACTTGTTATTTGATGACATCGTTAACTCTGATTTACCAAGAATATTTCGGACATATGATGTGGATGAAAAGGTTAAGATTCTTACTGACATCTTGGTAAAACTGTTCGATAAACATTTTCCTCCGAGAGCGATCAGAGTTTCCAAACGGCATGCGCCGTGGATGACGGACGAGATAAAAGCGTTGATGAGAAGTAGGGATAAGGCGAGAGGGAAACACAGGAGAGACAGGTCTGATGAAGCGTGGGAGGTATACAAGCGGTTGCGGAACATGGTGAATCACTCCATAACTAATTAAAAGCGATTGTATTTTCAATATGTCACAATGCACTCTTCTAATAAAAATATGTGGAAGGAAATTAAATCATTGGGTATTTCGAATAAATCGCATGTTGATCTCGCACAAAAATATGTGAGCCCTGATGAAATAAACGATTATTTTCTTGGTTTTGGCGATGGAAGAAGTGACTCTTCAGTTGTAGACTTTTACAAAAACAATCCTATATGTTCAGATCAGTTTTGTTTTCGGTTGGTATTTGATTTTCTGAAAAAAATCAAGAATAGTGCTCCAGGTTGTGATAGTATTTCAATTTCATTTATTAAGATTTGCTGTCCTTGTATCCTTCCTTTTATTGTCAACATTTTCAACTCCATTCTGCTAAGTTCTAAATTTCCGAAATCGTGGAAGTGTGCACAGGTGGTTCCTATTCCAAAGACCAGTAATCCCAGAGAGCTATCCGATCTTAGACCAATAAGTATTTTGTCGGGATTGTCCAAAATATTGGAGAAGATAATGGCTGTTCAACTTGAGGAATATCTCAACTCAAATAAGATTCTTCCTGATGTTCAATCTGGTTTTAGACCGGGTTACAGTACCACCAGTACTCTTCTTGATGTCACTGATGACATTTTGCAGTCATTTGATGAATCTAAATGCTCAGCTTTGCTTTTGCTCGGGGGCACTAAAACTCTTCCAGTCTTATCTCAATGGTCGTTCTCAGGTGGTTAAATTGGGTAGTAGAGTTTCTTCTGCCAAACAGGTGTTGAGTGGAGTACCTCAAGGTTCCGTTCTTGGACCGATACTCTGCATCTTATATACAAGCCAATTCCCTAAGTTCATTCATCACTGTAAGGTGCACATGTATGCTGATGATTTTCAACTTTTCCTGGACTTCTCTATTGATGAATTGAATGTTGCCTCCACTAAACTGAACGAGGACTTGAATCGGCTATGGGATATTGCAAGGAAGCATGGTTTGAATCTGAATGGCAACAAATCTTTTGCTCTCGCTTTTGGCTCCAAGAACAATAAGAAAACTGTTAGGGAGGGTCTCAGGCTGGTTGTTTCGCATGATGTCATTGGTTTTGTGGATAATGCTCGAGATTTGGGTTTGATTTTGGATGATTCGATGAGATTTCGAGAACATGTAATAAGCGCGATTGGTAAAGCTTATGGTTCTTTGAGGGTGTTGTTTCCCCATAGATCATATTTGCCTATATTCACGAAGAGACTGTTATGTGAGGCTTTGGTATTATCAAATTTCAATTATTGCTCTCCTGTTTATAGTTTTTGCTTGGACCAAGACTCGCTCGATTGAATACAGCGTGTTCAGAACAACTGTACTCTTATTAGGTTTATTTTTGAGATCAGGAAATTTGATCATGTATCACACAAACTTATAGAGTTGATTTGGCTCCCAATGAGGCTTCGTTTGGATTATTTTGCACTTTGTACTTTCCATAATATAATTTAATTAATAATAATAATTAATCTAACTCGTCGTTTTCAGCGCCAGATGACATTTTACCAGATTATTTGGAAAACCCAATGTCAAAGTTCCCGCCAATATCCAGCGCAAAGCACTCTCTTGTAGAAGCAAGGAGTCATTCAGTCTGATCTGCTTAGGACGAAGCAATTCATAAGAGATGTTTGCACCTAGCAATAAATCAATTTCTTGGGTCTTGGTCTTGGGTTTCTGTGGGTCCGCTAGTGAAACATCTGATGGGATAGAAATGAAGTTTCTATCGAAAGTTGTTGATGGAATTCTTTCTGTTATGCCTAAGCATAACGAGGAGTGATAAACTATCAGTGAAATCACTATGATAGGAAATTACTGTTGCCTTAGTCCTGTGCGTAATTTTTGTTACCTGCGAATTTACCCCCACAAGAGGTAGTACAAAATTCTCTAATTGAAGATTTTAAATTTTTGCTAGTCCACTAGATTTAATGTTACTCTGACTGCCTGAGTCCAATAAGGTTTTACAGATATGAGGATTTTTATCCGAGTCGAGAATAACCAGTTTTGCAGTAGATAGAAGAACTAAGGGTTTAGATGTCTGTGCTCTCATTGAATTTGTGGAATGTGCAATTATGTTATTGCCTTGGGTACCTGAAGTTGTCAATTACATCGTTTGGGGAATTTCTGAACGATTCTTGAAAGGTTCAACGTTAGGGTGTAAAAGAGTACTGTGCTTTCTATCACATTTTTTACAACTTGAATATCTACATTCTGAACTATTATGACCTGTTCTCAAACAGTTGAAACATAAATTTCTTGATTTTGCCGCTTCGTATTTTTCCGATGTTGATTATTTCAAAAACTCGGAGCAATTGAAGATCAAATGACCTTTTTCGCAGAAGTTGCACTTGAAACCTTGATTTTTAATGACCAAAGAGTGTTGTCTGTCCCCCCTGATAGGATATTTAATAGCTCTTTGAGTTGATTTTTTCACGGTTTCTAAACTACAACATTTTTTATTTAAGAATTTCAACATTTTCTCGAATTCTGGGATTTTGTTTTCATCATTCAATGAGTAATCCCAATCTCGTTGGGAGTTATGTCGAGTTTACTTGTAATTAAACATACAAGAAATGCATCCCATTCCTTTGCCGGTAAATTCCATTTTCTTCAGAATGTTTACATGCCGATAAAACCCATCCGTTATTACGCGAAGCCTTTGAGCTGATTCTTTTGTGGCGCACGGAATCTCTAGTTGAGCATTGATGTGGCTATCTACAATTTTTCTGGTTCTTTGATATCTCTCCACTAAAAGATCATATGCGATGAGATAATTTTCGTTTGAGACCCGGTAACATTGAATTAGCCTTAGAGGTTCGTCCCTCAAAGATGATCTTAAATAAAAGAATTTCTGCATATTCGTCAAATTATTGTTATGATGTATTAAATTGACAAACTCATCGTGAAAAGGAAGCCAACTATCGAAAATTCCGGAAAACACTGGGAGATTCAATCGGGGTAAACTAACATTTTTCAACGGATCAACATTTGAATTTGAAATATGTGAACATTCTGTTGAATTGATAATGCATTTAGCTTGTCCTATAATATTATAATAAGCGTCTTCTACTTCATCTCTAACTGATTCTTCTTTACTATCCATACTCTCTACCAGGGATGTTGCGGATGCCGATTTTTTCACATCCGCGGATGCGAATGCGGATGCGGATTTTTGAAGGCTCACATCCGCGGATGCGGAAGCGGATGCGGATGTTCAAAATCTTATATCAATAATATAAATATAATCTATAAATGAAGAATTAAAACAATTATGAAGTATTTATTGACATTCTTATTAGTGAAAAGTAGTAGGTATTTAGTATGATACAGCAATTTTTCTTCACTAACTAATTTTCATACTAGTAATTAAAGTTTCTGAAAATAGGAGCATTATATTTGATGAACAGTAATATTGCAGCCTTTTCTGATTCCAGGCGGTTACGCAAGGGTTCGTAAATTAAACCCGCGCTACTGAATAGTTGTTAACTAGGAACAGAGCCTGGTGAACTGGATAAAAATTTTCGGGCTATCGGTGATAACATCTTGAGTTCCTCCCGATTAACACTCCACCACTTAAGAGGATTTTAATCCACATTTATTCTTTTTTGAGATCTGTATGAAATTAATTCTTTTTTGAGAAGAGCTTCAGTGCTACTATTTTCTATTCCTATTATATTCGCATCCGCATAAAAATCCGCATTGATTTATTGCGGATGCGGATGCAGATGCAGAAGTCCAAATTTATGCGGAAGCTCCGCATTTACGGATGCGGATGCGAATATCCGCAACATCCCTGCTCTCTACCTATATTAGTTTGGATGGTCACGAAGTCATTGAAATATTTGTGAACTCTTTCTAACCTGCCTTTAATTATTTCGATTTTGTTATGACTAGTTTCGTCATCCATGAAATTTTTGAATCTTGTGAATTGTGCTCTTATGATGCCCCTCCTTTGTTTCAATTCTCCCAACTTCTCCATTCTAATGAATTCAACAAAAAATTATAAAATGCATTTAAGACTCGTCAAACGAAAGTTAATGTGATCAATGAATGCAAAACATATGAATCGAAACCGTAAAAATTACAAAAAAAATTCGAAACCGTAAAAATTAATCGAAGCTTGTTAGGATTTAAGGAAAGAATTAATGGATAGAAAGGCTTACTTGATGATTGCTGATTTCAACGTTTCTTCACATAGACACTCTTGTACACATGATGATGGTGACTGGATGCTGATTTCTGGATCTTTCCAAAGCGTAGCTGCTGCATTTCGTCGTTTCACTCTTGATTGCACATCCGATTCGACTCGACAAAAATTATGTTGTTTCTTGATGAGATGTAATTAGGTTACCCTTGTGTACCGTGACACAGCACTTGTGGATAAAAACACACTTCTTGAATAAAGGACTTTATTTAATTTTACAAATGATTTTCTGAGAACTGAGAGAACTGCTATATCAGATTCGACAGAGGAATTATTGAAGAATGAAGTGGAGTCGCAAAAGAAGCAACTGGCCTTGATGGAGGAAGCGTTGAAACTTGCAGTTGCAGTCAGATCTTGAGATCAAGATAAATTAATTTATTTTCTTCACAACCTCAATAAAATATTTTCAACATTTTTGAGATGGTTTTCTGATCACAATATAATTTTGAAAAATTCATTGTATAAGTTCACATTAATTCGGTAATAATAATTTATTTTATTCATTTATAAAACTCAGGAGTAATTTAATTTTCGTGTTGGTTATGTGGAGATAAGATAAAAATTCAGTTCAGTTCATGCGATCACACTGAATTTGTTTGAAAAATGCGTTTTCATTGGCAGCTTTTTTTTGTTTAAGAATGTGAAATATTCCATTAAAGATCAGTTTGAGTATGGGACATACTTTGCAAAAATAAAGACATTTCAGAAACAAATTTTATGAAAGAGAAAAATTTAGGGTGTTCCATTTGATGCACCCTGTATATACAAAATCATTTTCATTTTGTTGATTCTTAACAACCCCATATCCATGCCATATAAGTTTTTTTCCACACGGTACAGTTTAGGCGCTATTTTAGCCGTACGCCTTGCTGACACACCCTGTATGTCGTAGATTTCATTGAACCTATTTCACTATATGTGATATTGAAAACCACAAGTTCTTTTTTGGGATTATGAATCCTCAAGACGGCCCTAAGTCTTCCTTAAGAACCTCAAGCCCTGAAATATCACGGCTTAAAAGTCCTTATTAAAAAGAAGGACTTTACCTGCACTTAATCTGTGGTGCAAGAGAATCTGTGACTCAAACCCTACTTACATTTGAAGACGTCGTTACGGCAGGCTTAGATTCGACGGTGCAAGTGGGCATAATCGTCCAATCAACCAATCGTCCAGGAATGTAAGGCTTTTCCTACCCGGTAAACAATGTACTATTATTTCTTGAAAATTTCTACACGCCTGTCAAGAAATGACCCACTTTCTCTATTGAAAAAATTTTGAGGGTTGATGGGGATGGCACAGGGTGAAACCAATATCCATCAAAAATGCATAAAAATTTGGTAAAATTGAAACAGAAATTGACCTGTTCCAGGATTTTGTTGCCAAATATGAAAATGAATTTATTCCATAGTTTTGACGCGCACTGTTTATGTCTCCGATTCCCTTCTCGTTAAGCCTGGATGCGCATAGAAATGGAAAACCTCCAGAACGTACGTACTATGGTGCGATCGGAGGGTAAGGAGAAGAAACCTTCCACCGCGTCTAGAACATTCTCGATCACAGGAGCGCTGAATGCACAGGGCCGCACTCGTCACAATACATTTTCTAGACAGATGCCTACAGATTCAATTGTTGAGTTTATTGAGGGTGAAGTATTAAAAGGGATGTTTTCCTTTATAGCAATGGTAACTCTGCCGAACCCGTCTCAACTTTTACGATCTTGTCTTATAACCCGGTACCTTTTCAGGTAGAATTTCTCGTTAAGTAGCATGAAATCGATTTTATTGATCTTTAAGAAATTAGAGAGCTCTGGGTATTTTCTACGAACACCGTTTGCGTTACAGAAGGCCAAATGTAGCTTCTTGAAATCCATGGGAAGTCGAGATTTATTTGGACCTAGCTGGCCCGGCGAACTTTGTTTCGCCTAAATGATACATAGCTATACCATAGCCATCTTTATCCTAAGAAGGCCGTGCCTATACTTACTGTGGATTTCACAAATCGTAATCACCAGTGATCGGAGATCAACGGCTTGGTTAGATTTCTGAACTGTCAAATCGAGTTGATTCTAGATCAAGCTCCGATCACCGGTGATATGCTTTGTGAAACCCCCGTTAAAGTTGTAAAAACTTACCATTGCTATTTTTTCAAGCAGGAGATAAATGAGGCATAATAAAAGTTCTGTCAAATGTCATCTGTCCACTGCCAAATGTCATGTGTCAATAGTCATCGGTCTACTATCCTACTATCCATGTCATCTTTTCCATGGATAGGTATGAGCTGTCACACAAAACAGAAATACAAAAATAATATGTCAATTACTATTTATGGGCAATTTTGAATTCATTTATTTTCGCAAATATATTTATTACCCAAACATAAATCAGAAACATTTCAGAAATATAGAGAAAAGATGAAAATGGACTAATGGACAACTCACGATTGATGCTGATCGTCACAATCCGATTTACTTTAACTTTATATTCCGGTTAAAATTCACTGTTCCACCAACTTAAGATCTTTACCCGCTTTTGATCTGATGATAGCCTTCCATGTCATTATAAGTTCTATGCAAATTACACAATAATTGTATACATCGCCATCTATGTAGGCTATTTTTTGTCAGGCAACCCAAAATACATACATCATCATATAGCAAGTTCGACGTTTCATATTTAACCATATAATTTAATCTGGTCAAACTTTAACGACCTGCATTGATCATTTGTTTTTGTATGAGGACCGGAATTGCTTCCATTCGCCTCTCATCTCATTTTCCACTTTTTTCTACTGTGTTTAATTGAGAAGTTCACTTCTCGTTCATTTATTGTTAGCTTCTGGATTCATCGGTAGTTGGTACTGCCCGAGGTACTTCCTCTTGTCAGTCTTTCTGTATGGTTTCTTCAGTATCGCTTTTATTTCCTTGTTATCATGCTCTTTCATATCTTCGATCATCTTCTTGGCTTGTTTGTTTACTATTTCCTCTATAGTTTCGATTTTCAGTTCTTCTCTGATCTGTATATTACTCATATACCATGGGGCACCTATTGCTGTCCTTATTACTCTGTTCAATGTTCCTTGTAGCTCTTTCTTCCTATAATTATTTTCAACATTGTACCAGGAGACGCCTGCGTACGTTATGCTTGGTATAAGCACTGTTTTAATTATCTTCAGTTTATTTTCCAGAGACAGTTTGCTGCTTTTATTTAGGAGCGGGTATAAACACCCGTGAAGTTGCCTAGTCTTTTTCCTATTTTCTTCCAATTGCTTACTGAAGCTTAGTTTTTCATCTAGAATTACTCCTAGATATTTCACTTCTTCTTTCCATTCAATGTTCTGGTTTTCTATCGTGAGATTTCCAGCTTTTTCTTTCTTCGAGTTCGTTCCGTTAAAGAAGACTGCCACTGTTTTCTTTGTATTAATCTTAATTCTCCATTTTTTGAAGTATTTCATCATTCGGTCTATATCTGTTTGCAATTGTTTCGTAACCGATTTACACATTCTTGAAGAATAGTAAACGGCAGTATCATCTGCGAACTGGGCTAACTTGCATCGTATCATTTCTGGTATGTCCGACATAAAAATGTTGAATAACAACGGTCCTATGACCGATCCTTGTGGTACGCCGGCTTCAATCTTTCTTCTTGTGGATCTTGTTCCATCTATATTTACTTGGAATTTTCTTTCTTCCAGGTATGATTGAATGATTTTGATCAATTTGGTCGGAAATTTGTGCATCTTCATTTTGAATATCAATCCTTGATGCCACATCTTGTCAAAAGCCTTTTCTATATCCAGAAAAACGGCTCCGGTGTTAGTAGATAAATTCATTTTTTCCTTTATGTCTTCTATTATTCTAACCAGTTGTTGTGTTGTAGAATGCTTTTTGCGGAAGCCAAACTGGTGATCAGGTATAATCTTATTGGTTTCTGCGAATTCCGCCAGTCTTCTGTAAATTACTTTCTCTATGACTTTGCTTAAAGCCGATAGTAGACTTATTGGTCTGTAATTTGCTGGGTCATTTTTGTCCTTTCCTTGTTTCCTTATCAAAATTGTGTCTGCTGTTTTCCATCTTTCTGGAAAGTATCCTGTTTTCATTAGAGCCCTGGCTATTTCTGCAATTTCTTCGAGCGTTTCCTCTGGCAGGTTTTTTAGCGCTTGATTCATTATTCCGTCTGCTCCGGGTGCTTTTCTATTTTTTAGGTTCCTGATAATGTCGTTTATTTCTTCTTTGGTTATTTCCTGTAGTTGTTCATCTGGTTTATCCGGGCTTTCCGTTTTCGCTACCTCTTCTACCAGTTTGTTGAAATTTTCGTCATCACATTTCAGGTTAGGCTTGAATTGTTTTTCTAAGGAATTCGCGAAAATCTCTGCCTTTTCTTCGTTTGTTGCTGCAACATTGTTTCCCTTCTTCAATATTGGTATTTTCGTTTTCGTCTTCTTTCCGGTTAATGCTGAAGCCATTCTCCATAAAGACTGATCTTCCGTGTCCAATTCTTCTAATTTTTTGTCCCATTGTTCCGTAAATAATTCTCGAACTCTGGATTTCACTTCGTTCGTTAGTTTGTTCAGTATAGTTTTGTCATCTGGGTGTAGTGTTTTTCTATACTGCTTCTTAGCTTTCCTTTTTTCCTCTAGTAGTACTTTCACGTCTACAGGTAGAGGAGTCTTCTTCGGTATTTGTTGCACTTTAGTCGACTGTGCTTGTGCTTCCATAATTCTTGTCTCTAAATCTTCAACTGCTCCGTCTATCTGTCCTTTATTGCTTATTTTCAAATTTCTAGTTTTGAAAACTTCTTTGAACTTGCTCCAATTTATAGATTTTCTATCGGTAGGTAGTTTATCTGTTTTGATGTCCAGGGTCAGGATCACTGGGGCGTGATCCGAAGAAAGGTCCATCATGGTTTCTATTTCGAAGTTCATCGAGACGTTTTTCATTATTGCTATATCCAACAAATCCATCGTTCCTGTGGCTCTGTTAATATGCGTGGGATCTTTTGGACCTACAACTACCAATTTGTGTTTATCCGTTATTCCTCTAAGCTTCATCCCACTTTCATTGGTTTTTATGCTGTTCCAGTCGGGGTGTTTCGCATTAAGGTCTCCTGCAATTATTGTTGGTCTGTTACTCTTGAAGAAAGCAGTTATATCTGCCTCATCAAATTTGCTCTTTGGAGGCTTATACACAGAGTAAATGTAAATTTCACCTTCTTTTGTTTTTACACTCACACCTTTTTCTTCTATATTATTAGATGTGATTGGTGGTAGTTCCTGGTGACTTATACCCCTTTTCACTAAGATAGCTGTACCTCCGCATCTTCCGTGTTGTCTATCACTTCTGTAGGATTCATAGTTCCTAATCTTGAGTAGTTTCGTCGGCTTCAACCAGGTTTCACCTAACAGTAGAATATCTATTTTATTTTCCTCCAAAAAGAGGGTTAATTCCTGTTTTTTCTGATTTACGGATTCTGCGTTCCAGAACGCAATATTCAAACATTTATACGGCTTACTATCCATTTACTTTCGTTTAAATAATTTGATCAGTTTGTCCTGCTCATTTATAAAGGCGATCTTCTGTTCAATTGTGGAGTTCGTTGCACACAGTGTGAGCGTCATTCTTCCTAGAATGACGGCTAGTTCGTCTTCTGGTTTGGTTTGCCTAGGTTCTTTGGCTTTCACGTTTTTCTCTTCTTTTTTGGTTTCCTTTTTCTCAGGAACAATCTCTTTTTGCGGTGGTTTTTGCTTATTTTCTTCGTTATTTGTTGTTTTGTGCTCCATGTTTCGTTTTGCCCAGTCTTTGGGCAAAGGTGCTTCCTTGAATTTCTTCTTCGACACTTCCGGGTTGTTGGGGTTTTTCGTACATTTAATATATGACGAAAGGTGGTCCCCACCACAATTCGCGCATTTCGGTGACGTCGTTTTTGGTTTCGGGCACTCTGAACTCATGTGCCCATCTCCACATTTCATGCATTTGAACGCAGCATGACAGATCCTCTGCGCATGTCCAAACAATTGGCATCGGTGGCACTGTATGATCTCACTTCTTAATCTTAGGCTTTCCACTTGCACGGATAGCCCACAACAAAATCCCAGTTTTGTGAATATGGCTTTATAAGCCTTGTCAATTTCCACTAGGACAAGTGGGATAGGGAATCCCTTTTGCCCCTTCATCCTAGTTACCTTCGTTACGGGGTAACCTTGTTTGGCCAAATCATTCTTAATTTCTTCTTCGGTGATTTGGATCAAAACACCTCGGAGAACTACTTTTAATTTCTTCTCACTCTTAAGCTCGTAAGCATGAAATTGCTCTTCTGTTTCTTTAAGGGCTCTGTACAAGTTACGATAATCCTCTTCTGTTTTGGGTTCAAGTTGAACACCGTGACCCACTACCTTCGACTTTTTCACATGTATATTTCTCCTCTGTATCATCTCGTTTATTTTACCCCACCTCGAGGGATCTCTGATTATCAAGTGAGCTATTCGCTCACTTTTCACTGGTCGATCCATTTGAGGTGTAGGTTTCTCCAAAGTCTTCTTTTCTTTGGGCACATCCTGGTCAATCCTGGTTGAATCCTGGTCACTTTCCTTTGTCTTCTCTTGGTCCTCTTCGATATCCATCTCGTCGTCGGATAATATATCGTATCGGTTAGATACTTCGGTCTTCCTATTATCACTGTCCTCACTATTTAGCCTTGGTCGTTTCACAGTTTTCTTCGGTTTCTGAAAAGCCAGTCCGTCATTTTTGTCCACACTATCACTGCACTTATTGTCACTTTCACCAACTTTCACTAATCGGTTCTTGAGTTGACCGAATAAATCTTCCAAGTCGTAATCATTTTTCGCCAGTACTTCCGCTAGGTAGACAAATTCAGCAATGACCTTCTCCATTGTGGAACCAACGATCTGAGATCTGGACTCGACACACTAAGAACTGGTCAAACCACTTCGCTCCTTTTTCACCGTTTTAGCGCTTGCGCACTCGTTACACGTCAGCTCTGTACGACGTCTCGATCGCCACTGACTTTAACGACCTTCCGTTTCTATTCTTTACCATCTTACCTTCCGAAGACAGAAACCTCAAGCGCCACCTCTAGCGTTGAGGACACTCGGAACCCGTAGGCGGTACTCCTACGGGCGTCCAGGAGCTGCAGTCAGAGAAGATTATGCCCAGGGGCCTGATGTTAATATATTTTATTCTCTGTCTCTGAAAATTATTGTAAAAATTCTGCTCGGGAAAATAAAACACACAATGACCAGGACACTTATATTCTATGTTCGGTAATATGTATCTACAACGAGCGAATGATGTCAATGAAAAATGTATGAATATACACAATTACACAATGATGTTAAATCAATGGAAAACGACATTCGTAAAATGATTTCGATAGTTGAAGTGTAATGTGACGGTGCCAATGGTAATGTGGTGTACGTAGCGGTGGTCATGATGTGTGATGATGTGCTGGTGTCTCGGCGTACATGTCATAGAATGATGTCTATATGCCTCGGTGTACATGATGTGGAATGATAAATTTTCGTCTCGGCGTACATGATATGGAATGATAAATTTTCGCCTTGGCGAGAAATGGTAAATGAATGATATCCACACACATTACCGATGGCGAAGTGTTGTACCCAATGATGTCGCTGATATAGTATACTTTCATCAATGTACCAGGAATAGGAGGAGCAATCGGTTCGGAGGCGGGGTGTAACGTTCATTTGTGATGAAAAACTATACATGCAAAGATTCAAAATATACACTACTACGAAATGAGAAAGCGGTCAAAGTAACGTGCGGTAGCTAGCGGACATAAGCGAAATGAAGCAAGAGTGCAAGCAGAAAATATTGTGAGGAAACAGAACTACGGCAGGTAATAACGTGGGCAATGAAAAGCTTGGATGACAGGAGACATTAAGGAAGGAATGTACCCGGATAGAACTGTGAGATGCGCCGTTTTAAGCTAACATCGTACAATCCCACACACTCGGAATCCAAAGAGACATGTAGGCCGTTTCAAGCTAATACACGGACCCTAAGAACTCGGGCAGTACAACAAGGCCACTGAATGCGCCATTGGAAGCTAGCATGCGTGTCCCTGCACTCCTGGGGTTACCATGAATTCATACAGGCCATTTAAAGCTATTGTACAGAGCCATGGGGAATTGGAAGGTTGGAGACAATACCGGGTTGTGCATGCGCCATTTGAAGCTAACATACACCACCCTGTAAACTAGGAAAAATCCACCGAGTCAGGCAGGCCATTTCAAGCTACTACCTGGCACCATGGATTTTTGGAAAGGAACGAAGATGTAAATGCGCCGTTTCAAGCTAACATGTACATCCCCGCATACTGGGGAAATTCATAGAATTTGAAGCTACTACACAATTCCATGACCCAGAGAGGTAAAGGATCAAAATGAGAAAATACAGTAATACACCGACAAATCAACAAAATAAAATTCAAATGAAATAATCATACCTTGCTCACGCGTAACCCTTCGGTTTACTCACTGTTTCGGATTATTTTCAATAACCGGACCTGGACCTGGAACCTGGAAAACCTGGATTTGCACGCACTACTGCTTCTTTCACTTAACCTGGGGGCCTGGATTCGGATTTTCTGAAGATGACTGTCGGTACCGCAATTCCGGGTCGCGGCGCTGACCACGCCCAACGCGGTTGACCCCGCGATCATGACCTATCATGCATCGATCACCGCGACAATTACCGCGAGCCGATGTACTCTCTGATTCAGCCGGAAAACTTGCTCCGTTACATCCCCCTCCTTCTTCGGATAGAAAAGAGAAAACTAGTTTTCTCTTTTCTAAGCATTGACATCTGAAACATTGAAAATAAAAATATACTGTGCCTATAAATACAATAATAAAATAAATAAAATTCTTAAAAATAATGAAATCTTTGGTCGACAATTTCAGGACAAACAATAAATATCATCGCCGCGCCGGAATTCGAATCCATCTGGACTTTTCACCAATGACCACCTTCACCCGGAAGTATTTTTCCGCCGGCCAATCTGCGGGACGAAGTTTCCCGGCGACTTCCCATAACCTTGGCGTCCAATTGCTGTCTCCTGGCGAAACTTTTCCAGGAGTCGGCCGAATTCTTCCAGGAGTTCCCCTCTGGTCGGAGCTGGGGGTGGAGGAGTCGGCGGCAGGGGGCTGAGGGGTTGTGGCACCACGAATTCCCTCCATGGTGGTATATGCGCATTCGATCGCTTTGAGGGCCTCATCTTTGCCGGGATCGTCGACTTCGGCATATCTGTAACATAGTTAATGTGTTCATGGTAGGGTTTAAGGTCTTTTATATGTATGCGTTTGACCAGTTTTCCTTGCTCATCTCACAGGTCGTAAACCACGGGTGATATTACTCGGCAAACCGTATATGGACCGGTGAAGTTAGGGGCCAATTTCGCTGCAAAGTCATTAATCGCGCGAGAAAGAGGATGTTCGCGTTTCATCACTCTATCACCCGGATGACACCTCCAAGCACGGCGGCGTAGATCTCGTAGTGCCTTTTCTGCTTGTCGAAGGCCTGTGCTAAATGACGGCGTACCAAGGAGAAGGTCTCTTGCAGCCTCTTTAAACGGCAAGTGCGTTCTTGAATGGTAGCTGGGTCCGGGTCGGCATCTTCAAATTCTCTGGTGTCCCTCGAAGCCTCCTGGTAGATTGTCTTCGGTGCTTTCAACTCTCGAACGAAGTTCAGAAATGCCGGGGTAAATCCTGTGGACTCGTGACGGGAACTATTGATGGCGAACGTAATCTCATGTAGATGAATATCCCAGTGTTTGTGGTTGTTTTCACAGAATTGTGCAATCATAGTCTTTATAGTACGGTTGGCTCTTTCGACTGGGTTGCACTGGGGCGTGTAGACGGACGTTACGCGGTGTTGGATACCTAGTTCTTCCATCATCCCTCGAAATATCTTGCTGTCGTACTGCGATCCATTGTCCGAGATTACTGTTTTCGAACAACCAAAACGAGTGATTATTTCTTCGTAGAGTGTCTTAGAGACGGCGGCTGCGGTGGCTCGGCGGATTGGTCGGCAGGCGGTCCATTTGGTAAAGCGGTCATGGAACATCACTAAGTAACAATTTCCCTTTGATGAACGGGGAAGTGGTCCTACAAGATCGGTGCTCACTGTTTCCCATGGTAGAGAGACGGGGCTCGGTTGCATTTTTCCAGGTGGCTGCTGCTGTGACGGCTTATAAGCTTGACAGACGACGCAATTCCTGACGTACTTGCTAATCTCCCTATACATATTCGGCCAGTAGTAATGTCGGGCGATGCGGGCGGCGGCGGCGGTTTTCGCAATTCCTAAATGTCCTGCGGTCGGTCGGTCATGATTCTCCCTCAATACTGCTTCACGTTGATAGGTGGATATACATAGTTTCCACGGCTCGGAGTCTTCCTCTTCTTCCAGGTCGGAGAAATCCCAGAAATGACGAAAAAGTTTTCCTTCTTGAATTGAATATTCCGGAAAGTTTTCCGGGTTTCGTTGAACTTCCTCCATTTTCCGGTCGTACACCAAGCATATTTCTGTGGAAACTTTGTTTTTTAAGTGTCGGCCTGTATCGTAGAGGTCGGTTCATGTAAAGGTTCCCGTGATAGGGCGTCGGCTTAATGTTCGTAGGCGATTATTCGGTCGTGTTCATCCTGATTTTATAAGAGTGCTACCCCAAGTCCATCGTCCGTTTGTAGTTGGAATGGCCGACTGAAGTCTGGGCAGGCTAATACATCAATATGTTTATTTAGGGGTAAGATAGCAGGTTTAGAAGTTAAGTAAAAAACAACATTTTAAAACAAAGCTGACGTTTCGTCGAAATATTTCGACTTCCCCGAGGCTAAAATAGAACAGTAATGATTGAACAGAATTATATCGATGTAACGTCAGCTTTGCTTTGAGGAGTTGTTCATTACTCAAGTCTTAAACCTATGATCCTACCCCTTCATAATAGTATGGAAGGATGTGAGATTCAAATTGATAGTTAATATGTTCGTTCAGTTCATCAAATTCGTTTTGTATGTCGAAAAATGTATTTGGTATACCGTTATCTGCATTCGGTGATGATCATTTCTCCTGGAGGGTTGTTTTTTCTGTCTGGGTTGAAGTTTTGCTTGTTTCCACATCTTCCAGACAGAAATTCATGCAATAGAAAACTGCGTAGACATAAACCCGGAAAGAAACTATCTACGGGTGTGACAATGTTGTCCATTCTGATAGTCAAGCTGTTATCGAAGCACTCAAAGCTGCTATGAGAGTACCGAATGAAACTTATTAAAGTGGGCAACAACAACAAGGTCTCTTAAGTCCTGGTTCCTAGTTACTCAGAAATCAGAGGAAACGAAGATACCAACACAACAGCAAGAAAGGGGGCACAAACGCCACTTACAAGACCAGAACCTACTTGTGCAAAGCACCTATAATAGAGAGATTTTGGGGAAGGAAGAAACTGTAGGAAAGGCAATCTTGAGGAATCTTAAAATAATGAATAATTTCAAGACGTTCCTTCGGGATTTTGGAACTGTAAGAACCAATAATCAATTGGATGTCAGTAAAAATATGTTACGGCTCTTTACTGGTTTCCTCACAGAACATTGACGCCTCAGAAAGCAAATGATGAGGTTGGGCTCAGCAAAAACTGACGAGTTGAGATTCTGTGTGGCGTGGGGGAAATTTCTGTTGACCTGGTTACAGAATTCTTCGCCAGTGCAAGCCTGCTTAAAGAATATCTTGGACATGATGACACCGATGCACAGTATGAGGTGGATATGAGATTTTTACGTATCAAATTCTCAAGAGCCGGATGGAATCCTGGATTATTTTGATGCGCACAACGCATCCTATAGAATCAAATGTTAACACAACGCACATAATTCTATACCTATAATTTGATCCTTGAAATTAAAAGTGAAGCATTTAGAAGGCTCTGCCTAGGGTCAGTGAGACTATTGAGCATGTGCGGTAACGGATAGTGGGAAATTAGGGGCATCGTGGCGATCAGCGGATGCAGTTTCTTTATTTGTCTCTGATTATTGTTGTATTGAGCCACATATGGTATCCATGGGATACAGAATTACATGTCCCCCTCTCTTCTCCCTAGGCATGCGTATAGCGATGACTGACCCTGGATTTAAGGGAACGATTGCCACACTTTTGTCGCTACGCCCAAATTCAATATTTATAATTTTATGACACAACGTCCATTTTGAATTAAAATATAACCTATATCAATTCATTCGCTTTCGGATCTCAATTTACTGACAGTATTTTGTTTTAATTAATTGAAATGAAAGGCAATAGGACTGTTGTGCAGTTTGTTCCAAGAAGAACATGATCAATACAGGTTACAGCTATTTCAGATTCCCTAAAGACAAGAAAAGGTCATGATATTTCATTCATTTTCTGCAAAATTTTATCTTATTCCGAAAAACATTATTATGTTTGGATTTTTTGTTGAGTTTCTATATTTTCTTATAATTAATTTCATTTATTTCGTTATGGTTCAATGAATATAAAGATAATTGAATGAATTGTTTTTATTTCCAAGAATACATTCTTCAGATATTATAATTATTCGATGAATATTTTATGAACTATTTGAATATACACATATGATAATGGTTTTTATAAAGCTGTCCGCTATAATTGTTGTTGGAATCGGGGAAATAAACATGTCCTGCTTCTGACTGCTGGACCTCTGAGTTGCATGACTGTAAAAAAACAACTGTCAAAAATACTTGAATATCAAAAATTCGGATATGTTTTATGTATCAAATAAGGAAGATTTTTTTCTAAGTTACTAGAAATATAGAATAGATTTCACTTACTTCTGAACCTATTATAAGGGCGATCTGATAAATTCCAGATATCTGAGATTCCTTCTGAAGGCCTGCCCAATTCACTTTGGCAATAACAGCTCTCTTCGAAACTGCTGCTCCTTCCTTCATAACTACTTTCTGTGGGACTACTGCTATATATTGGACTACTGCTTTCTATTGGACTCATGCTTTCTATTGGACTCATGCTTTCTATTGGACTTATGCTTTCTATTGGACTTATGCTTTCAATTGGACTTATACTTTCAATTGGACTTATGCTTTCAATTGGACTAATGCTTTCAATTGGACTTATGCTTTCTATTGGACTTATGCTTTCTATTGGACTTATGCTTTCTATCGGACTTCTGCTTTCTATTGGACTTCTGCTTTCTGTTGCACTTCTGCTTCCTGTTCTAATGAATCGGAGTGGTTCACCATTATTCTCCATTTGCTGAAGCCACCCCACATCTTCCGAGTCATGTGACGATTCATTCCCGATTATTTGTATTTGCTTCGGCCACTCCAAAAATTCCAACACTTCTGGAAATGCGTCGACATCTTTTTGGTTGCAACTGGTGTTTTTCGAAGATGTTATCAATCGGATGTAATCGTCCTTTATAGCATCCCATTTCAGTTTGCAGAATTTACCTGGAAATTTGAATGATTAATTATATGATTCGACTGGAAAAGATGAATTCTAATGAAAAAAAGGGAACATGAAAGCATATTCACCAAGTAGACAGAATATATCAACATCTCTTTTCGAATTCATTCTACTAAATCTACGATAACAGAAAAATATGGTATTGCTATATTCAGATATAATGTGGACTTACCAGCAAACGCTATCAGGGAATGAGTTTCTCCAAGAACCTCTTCAGCAACATCATTCCAAATTGGATCGAGAAGTGTTGCAAACTTGTTGTAGATCTCGCCATACCCCACCAACCAAATTTCGGGTCTCTTCTCCACGGCCATTATCAACTTTGCTGTGAAACTCATTGTTAAATGAATGCCTGAACAAATCTCTCGGAATACTTTCTTTCGGAACTGGTTAAAAACTGACTCGAATAAGATTGTGTTCATGCTTTTATGCTGAACACCCTACTCTCTCAAAGTAGAAGGGGAAAACAGGTACTCAACTGTCTCTCAACTACTTTTGCCCGAATATCCATTTGTGTACCTACAACAAGGGATTAACGGCTTAATTGTTTCTAAGTAGGAGTCGTTGAAATATTATTTGTGGGTCATTTACAGAGACCTACAGATAGGTTATCCTTATTTCCTGAACTTGAGATCACTTGACCTTTTTAAATTATTCCCATTATATACATGATGTTTCAGAATAAGGGAATGTAACTTCGGGATCTCAATCCTCAGTTGATTTTATGATATAAAGTTCCTATAGTCTATAGGTCCCTGACGCACTGTTTCTGAGATACGGGGTGTTGAAAAAAAAATTGGTTTTATGAAATTATTTTCTACCGTACACGATTTTTTTTTTGAGTTTTGGTAGGTTATGAGTACGCATTAAGACACATTTTTTCCTATACAAAATGATGTTCAATTTTCACCATTGGCGTTTGTACAGACTTCTATCCGAATAAATTCGGTGAAGAAATTGGTAAGCCAATAATTTTTCTCGAAATTTAAACCATTTTAGTATCACCATATAATTCAGAATGAGAATGGTTGCTTGGGTTTTTTACCTGCGAGGAATACTTTCTGAGAAAAAAAAATAGAATGCAATTTCATTTAAGAGAGTTAAGAAATTCTCTGATTACTTCTAAAATCGTCTGGACACAGATTGAGGGCCGGTATTATAAAGGCCAACCGAGGATTCAACCATTGCGTCAACAACCAAATTCCCCACTATCTGGTAGTTGGCGCACGGTTGAATCCTCGGTTCGCCTTTTATAAAACCGGCCCTAAGGCAGCTTAGTCGCCTTTATATTTGACGTTTGCAAAATCGATTTCGACTGCTGATTTTACAGAATATCATTTTGTTCATTTTCGAAGATCTCTTGTTGCTTCTTTGATTTAACAATTTCGCATTATTAGTTTTAGTGGTAATAGGTAGGCAGTTCTGTTTTCATGAGTGAATAGTTAAACTTTTATTTATCAAAAGCAATGGCTTACCTTCTTTCACGAAATTCAAAAAATTTGTTTTATTGCGTACTCATATCCTACCAAAATCGTGTACGGTGCCGAAAATAATTTCGAAAAATACTTTTTTTTTATTTTCAATACCCCGAATCTCTGAAACAATTGTCACGTTTCTGAATTACGTTTCCTGCGGATTTCATAATTAAATTTAACGTTGTAACGCACTGTACAACAAGGCCACTGAATGCGCCATTTGAAGCTAGCATGCGTGTCCCTGCACTCCTGGGGTTACCATGAATTCATACAGGCCATTTAAAGCTATTGTACAGTGCCATGGGGAATTGGAAGGTTGGAGACAATACCGGGTTGTGCATGCGCCATTTGAAGCTAACATACACCACCCTGTAAACTAGGAAAAATCCACCGAGTCAGGCAGGCCATTTCAAGCTACTACCTGGCACCATGGATTTTTGGAAAGGAACGAAGATGTAAATGCGCCGTTTCAAGCTAACATGTACATCCCCGCATACTGGGGAAATTTATAGAATTTGAAGCTACTACACAATTCCATGACCCAGAGAGGTAAAGGATCAAAATGAGAAAATACAGTAATACACCGACAAATCAACAAAATAAAATTCAAATGAAATAATCATACCTTGCTCACGCGTAACCCTTCGGTTTACTCACTGTTTCGGATTATTTTCAATAACCGGACCTGGACCTGGAACCTGGAAAACCTGGATTTGCACGCACTACTGCTTCTTTCACTTAACCTGGGGGCCTGGATTCGGATTTTCTGAAGATGACTGTCGGTACCGCAATTCCGGGTCGCGGCGCTGACCACGCCCAACGCGGTTGACCCCGCGATCATGACCTATCATGCATCGATCACCGCGACAATTACCGCGAGCCGATGTACTCTCTGATTCAGCCGGAAAACTTGCTCCGTTACATCCCCCTCCTTCTTCGGATAGAAAAGAGAAAACTAGTTTTCTCTTTTCTAAGCATTGACATCTGAAACATTGAAAATAAAAATATACTGTGCCTATAAATACAATAATAAAATAAATAAAATTCTTGAAAATAATGAAATCTTTGGTCGACAATTTCAGGACAAACAATAAATATCATCGCCGCGCCGGAATTCGAATCCATCTGGACTTTTCACCAATGACCACCTTCACGCGGAAGTATTTTTCCGCCGGCCAATCTGCGGGACGAAGTTTCCCGGCGACTTCCCATAACCTTGGCGTCCAATTGCTGTCTCCTGGCGAAACTTTTCCAGGAGTCGGCCGAATTCTTCCAGGAGTTCTCCTCTGGTCGGAGCTGGGGGTGGAGGAGTCGGCGGCAGGGGGCTGAGGGGTTGTGGCACCACGAATTCCCTCCATGGTGGTATATGCGCATTCGATCGCTTTGAGGGCCTCATCTTTGCCGGGATCGTCGACTTCGGCATATCTGTAACATAGTTAATGTGTTCATGGTAGGGTTTAAGGTCTTTTATATGTATGCGTTTGACCAGTTTTCCTTGCTCATCTCACAGGTCGTAAACCACGGGTGATATTACTCGGCAAACCGTATATGGACCGGTGAAGTTAGGGGCCAATTTCGCTGCAAAGTCATTAATCGCGCGAGAAAGAGGATGTTCGCGTTTCATCACTCTATCACCCGGATGACACCTCCAAGCACGGCGGCGTAGATCGTAGTGCCTTTTCTGCTTGTCGAAGGCCTGTGCTAAATGACGGCGTACCAAGGAGAAGGTCTCTTGCAGCCTCTTTAAACGGCAAGTGCGTTCTTGAATGGTAGCTGGGTCCGGGTCGGCATCTTCAAATTCTCTGGTGTCCCTCGAAGCCTCCTGGTAGATTGTCTTCGGTGCTTCCAACTCTCGACCGAAGTTCAGAAATGCCGGGGTAAATCCTGTGGACTCGTGACGGGAACTATTGATGGCGAACGTAATCTCATGTAGATGAATATCCCAGTGTTTGTGGTTGTTTTCACAGAATTGTGCAATCATAGTCTTTATAGTACGGTTGGCTCTTTCGACTGGGTTGCACTGGGGCGTGTAGACGGACGTTACGCGGTGTTGGATACCTAGTTCTTCCATCATCCCTCGAAATATCTTGCTGTCGTACTGCGATCCATTGTCCGAGATTACTGTTTTCGAACAACCAAAACGAGTGATTATTTCTTCGTAGAGTGTCTTAGAGACGGCGGCTGCGGTGGCTCGGCGGATTGGTCGGCAGGCGGTCCATTTGGTAAAGCGGTCATGGAACATCACTAAGTAACAACTTCCCTTTGATGAACGGGGAAGTGGTCCTACAAGATCGGTGCTCACTGTTTCCCATGGTAGAGAGACGGGGCTCGGTTGCATTTTTCCAGGTGGCTGCTGCTGTGACGGCTTATAAGCTTGACAGACGACGCAATTCCTGACGTACTTGCTAATCTCCCTATACATATTCGGCCAGTAGTAATGTCGGGCGATGCGGGCGGCGGCGGCGGTTTTCGCAATTCCTAAATGTCCTGCGGTCGGTCGGTCATGATTCTCCCTCAATACTGCTTCACGTTGATAGGTGGATATACATAGTTTCCACGGCTCGGAGTCTTCCTCTTCTTCCAGGTCGGAGAAATCCCAGAAATGACGAAAAAGTTTTCCTTCTTGAATTGAATATTCCGGAAAGTTTTCCGGGTTTCGTTGAACTTCCTCCATTTTCCGGTCGTACCAAGCATATTTCTGTGGAAACTTTGTTTTTTAAGTGTCGGCCTGTATCGTAGAGGTCGGTTCATGTAAAGGTTCCCGTGATAGGGCGTCGGCTTAATGTTCTTCAAATTACCGACCAAGAAACCGACATCTTTTACCGGTAATTTCGGTAAAAAAAAATGCCATCGGTGATCCGTTGTTTTTGTAATGCACGGGCAGCGCGGACGGGATGGATTGTAAAATATTCAAGTATGTGAGTGTGTGAGAAGGAAATGCAATATTTTTGGAAAGGGGGAATTCAGGAAAATACTTAGAAATGACTTTCGCAGCACTCATGACAACTCGGCCTACTAGTGTGGAGACCTGATCTCATTGTATTGATATATCAATACTTTCATCACTAAGGCCCGGTTTCACCAAACATTTTAATCTGGTTTAAGGAGATAACTGAGATTAAAGATTTATTTTTGACTGAAAAACCACAGAAAATTATCGTTTACTGCCTTAAGGCGTACTCCCACTACTCGTTTATTTGACAAGTACGCAATGATTTGCGTACTTGGCAAGTAGATGAAGTTTCGAATTTGAATGACAAGATTGACAAGTATTGGCCGAGTGAACCACTCCCACTACATGCCAAATAAAGGCAAGTGGCAAATATTTGCCAAATACACGAGTAGTGGGAGTCCGGCTTTAAACGAGATTAAAATCGTTAGTTAAAAGCGGCCTGAGATTACCGATTGATTTTGACTGGAAAACCACAGAAAATGATCGATTACTGCCTCAAGCGAGATTAAAATCGTTGGTGAAACCCAGCTTTAGCCGCTAACTAATCTTTGTTATAATTTATTCTGCCGCTGTTATGGCTTTTTCGGACTCCACACTAGGAGGCCGAGTTGTCATGAGTGCTGCGAAATCAATTTCTAAGTTTTTCCCTTTTCCAAAAATATTGCTTATAAGCTTTGTTTTCTTAGGGCCTAAAGTAATCGAACGAGTCGTTGGAAGAGTTAGAAATGACAGATATTTTTTTATTTAAATCACTATTTCCAATGTTTTAGGGCTTCTTTCTAGTCTTTGAGGTAGGTATATAATTTTTTTTCAATTTACCTAGAGTTTCACTTTTCTATTGTTATTATTTGTGACTTATTCTTTTATGTCGGAAAAAACCGGTGAATACCGGTAAACCGGTAATTTTTCAAATAATTTACTGAATTACCGGTAAATTCAAATTCGATTGGATTTTCGATATTTGATGTCGAAGTTGTATTGCTGCAGAAATACACTCTATCGGGCTATTCTTCCGGTCCGGCTTTTGATAGAATGCAGCCACTTTAGACTCTGATGATCAGTAATGACGGTGAAGTGATAACACTCCAGGTAAGGTCTCATTTTCTCGATGCCCCACACAATAGCCAAACATTCTTTTTCGCTGACGGAATAATTGCGTTCGGCGGGATGTAAAGTGCGGCTGGCGTAGGCGATTATTCGGTCGTGTTCATCCTGATTTTATAAGAGTGCTACCCCAAGTCCAGCGTCCGTTTGTAGTTGGAATGGCCGACTGAAGTCTGGGCAGGCTAATACATCAATATGTTTATTTAGGGGTAAGATAGCAGGTTTAGAAGTTAAGTAAAAAACAACATTTTAAAACAAAGCTGACGTTTCGTCGAAATATTTCGACTTCCTCGAGGCTAAAATAGAACAGTAATGATCGAACAGAATTATATCGATGTAACGTCAGCTTTGCTTTGAGGAGTTGTTCATTACTCAAGTCTTAAACCTATGATCCTACCCCTTCATAATAGTATGGAAGGATGTGAGATTCAAATTGATAGTTAATATGTTCGTTCAGTTCATCAAATTCGTTTTGTATGTCGAAAAATGTATTTGGTATACCGTTATCTGCATTCAGTGATGATCATTTCTCCTGGAGGGTTGTTTTTTCTGTCTGGGTTGAAGTTTTGCTTGTTTCCACATCTTCCAGACAGAAATTCATGCATTCGAAAACTGCGTAGACATAAACTCGGAAAGAAACTATCTACGGGTGTGACAATGTTGTCCATTCTGATAGTCAAGCTGTTATCGAAGCACTCAAAGCTGCTATGGGAGTACCGAATGAAACTTATTAAAGTGGGCAAGAACAACAAGGTCTCTTAAGTCCTGGTTCCTGGTTACTCAGAAATCAGAGGAAACGAAGATACCAATACAACAGCAAGAAAGGGGGCACAAACGCCACTTACTAGACCAGAACCTTCTTGTGCAAAGCACCTATAATAGAGAGATTTTGGAGAAGGAAGAAACTGAAGGAAAGGCAATCTTGAGGAATCTTAAAATAATGAATAATTTCAAGACGTTCCTTCGGGATTTTGAAACTGTAAGAACCAGTAATCAATTGGATGTCAGTAAAAATATGTTACTGGTTTCCTCACAGAACATTGACGCCTCAGAAAGCAAATGATGAGGTTGGGCTCAGCAAAAACTGACGAGTTGAGATTCTGTGTGGCGTGGGGGAAATTTCTGTTGACCTGGTTACAGAATTCTTCGCCAGTGCAAGCCTGCTTAAAGAATATCTTGGACATGATGACACCGATGCACAGTATGAGGTGGATATGAGATTTTTATGTATCAAATTCTCAAGAGCCGGATGGAATCCTGGATTATTTTGATGCGCACAACGCATCCTATAGAATCAAATGTTAACACAATGCACATAATTCTATACCTATAATTTGATCCTTGAAATTAAAAGTGAAGCATTTAGAAGGCTCATCCTAGGGTCAGTGAGACTATTGAGCATGTGCGGTAACGGATAGTGGGAAATTAGGGGCATCGTGGCGATCAGCGGATGCAGTTTCTTTATTTGTCTCTGTTTATTGTTGTATTGAGCCACATATGGTATCCATGGGATACAGAATTACATGTCCCCTCTCTTCTCCCTAGGCATGCGTATAGCGATGACTGACCCTGGATTTAAGGGGAACGATTGCCACACTTTTGTCACTACGCTCAAATTCAATATTTATAATTCTATGACACAACGTCCATTTTGAATTAAAATATAACCTATATCAATTCATTCGCTTTCGGATCTCAATTTACTGACAGAATTTTGTTTTAATTAATTGAAATGAAAGGCAATAGGACTGTTGTGCAGTTTGTTCCAAGAAGAACATGATCAATACAGGTTACAGCTATTTCAGATTCCCTAAAGACAAGAAAAGGTCATGATATTTCATTCATTTTCTGCAAAATTTCATCTTATTCCGAAAAACATTTATATTTGGATTTTTTGTTGAGTTTCTATATTTTCTTATAATTAATTTCATTTATTTCGTTATGGTTCAATGAATATAAAGATAATTGAATGAATTGTTTTTACTTCCAAGAATACATTCTTCAGATATTATAATTATTCGATGAATATTTTATGAACTATTTGAATATACACATATGATAATGGTTTTTATAAAGCTGTCCGCTATTATTGTTGTTGGAATCGGGGAAATAAACATGTCCTGCTTCTGACTGCTGGACCTCTGAGTTGCATGACTGTAAAAAAACAACTGTCAAAAATACTTGAATATCAAAAATTCGGATATGTTTTATGTATTAAATTAGGAAGATTTTTTTCTAAGTTACTAGAAATATAGAATAGATTTCACTTACTTCTGAACCTACTATAAGGGCGATCTGATAAATTCCAGATATCTGAGATTCCTTCTGAAGGCCTGCCCAATTCACTTTGGCAATAACAGCTCTCTTCGAAACTGCTGCTCCTTCCTTCATAACTACTTTCTGTGGGACTACTGCTATAAATTGGACTACTGCTTTCTATTGGACTCATGCTTTCTATTGGACTCATGCTTTCTATTGGACTTATGCTTTCAATTGGACTTATACTTTCAATTGGACTTATGCTTTCCATTGGACTAATGCTTTCAATTGGACTTATACTTTCAATTGGACTTATGCTTTCTATTGGACTTATGCTTTCTATTGTACTTATGCTTTCTATTGGACTTCTGCTTTCTATTGGACTTCTGCTTTCTGTTGCACTTCTGCTTCCTGTTCTAATGAATCGGAGTGGTTCACCATTATTCTCCATTTGCTGAAGCCACCCCACATCTTCCGAGTCATGTGACGATTCATTCCCGATTATTTGTATTTGCTTCGGCCACTCCAAAAATTCCAACACTTCTGGAAATGCGTCGACATCTTTTTGGTTGCAACTGGTGTTTTTCGAAGATGTTATCAATCGGATGTAATCGTCCTTTATAGCATCCCATTTCAGTTTGCAGAATTTAACTGGAAATTTGAATGATTAATTATATGATTCGACTGGAAAAGATGAATTCTAATGAAAAAAAGGGAACATGAAAGCATATTCACCAAGTAGACAGAATATATCAACATCTCTTTTCGAATTCATTCTACTAAATCTTCGATAACAGAAAAATATGGTATTGCTATATCCAGATATAATGTGGACTTACCAGCAAACGCTATCAGGGAATGAGTTTCTCCAAGAACCTCTTCAGCAACATCATTCCAAATTGGATCGAGAAGAGTTGCAAACTTGTTGTAGATCTCGCCATACCCCACCAACCAAATTTCGGGTCTCTTCTCCACGGCCATTATCAACTTTGCTGTGAAACTCATTGTTAAATGAATGCCTGAACAAATCTCTCGGAATACTTTCTTTCGGAACTGGTTAAAAACTGACTCGAATAAGATTGTGTTCATGCTTTTATGCTAAACACCCTACTCTCTCAAAGTAGAAGGGGAAAACAGGTACTCAACTGTCTCTCAACTACTTTTGCCCGAATATCCATTTGTGTACCTACAACAAGGGATTAACGGCTTAATTGTTTCTAAGTAGGAGTCGTTGAAATATTATTTGTGGGTCATTTACAGAGACCTACAGATAGGTAATCCTTATTTCCTGAACTTGAGATCACTTGACCTTTTTAAATTATTCCCATTATATACATGATGTTTCAGAATAAGGGAAGGTAACTTCGGGATCTCAATCCTCAGTTGATTTTATGATATAAAGTTCCTATAGTCTATAGGTCCCTGACGCACTGTTTCTGAGATACGGGATGTTGAAAAAAAAAATTGGTTTTATGAAATTATTTTCTACCGTACACGATTTTTTTTTTGAGTTTTGGTAGGTTATGAGTACGCATTAAGACACATTTTTTCCTATACAAAATGATGTTCAATTTTCACCATTGGCGTTTGTACAGACTTCTATCCGAATAAATTCGGTGAAGAAATTGGTAAGCCAATAATTTTTCTCGAATTTTAAACCATTTTAGTATCACCATATAATTCAGAATGAGAATGGTTGCTTGGGTTTTTTACCTGCGACGAATACTTTCTGAGAAAAAAAAATAGAATGCAATTTCATTTAAGAGAGTTAAGAAATTCTCTAATTACTTCTAAAATCGTCTGGACACAGATTGAGGGCCGGTATTATAAAGGCCAACCGAGGATTCAACCATTGCGTCAACAACCAAATTCCCCACTATCTGGTAGTTGGCGCACGGTTGAATCCTCGGTTCGCCTTTAATAAAACCGGCCCTAAGGCAGCTTAGTCGCCTTCATATTTGACGTATGCAAAATCGAGTTCGACTGCTGATTTTACAGAATATCATTTTGTTCATTTTCGAAGATCTCTTGTTGCTTCTTTAATTTAACAATTTCGCATTATTAGTTTTAGTGGTAATAGGTAGGCAGTTCTGTTTTCATTAGTGAATAGTTAAACTTTTATTTATCAAAAGCAATGGCTTACCTTTTTTCACGAAATTCAAAAAATTTGTTTTATTGCGTACTCATATCCTACCAAAATCGTGTACGGTGCCGAAAATAATTTCGAAAAATATATTTTTTTTTATTTTCAATACCCCGAATCTCTGAAACAATTGTCACGTTTCTGAATTACGTTTCCTGCGGATTTCATAATTAAATTTAACGTTGTAACGCACTGTACAGTGACTTTACCAAACACAGTGGCGACAATTGTGGTATCATTTTTGATTGGTTGTCCGGATCACGTGGTACAAATTGCCATTTTTAGGTTTGACAATAAATCCATTATGTTATGTTCGTTGAAGTGAGTAGACGTGCTTGATTGTGCTCTGCGGGATACGCCAATAAACTCTTCTGAGAAACCACCGTATTTTATAGTTGGTTATTTTTTCTAATTGTCAAAAGATGTCGACCAGACAAAAAACTGATTTTGAAAAATCTTTGATAGAGGCCCTGAAATCAGACAATGTTTGTAAAAAAGATTGCTAATGCCATAATTAATTCAATTACTAAATGTTTCGCTGAAAAATTCAACATTTATGACGCTAAAATTGCGTCTTTGGAGGCAGAAATTCAACTCCTGAAATCTAATTCGGAAAGGATCGATAATATCTGTGATGACAAATCCCATAAAGAAATCGAACAAAAAGTGGACATTCTCGAACAGAAGTTAAAAAATAACAACATCCGTCTCATCGGAGTCCAGGAGGTCCCCGGAGAAGATGTGTTTGCCCAGGTCAAGAATATCTTTATGGATAAATTCAATATACCGGTCACTGATGAAATCGCCTCGGTGTACAGAGTTGGTAAGAAGAATAAAGAAAAATCTCGACATATCATCGTTTCTTTCAAAGAGGTCAATTTCAAAAACATTGTTTACGGCAAGAAAAAACTTTTAGAGGGGAACGCGAATTGTTATGAAGGAGGATTTGACTCATGCAAGATGGAAGTTAGTCCGGGAATCGTCGGAAATACATGGATTCAGAAATGTGTGGACATTCAATGTAGCCGTTTTCCTCAGGTCCGGAACAAATGTTCAAAAACTCAATTCTGGTGTGTGATTTGATGAATTTTTGTTTTGTTTCTTTGGCGGTGTCTCTGAGCACTTCAACACGAAATAGTGGGACTATCATATGTCAGAGCTGTGACGAGCACTGAAGAAAAGTGCTTCGAGCACAAAGCACTTATTTTCACAAAAGGCTCGCGAATACTAAGCACTTTGTGAAAGTAATTCGACATTTCGAGCACTAAGCCCTAAGCACTTTTTTTAGGAAATATTGAAAGAGAGGTTATTTTAATCGAAAAAGAAATAGTAAGTTGGCATAGGAATGTGATATTAAAAATTTTGAATTCGATTCAATATAATACGTATATAATAAATTCTTATTGAGAAAAATGCTATTCGCTCCTGGATCTCTCTGTTTGATAATATTCATAAATATACTGAATTTTTCGAGTTCACTTTTTTTTCTTTCCTTGAAACAAAATTGAATAAAAAATTCAAGGAAAATGGAAATGTTACTCTGTCAATTCTTGCACTGATTTGTCAGGAGCAAACCAGTTGCGAAACAATGTTGCGTGACAAATAACGAAGAAGTATCAAAATTAGAACTCAATGAACTGTGTAACCTTTTGATGTTGTCTATATAGGACTCTTTGGTCAGATGAAAACGTAAAAAAAAAACAGAATCGTGGCTTTTGCTTTTTCTATTGATATCAAGTTGTCAACGCACAAATTACCATTTAACAAAATACACATGGGCCCTTCAATTTCCCTTTTATAATGATCAAGTTTCCTCATTATCATCTCTCTGTAATTGCAATCCAAACAGTTTTGGGATGTTACTGTCATGTTGATTTAAGATTTTATTAATGTAAAAATGAATTCGAACAACATTGGCTCAGGGCTTAGTGCTTAGTAATCCGCAAAAGTGCTCGGGAGAACTTTTGGGATTACTAAGCACTAAGCCTTTGGCCGAAGCACTCCAATTACTAAGCACTAAGCACTGCTGTTGAAAAGTGCTTGGGAGCACAGTGCTCGGGAGCACAAAAGGGCTCCGAGTACTTTCACGAGCACAAAGCACAATGCTTTGGCACAGCTCTGTTATATGTTTACTTTGGGTCATGTGAATGTACAATCCTTATTGCCTAAATTTAATGAAATTAAGGTGTTTGATATAATTGCTTTATCGGAGACTTGGTTGAGTGCTTCTGTTGATTCTTGCAGTATAATGATATCTAATTATGAAGTTATAAGACGGGATAGGAATACTGGTTCGAGGGGTGGTGGAGTTTTATTGTACGTGAATAATAGGCTACGTTTTGATATTGTTGATGTTCCGAAGGTTTCAAATATAGAGCAGCTATTTATTAGGGTTCAGTGTGGGGGAGTATCATTTATTTTAGGTGTAGTGTATAAGCCACCTCATATACCATATAGACTTTTCAGTGATGCTTTAGAATCTAGCTTGAGCTATTCTTTGATGTTATGTTCAAATGTTTTCTGTGTTGGCGATGTTAATATTAATTTTCTTGAGATAAATTCACCTCCTGTCAAGTATTTTGCTTCAATGCTCTCTGCTGTCGGCATGCAACAACTCATTCGGGGGCCAACTCATATAACAGCTAACTCCGAATCTTTGATCGATGTTATTTTGTGCAATAATGATGCGGCTATTGTTTCCTCCTTCACTTGTCCTTCAAATTTTTCTTTGCATGAATGCATTGGTTGTACAATTAAGATTGAGAAGCCTCGAATTTTCTCAATTAGGGATTGTAGGGGTTTTGATGAGAACTTGTTATTTGATGACATCGTTAACTCTGATTTACCAAGAATATTTCGGACATATGATGTGGATGAAAAGGTTAAGATTCTTACTGACATCTTGGTAAAGCTGTTCGATAAACATTTTCCTCCGAGAGCGATCAGAGTTTCCAAACGGCATGCGCCGTGGATGACGGACGAGATAAGAGCGTTGATGAGAAGTAGGGATAAGGCGAGAGGGAAACACAGGAGAGACAGGTCTGATGAAGCGTGGGAGGTATACAAGCGGTTGCTGAACATGGTGAATCACTCCATAACTAATTAAAAGCGATTGTATTTTCAATATGTCACAATGCACTCTTCTAATAAAAATATGTGGAAGGAAATTAAATCATTGGGTATTTCGAATAAATCGCATGTTGATCTCGCACAAAAATATGTGAGCCCTGATGAAATAAACGATTATTTTCTTGGTTTTGGCGATGGAAGAAGTGACTCTTCAGTTGTAGACTTTTACAAAAACAATCCTATATGTTCAGATCAGTTTTGTTTTCGGTTGGTAGATGAGGAAACTTTATTTAATTTTCTGAAAAAAATCAAGAATAGTGCTCCAGGTTGTGATAGTATTTCAATTTCATTTATTAAGATTTGCTGTCCTTGTATCCTTCCTTTTATTGTCAACATTTTCAACTCCATTCTGCTAAGTTCTAAATTTCCGAAATCGTGGAAGTGTGCACAGGTGGTTCCTATTCCAAAGACCAGTAATCCCAGAGAGCTATCCGATCTTAGACCAATAAGTATTTTGTCGGGATTGTCCAAAATATTGGAGAAGATAATGGCTGTTCAACTTGAGGAATATCTCAACTCAAATAAGATTCTTCCTGATGTTCAATCTGGTTTTAGACCGGGTTACATACAGTACCACCAGTACTCTTCTTGATGTCACTGATGACATTTTGCAGTCATTTGATGAATCTAAATGCTCAGCTTTGCTTTTGCTCGACTTCAGTAAAGCCTTTGATACGGTAAGACATGGGACTCTTCTTGCTGTGTTGGGCACTAAAACTCTTCGAGTCTTATCTCAATGGTCGTTCTCAGGTGGTTAAATTGGGTAGTAGAGTTTCTTCTGCCAAACAGGTGTTGAGTGGAGTACCTCAAGGTTCCGTTCTTGGACCGATACTCTTCATCTTATATACAAGCCAATTCCCTAAGTTCATTCATCACTGTAAGGTGCACATGTATGCTGATGATTTTCAACTTTTCCTGGACTTCTCTATTGATGAATTGAATGTTGCCTCCATTAAACTGAACGAGGACTTGAATCGGCTATGGGATATTGCAAGGAAGCATGGTTTGAATCTGAATGGCAACAAATCGAAAATGGCGGAAGTGAATGAAGCACAGCTCCAAACCGAGCTGAATAAGTGGAGAAAAGACGAGTTAATTGAATTTATACTGTTCAAAAAATTACCACCGAGTGTTAAGATTGGTGGACTAGTGTTTGTCGCCCTTTCCAAGAGATCTGAAGTGGATAACTCAAAAATGAGAGATACACTGGAAATACCGAAGAAGTTGGAGGGAGGTCTAGACGACCAGAGGATGAAGGAAAATCAAATTCTGAATGAAAAACTGATAAACCAACTTGAGAAACGATTGAAGGATCAAGAACTAATAGTAGAATTATTGATGAAAGAAGATTCCAGGAAAAGTGAGGTTATATCTAATCTTGAAAAAAAATCCAAACAAAACCCAGCGAATGACAATAAGACGGTCTCCAAATCAGAGATGCCAACCGTGATTAATACAGGCGTACCAATAGTCGCAAAGAACAAGCACTACAACGAAGCACTTATGTCAAGTCAAAAGTCAATTCCAATTAATAAAACGAAAGAACTACTAAACACCGAACATACGCCTAATCGTAATTATGATGCTGATGGATCGAATCATTCGAATCGTATGATAGCAGATCATAGAAAAACTAGAAATAACCTGCAATTTGAAGGCACAAATATAAACAAAAATAATTTCATTCAATCAGTAGAGCAAAGAGCTTGGCTATATCTGGGAAAAGTTAATAATAAATATTCTGAAGAGGACGTAATTCAATTTCTAACAAATAAATTTCCAGGAAGTCAACCACAGGTGGAGTTAATATCCAAAGAAGAGAGTTCAAGCAGAGCATTCAAGATAGGATTTGACTTCGAACTGTTGGAAGAAGCTAGTAAACCAGAATTCTGGCCCAAAGGTGTAATCGTCAGACGTTATAGATTTTTTCGTAAGACAAGATCACATAGAGAATAAGTTCAATATATTGAACTTGAACATACGGTCGATTTCTAATAAAATTGAACAACTTGAGCATATCTTAGAGGAACAAAATATAAATATTGCAGTTATAACAGAACATTGGTTGAAAGGAATAAATGTTGGACAGCTTGTGGTGCGCAATTTTGATCTGGGGGCCCATTACTCCAGACCAAATGGGTATGGTGGAGTTCTTATACTGCACAGAGATAACTTGAAAATTTTACCGCTGGATGGTGTCAAAAAATATTCCGTAAAGGATCATGTTGAAATGGCAGGGATTTATGAAAAAGTTGAGAAGAAGATTATAATAGGTATCTACAGACCGCCAAGTGGATCATTTGAGGTGTTCTTGACAAATCTCAGGTCTTGTCTAGATGAACTGGATGACTTAAAATTACACTATAAAGATATATACAGGGTGAGTCTTTGACTTGTACATATATTTCAACTGTAGATTCCTCTCATCAAACGAAACACTTTTTTCCCATACCATTTTTCAAAATTCGGTTTCGTTTGGAAGATACAGGGTGTCGAAAATCCACGAAAAAAACACTTTTCTGTTCATATCTCCGGAACCGTTATTTCAAATGAACTGAAATTCTGGTTGATTCTTTACTCTATTCATGGTGCATATTACTCAATCGAAACTTATTCAATATCTCTCCTAGTTTGAAAGTTACAGGGTGGTCGACTCATAAATTCATGCAAAAACACTATCAAATCACTTGAAAAGGATAAACGGTTCATATTTTCGAAAGAACCAATCGGTTTAGAAAATAAAAGTATTCTTATGTTTTTTCAATAAAACGCGTCGTTCTCAAGTTATTCTTCATTGTCTAAGATTAAATTTGAGGAAAAAATCATGAATTTCAAGAATAATCTGAATGCTGTCCTGAGTTAAATTTCATCGAATATTATTTCGTCTCTGGTCTCTCAAAAGTTAACAATGTTGTCAGAATTATTATCAGTTTATCAACTTTGTCAAGACGAAAATCTCTATGATGAAAAAAGTTTGATGTAGAGATATGTAATAATAAAATCCCACATACATTTTATAGGCAGTTTCTATTGAAAATTCATTGTTACCGGTCCCTCAGCAAAAAAATTTCCAAAACAATAATAACTCGACACCAGACGACACTACTATTACATCAATTCACTAAGTCATTTACAGAATCATCACCTTTTTGCTTTATTCTCTGTAAATTAATAAATAATAAATAAATAAATCGAAGTCACTGACTAACGTTGGAGGTTATTAGAGACACAGAAACTCTGTATGTCTTGCGTGGCGGCTACATCCACTCCACAGCCTTCAGAAGCAACAGAAATCAGATGGGAAGAGTAAGAAGAGTAGGCCGTGGCCCGTGCTACATTGCAGCCGGCAAAGAACGTAGCGCTATATCGGCGAGATCAGAACTACTCGTTTGGCGTTTCCTACAGTGACTCTAATATCAAACTCTATCAGTGATAAAGTCACTGTAGCGTTTCCGAAGAGCAACGCCTAGACGCCTTTAGCGAAAAGTAAACAAAACAAAAATAAATGCGATAGTTCTTCTGGGGTACGTACCGCTCCCTTGGTTTCGACTATACTATTGTTTGAAGAGAAAATAGGCCATCTGGCATCGTCTTCTGTAGAGTTCTGTGGAATATAATATCACAGAAGATGAGTTAGGTTAGGTCATTGACCTCGAATCATATGACTTACGTTGATGGAGTTAGGATAGGTTAGTTGAAACCACTTTTGATTAGATCGTTCCAGAATATACGGGAAAATATGAACAAATTATTAGTGTTTACAAACTAATCTTGAGGAAAATCGAAGAAGGAACTTATTTTGGTGTCAGAAATATGGCATTTCAATTGCAGAAATGATGGACAAAACTTAGCGTTTTTGTTAGGAAATATCGTGTTTGTAATATTCTTATTCAAATAAGGTTAGTGCTTGAGTATTTTCTAAATGTATCACCCAGAATATCTAATAATCACATCAATTTCAATTGAAAAATATGAACTTTGAGGTGTTTGTAGAGAATAATATCAGGGACGCATTTAGCACAATTTTTTTTTTCAAATGGCTATATCTTTTTATCAGAGCCGAATTCGGAAAAATGGAAAATGAAAAAAAGGCTTATTTTGGCCTAAAGAATCCACAGTTAAAATATATGTACAAGTCAAAGACTCACCCTGTATGTTGCTGGAGATTTCAATAGCGATCTAAATAGATGCAGTAGGAACAGTAGAGACCTACAGGAGTTAATGGAAGATTTCAATCTTCAAGCTTCATTGGCTGAGCCTTCAAGAGTGTCAGATAGAACAACATCCCTGATTGATAATATCTATCTCAACAGTGCGACAAAACCTGCTGCATATACAATAGAACCACACATCTCTGACCATAGAGGGCAGGTGTTGCAGTGCTCTGGTATAATAGCAAAACCTGAAAAGAAAAAAATGAAATTAATTAGGAAACAAGGAAGGCAGAACATAAATAAATTTAAGGAAACACTAGAAAGACAACAATGGAATTCCGTCTACTCAGGTAGGTCGGCAAAGGAGGCTTTTGATGAATTTTGGAAAATATTTCTGGAGGTCTTTGAATCAACTTGCCCACAGGAGTTTGTGAATTTTAGAGGGGGGAATCAAAAATCAAAACCCAAAATGAATAAAGAGGTGAAAGAACTAAGGAACAAGTTGGATGCACTTTCGGTGATACTACATAACAGGAAGGATGCAGAGAGTAGAAGGGCATATAATGCTTGCAAAGAACTTTACAGAGAAAAAATTTTGGAAATAAAGAGAAAAAATAATCTCAAAAAAGTAGAGGAAGCTACAAATAAAAATAAGATCATATGGAAGATAATACAGGAAAACTCAAAAAGAAAAGAAAAACAATGTGAAACAGAAATAAATCCTGATAAATTGAATGAGTATCTGATAAAAGTGGGAAGTGAAATCGAACAAAACTGCCCACCAACAAACGTGGATTCACTGCACCTGCATAAAAAAGCAGGGAGGTTTGTTGAAAATTCTTTATTTTTAAGAGAAACTACAGAAGCAGATATACTAAATATCGCTAAAAGACTCAAGGCCAAAGACTGCAAGGATGTTTATGATATGTCCCCGAATATGCTGAAACAGGTCATTCCAAGCATTGCTGAACTCCTAGCGTGGATCATCACGAGGTGCTGCAATGAAAGCTATTTTCCAGAGCAACTGAAAAGAGCCAAAATAATACCAATATTCAAGGGTGGAGATAAGGGAAATCTTTCAAATTATAGGCCAATCTCAATTCTGCCTAGCCTCTCTAAAGTATTGGAGATGGCTATCAGAGATAGATTGCTTAGCTTTTTCCATAAATTTGATATTGTGTGTGATGAACAGCACGGGTTTCAACAAAATAAATCCACAAACACAGCAATATGTTCGGTACTAGTTGAGGTGGCAAACGCACTTGACTCAAAAACGAAATGCAAGCTGATAGCCTGTGACTTAAGTAAGGCATTTGACTCCCTCAATCACAAAATTTTACTGCAAAAGCTACAGCATTATGGAATCAGAGGAGGGGTACTCAAGTTAATAGAGAACTACTTGAGCGGCAGACTGCAGAGGGTATTCATTCAGGGGGAATGTTCGGCGTGGGAGAGTGTTGAAAGAGGTGTTCCTCAAGGGTCGATACTGGGGCCAGTGCTATTCCAAATTTATATTAATGACTTACCACCAAATGTAGACTCGGATGGCACAGTTCTTTTTGTTGATGACACCTCCTTCACTATTGTTGGTAAAACCGAGGAGGAGCTTCAAGTGAAATCACAGAGAGTCCTAAAACAAGCTGAACTATGGTTCCATGCGAACAAATTCAAAATGAACAAGGAAAAGACCCAAACCATTGTCTTCGATGCCAAACCCAGAGCGGAGACTACCTTGAAATTCTTGGGTATATACCTGGAACCGAACTTGAAGTTTTGGCAGCATACAGAAGATCTGATAAGGAGGTTGTCGATTGCTACTTATACAATCAGAAGATCAAGTCAGGTGGCAGGTAAGCAAGCTGCTAAACATGCTTACTTTGGATATTTTCACAGCCTTATAAACTATGGACTATTGTTCTGGGGTGGTGGACCTGAAAAAAACAAGATCTTCATTAAGCAAAAGAACGCAATTCGTATCATCTGTGGCCTTAAGAGAACTGAAAGCTGTAGAAGCTACTTCCAGCAGGAGCACATACTCACAGTTACCTGTCTGTACATACTCACCTGTATATTATACATTCACAACAACAAGGACACATTAACTCGAAATGGAGAATATCACAATTATTCCACAAGAAATGCAGGAAAATTTTCAACTCCGTACCACAGGCTGTTAGCGACTCAGCTAAGCATTAATCACGAAGCTATCCGAATCTACAACAAAATTCCTGATGGTCTCAAAAGGATGAATAAAAAAAATCTCAAATTTGAAATGAAGAAAATATTGTATGAAAGATCATACTATAGTATGGATGAATTTTGGTCAAGCAATTTTGAATAGTTTGTCATTGAATGTTATGTTTGTGATTTACTTAAATGTTAACTTACTGATTTTAATATTTCTGTTTTTATATAATTTGACCTATACTTTTTATATAATCTTATTCATATTCATTGTCTTGACGCCCCATGTAAAATGTTGATGGGTTAAAATTATTCACTTGTACATTTCTGTGAATAAAGGTAAATCTTTTGCTCTCGCTTTTGGCTCCAAGAACAATAAGAAAAATGTTAGGGAGGGTCTCAGGCTGGTTGTTTCGCATGATGTCATTGGTTTTGTGGATTATGCTCGAGATTTGGGTTTGATTTTGGATGATTCGATGAGATTTCGAGAACATGTAATAAGCGCGATTGGTAAAGCTTATGGTTCTTTGAGGGTGTTGTTTCCCCATAGATCATATTTGCCTATATTCACGAAGAGACTGTTATGTGAGGCTTTGGTATTATCAAAATTCAATTATTGCTCTCCTGTTTATAGTTTTTGCTTGAACCAAGACTCGCTCGATCGAATACAGCGTGTTCAGAACAACTGTATTAGGTTCATTTTTGAGATCAGGAAATTTGATCATGTATCACACAAACTTAAAGAGTTGATTTGGCTCCCAATGAGGCTTCGTTTTGATTATTTTGCACTTTGTACTTTCCATAATATAATTTAATTAATAATAATAATCAATCTAACTCGTCGTTTTCAGCGCCAGATGACATTTTACCCAATTATTTGGAAAACCCAATGTCAAAGTTCCCGCCAATATCCAGCGCAAAGCACTCTCTTGTAGAAGCAAGGAGTCATTCAGTCTGATCTGCTTAGGACGAAGCAATTCATAAGAGATGTTTGCACCTAGCAATAAATCAATTTCTTGGGTCTTGGTCTTGGGTTTCTGTGGGTCCGCTAGTGAAACATCTGATGGGATAGAAATGAAGTTTCTATCGAAAGTTGTTGATGGAATTCTTTCTGTTATGCCTAAGCATAACGAGGAATGATAAACTATCAGTGAAATCACTATGATAGGAAATTACTGTTGCCTTAGTCCTGTGCGTAATTTTTGTTACCTGCGAATTTACCCCCACAAGAGGTAGAACAAAATTCTCTAATTGAAGATTTTAAATTTTTGCTAGTCCACTAGATTTAATGTTACTCTGACTGCCTGAGTCCAATAAGGTTTTACAGATATGAGGATTTTTGTCCGAGTCGAGAATAACCAGTTTTGCAGTAGATAGAAGAACTAAGGGTTTAGATGTCTGTGCTCTCATTGAATTTGTGGAATGTGCAATTATGTTATTGCCTTGGGTACCTGAAGTTGTCAATTACATCGTTTGGGGAATTTCTGAACGATTCTTGAAAGGTTCAACGTTAGGGTGTAGAAGAGTACTGTGCTTTCTATCACATTTTTTACAACTTGAAGATCTACATTCTGAACTATTATGACCTGTTCTCAAACAGTTGAAACATAAATTTCTTGATTTTGCCGCTTCGTATTTTTCCGATGTTGATTATTTCAAAAACTCGGAGCAATTGAAGACCAAATGACCTTTTCCGCAGAAGTTGCACTTGAACCCTTGATTTTTAATGACCAAAGAGTGTTGTCTGTCCCCCCTGATAGGATTTTTAATAGCTCTTTGAGTTGATTTTTTCACGGTTTCTAAACTACAACATTTTTTATTTAAGAATTTCAACATTTTCTCGAATTCTGGGATTTTGTTTCCATCATTCAATGAGTAATCCCAATCTCGTTGGGAGTTATGTCGAGTTTACTTGTAATTAAACATACAAGAAATGCATTCCATTCCTTTACCGGTAAATTCCATTTTCTTCAGAATGTTATCCGTTATTACGCGAAGCCTTTGAGCTGATTCTTTTGTGGCGCACGGAATCTCCAGTTGAGCATTGATGTGGCTATCTACAATTTTTCTGGTTCTTTTATATCTCTCCACTAAAAGATCATATGCGATGAGATAATTTTCGTTTGAGACCCGGTAACATTGAATTAGCCTTAGAGGTTTGTCCCTCAAAGATGATCTTAAATAAAAGAATTTCTGCATATTCGTCAAATTATTGTTATGATGTATTAAATTGACAAACTCATCGTGAAAAGGAAGCCAACTATCGAAATTTCCGGAAAACACTGGGAGATTCAATCGGGGTAAACTAACATTTTTCAACGGATCAACATTTGAATTTGAAATATGGGAACATTCTGTTGAATTGATAATGCATTTAGCTTGTCCTATAATATTATAATAAGCGTCTTCTACTTCATCTCTAACTGATTCTTCTTTACTATCCATCAGAGCTGTGACGAGCACTGAAGAAAAGTGCTTCGAGCAATAAGCACTTGAATAAAAAGGCTCCCGAGTCTCGAGCACAAAGCACTTATTTTCACAAAAGGCTCGCGAATACTAAGCACTTTGTGAAGAAATTCGACATTTCGAGCACTAAGCCCTAAGCACTTTTGTTAGGAAATATTGAAAGTGAGGTTATTTTAATCGGAAAAGAATTTTCACAATCGTCCAGAAATGTTACGCTTTTCCTACTCGGTAAACAATGTATTATTGCAGGGAATATCCTCATTTTACCTTAATGAATAAGAACATGAGAAGCTTAGCTATATGTGGAAATAAATCCCATTATTTTATACAATCAATCCGCAATCCCTCAGTTGGCCGCTCATTACTCTGTTGAACTGTTGGTAAAAGAAGTTTATAAATATGGAAGTTTTTTTGGTTATGAATTTTAAAATTATTGAAATCTTTTTCCCTAAGTCCCTTTTCACAATTAATTCCATTCATAAAATAAATGATTATTCATTATATCGACTTGTATTTTATCCAGTCAAAACTTTCACTTACCAATTTTTAGTCACCCTCCTATTCTATTTGAAGATTTGATTTTATTTCTAGTTAAAGAACAACTTGATGTACTTTCCCCCTGCTTTTTGATTCAATAATTTTCGGAATTGCTACTATGGGAAAATTACGCAAAACCGCTCACCTCAATTTCAATTTCTCCTTCTGTGGCTATTTTCATTCTTACTACTTAGTCATCAATTTGCAAAAAAATCTGCGCTTATTTTCTTCAAGAAATCAATTTTGTAACAATGCCATAGGATTCTCTTAGCGATCTCATACATTTCATAAAATACGTTCGAGATCGCAGGCACGGGTGCGATCTCGTACGTCAAGTTTACTTTGGCTTCGAATTCACAAGATTCAAAAATTTCATGGATGACGAAACTAGTCATAACAAAATCGAAATAATTAAAGGCAGGTTAGAAAGAGTTCACAAATATTTCAATGACTTCGTGACCATCCAAACTAATATAGGTAGAGAGTATGGATAGTAAAGAAGAATCAGTACATTCTGAAGAAAATGGAATTTACCGGTAAAGGAATGGGATGCATTTCTTGTATGTTTAATTACAAGTAAACTCGACATAACTCCCAACGAGATTGGGATTACTCATTGAATAATGAAAACAAAATCCCAGAATTCGAGAAAATGTTGAAATTCTCAAATAAAAAATGTTGTAGTTTAGAAACCGTGAGAAAATCAACTCAAAGAGCTATTAAAAATCCTATCAGGGGAACAGACAACACTTTTTGGTCATTAAAAATCAAGGGTTCAAGTGCAACTTCTGCGAAAAAGGTCATTTGATCTTCAATTGCTCCGAGTTTTTGAAATAATCAACATCGGAAAAATACGAAGCGGCAAAATCAAGAAATTTATGTTTCAACTGTTTGAGAACAGGTCATAATAGTTCAGAATGTAGATCTTCAAGTTGTAAAAAATGTGATAGAAAGCACAGTACTCTTCTACACCCTAACGTTGAACCTTTCAAGAATCGTTCAGAAATTCCCCAAACAATGTAATTGACAACTTCAGGTACCCAAGGCAATAACATAATTGCACATTCCACAAATTCAATGAGAGCACAGACATCTGAACCCTTAGTTCTTCTATCTACTGCAAAACTGGTTATTCTCGACTTGGACAAAAATCCTCATATCTGTAAAACCTTATTGGACTCAGGCAGTCAGAGTTACATTAAATCTAGTGGACTAGCAAAAATTTAAAATCTTCAATTAGAGAATTTTGTACTACCTCTTGTGGGGGTAAATTCGCAAGTAACAAAAATTACGCACAGGACTAAGGCAACAGTAATTTCCTGTCATTGTGATTTCACTGATAGTTTATCATTCCTCGTTATGCCTAACATAACAGAAAGAATTCCATCAACAACTTTCGATAGAAACTTCATTTCTATCCCATCAGATGTTTCACTAGCGGACCCACAGAAACCCAAGACCAAGACCCAAGAAATTGATTTATTGCTAGGTGCAAACATCTCTTATGAATTGCTTCGTCCTAGGCAGATCAGACTGAATGACTCCTTGCTTCTACAAGAGAGTGCTTTGCGCTGGATATTGGCGGGAACTTTGACATTGGGTTTTCCAAATAATCGGGTAAAATGTCATCTGGCGCTGACAAACGACGAGTTAGACAACGAGTCGAGAAAATTTTGGGAACTTGAAGAACTCCCAAAGAAGAAATTTATATCACTCGAACAACAATATGTCGAAGATTTCTTCACAAAAACAACAAAACGGGACAAAAACGGTAGATTTAATAATAATAATAATAAGGTCTTTATTTTCAACGAAAACCTCAAGGGGAAGTTCACCAGTAGGTGCTCTACCACTTAACCCTTGTTACCAAAAAAAATGTACTGTAAAGTAAAGAAAACGTACAATCATATAACAGTGCATTCAGAAAGAAAGTAAATACCACACGGAGACAATCAGAGATTCAAGTTAGCAGCGGCTGAGAAGGAAATCCTTGATCTTTTTTTTAAATTTCTCACTCTTGAGCTGCTTAAATTCATGGGGAACAACGTTGTACAATTTGTATATATTATATCTGAAACTTCTCTCAAATGTTGATGTTCTGTGGTGAGGACATGACAATAAATTTCTATACCTTATGTTGGCGTTGTGAACATCAGATCTGTACCTCAGCTTGTTGAAGAGATATGGTGGACTTCTCTTTAAAATTATATTATGGAAAGTACAAAGTGCAAAACAATCAAAACGAAGCCTCATTGGGAGCCAACTCAACTCTTTAAGTTTATGTGATACATGATCAAATTTCCTGATCCCAAAAATGATCCTAATACAGTTGTTCTGAACACGCTGTATTCGATCGAGCGAGTCTTGGTCCAAGCAAAAACTATAAACAGGAGAGCAACTTTTTCATGACATAATTGCCCGCCTTAAATTAAATTTGATTGAAAACGGATCATTCACTAAGCCTCGTCCTAAAATATACACGAAAGATAAATGAAACGCATGTATTGGGTTATGTGGAAGCAACCCCATCATCGTCATGTAACCAGATAGAGGAAGCAACTGGCGTGTCAAAATCCAATGCCCAAAGAATTTAAAAAAAATATAAGTATAATCCGTATAAATTTCATATAGTTCAACATTTACTCCCCGGTGATGCCGAGCGCCGATTGGTGTTTTGCCAATGGTATTTACGTGCTCTTATGATGCCCCTCCTTTGTTTCAATTCTACCAACTTCTCCATTCTAATGAATTCAACAAAAAATTATAAAATGCATTTAAGACTCGTCAAACGAAAGTTAATGTGATCAATGAATGCAAAACATATGAATCGAAACCGTAAAAATTACAAAAAAAAATCGAAACCGTAAAAATTAATCGAAGCTTGTTAGGATTTAAGGAAAGAATTAATGGGTAGAAAGGCTTACTTGATGATTGCTGATTTCAAAGTTTCTTCACATAGACACTCTTGTACACATGATGATGGTGACTGGATGTTGATTTCTGGATCTTTCCAATGCGTAGCTGCTGAATTTCGTCGTTTCACTCTTGATTGCACATCCGATTCGAGTCGACAAAAATTATGTTGTTTCTTGATGAGATGTAATTAGGTTACCCTTGTGTACCGTGACACAGCACTTGTGGATAAAAACACACTTCTTGAATAAAGGACTTTATTTAATTTTACAAATGATTTTCTGAGAACTGAGAGAACTGCTATATCAGATTCGACAGAGGAATTATTGAAGAATGAAGTGGAGTCGCAAAAGAAGCAACTGGCCTCGATGGAGGAAGCGTTGAAACTTGCAGTTGCAGTCAGATCTTGAGATCAAGATAAATTAATTTATTTTCTTCACAACCTCAATAAAATATTTTCAACATTTTTGAGATGGTTTTCTGATCACAATATAATTTTGAAAAATTCATTGTATAAGTTCACATTAATTCGGTAATAATAATTTATTTTATTCATTTATAAAACTCAGGAGTAATTTAATTTTCGTGTTGGTTATGTGGAGATAAGATAAAAATTCAGTTCAGTTCATGCGATCACACTGAATTTGTTTGAAAAATGCGCTTTCATTGGAAGCTTTTTTTTAAGAATGTGAAATATTCCATTGAAGAGCAGTTTGAGTATGGGACATACTTTGCAAAAATGAAGACATTTCAGAAACAAATTTTATGAAAGAGGAAAATATAGGGTGTTCCATTTGATGCACCCTGTATATATAAAATCATTTTCATTTTGTTGATTCTTAAGGGTGTACAGTACTTTCATTCGCCCTATGCTTCTCAGTGCTAATTTTAGAACACTCTAACTCAAAATTGGCTCGATGGATACATTTCATTTTCATAGAGTAGACTCGAATGGGAATTATCAATGGATCTGTGTTGGATTTTTGGAAAAATATTTTCAGAATCTCCTGAAATTTGAATTTGAAATCGAGAAATTTTATAAATGATCATATCTCCCAACACCGAAGTTTTCGGGAAAAAATCAATACACAGAAACATTCCAATTTCAAAGAAGTTTTCTTAAATATAAATTAAATTTTTTTTTTCTAAATGATATTGAGTGTAGAGTGTGCTAAAGTTTCGAAGTTCTTAAAATTCACGCCTCCCATCTAGCACCGCCTCTAAATATCGGAATAACCAATGAAAACGTACATCTTCAATTTAATTTTGATTTATGGCTTTCAAAAGGGCAATATTTCACTCAAAGAAGTTTTTATGATAGGGTAATGATGCCAACGATTGTCGGTACATTTGATCTGCACTTGATTTCAATACCACAGGAAATTTGACAGTTTTTATGACCCTAAAAATTTCACTGGGTTCTTAGCTGAATATGCTCGTACCTGAACGATAGATAAGGATTGAAATTTGTCGTCAGGTGACAAGGCGGGTTACAAACCCATTACCTAGCGATGACGATTTCGTCATCTATCAACAATAGTAGGGAAGTTTACAACCTTTAATATTCAGTTTCCAAATTTCACTTGTTTATGCATAATCCTTCCAAAGGTAAGAGGGGGGGTGTCTAGGGACTTTTGAGAAGCACTATATATTCCAATTGTGTGAAGAAAGAACTCATAGCTTAGTATATTTCCACCTGAATTACCTCGTGTTCTAACGGAAGGTTATATATAAGGGTACTTATTAATAATATTCACATAATTTCATTTCGTGCAACTATGGCTAAGTATCGCTCAAGAGTTCACAAAAGATCGGCTAGGTCGAAATTCATGAAAAATTTACAAATTGCAAGGTATGTATATCACATAAATTCACCTATACTTTTAATTCTCTCATAACTAAACTTGAAAGATCTTTGGCAAATCTGAAGAATCTACGAAAAGTGTTATCCATTAATTGATTTCCATTTCAGACAGAACGCTTTAGCTAAACAAGAAGGTTATAGTGAATTGCTCGAGTCTACAGAAGGTGGTAGAAATGAGTAAGTAATCCATTAGATAAAGTCATCATAGTGAACAAAATTCAGATAGTATACTTTTTAGGGATGCAATAGAAAATCTGCCAGAATTGGAAGTAGAAATTGACTCTTCTCATATCTCTATAAGGCATTTACTGAATGGACGCCGTATAGTGAATTTAGGTCACATTCTTTATGAATACGAGCAGATCATAAGACATAGTGATAAATATACTATGGGCAAAATGGCTTTCGTGAAGGAAACGAAATTTGGGATGAATTCGCGACTCCATTTCTTCTGCAATAACTGTGGAAAATCTACTATTTTGAATACCGATCCAGACTATAAGCAAAATGATTTGTCTAGTGCTATGGTATGGGGCAATTTATCAATAGGTATTGGAAAAAATCAATGTGAGGAGTTATTCGCCCTGATGGACGTTCCATTCATGACACAGAAGACATACAACCGTAAAGTGTTTCAAATAAAGAAGGTGAGGATATTAGCTAATGTTCGAACAGTGAATTTCATCAATTTACTTATCTCTGTGCAAAACGTTCATTACTAAGTATCAGTTGAATATATAATACGTTGATTTCGGATTTCCAGGTCCGCATAGAATATTCATCACATCAATAGTTTTTTTAGCACGAAATATCACGGTGTTTGCTCTATTAACATTTTGAAAAGCTTAAAGTTTCACCACTAAGATCATACTTTATGCTCAAAGTGAGATCATGAAACAATATTATGTTTGTCATTTTTCAAGTAAGATGCATGGAAATATCGAAATTATGTTCACAGCTTCCCTAATACTCAAATTCTATTTAAGAGAATCACTTTCGATAAAATAAATGTTTATGTAAACACTTAATACAGTATCGACAATATTTTAGATCTGGGAAGAAAAATTATTCGAAAATATGCAAAAGGCTGGCGAAGAGGAAAAAAGGATTGCTATTGAAAAAGGGAACGTGTGTGCAGATGGAACTCCCTACATAACTTTCATAGTAGATGGAGGATGGAGCAAGCGTAGTTATGGACATGGATACAACGCACCTTCGGGACTTGTGAGTATCTATAAACATTGAAACTGATAACTGTTATAACGCGAATAATTCTTATGATCTTCGCTCTCGGGTATCAAAAATAAAAAATAAAACAATGGGATGCTAATTTTTCAGGGAATTATTATTGGTGCACAGACGAAAAAACCACTATTTCTAGGAGTAAGGAATAAAACGTGTTCTGCGTGTGCATACTACAAAATGCGAAATACACCTTCCCGGCCACATCATTGTGCACTCAATTACAGCGGTCCTTCAACTGGAATGGAACAGGAAATAATTGTAGAAGGTTTTTGTAAAAGTGTCGAACAGCACGGACTTCTATACAAATACTTAATAGGTAAATCAGCAGACAACAATATTCATTTTTAATATTAACTGGACAATTCTAAAATGTTATAGGTGATGGAGATTCGAGCGTGTATGCAAGGGTAGTAGAAAAGGTACCTTATGGTCGGCAAGTGATAAAAATTGAATGTGCCAATCATATGACCCGATGTTTGAGCGACAAATTGCACAGACTTGCTAAAAACACTTCTTTCGGTATTTCTAATAGAAAAATACTTACGAGGAAGAATAAAAATATAAATAATATCGAAAGACTCGTGAAATCTGTGAGGATCATCGTAAAAAACAATGAAGATGATTCAGCCATATTGCGACAAGATTTGGGAAATGCTCCTTACCATGTTTTTGGGAATCACAGCAATTGCAGGTGAGTACTTATCGATTTTTTCTCAACCTCCAGTACCAGAGAACATAAGTTTGATAAATAGTAATTTTGTTCTCACAGAGATTCATATTGTAAGAGAAAGGATTCAGGAGAGGAAGATCTCACCAAGATTATGAATCAGTCCTTTTTTCAAGAAGTTCTGAAAATAGTGGAACCGATGAAAAATAAGGCTGATCGATTAGTGTACAATGAAACCACAAACCAAGCCGAAAGGTATGAGAGTTCAATTTAAATATTTCCAATATATTTTCCATTCATTCTACTTTTATCTACATATTGTTATTCGCAATAGCCGCGTTATGGGTATCTTATTTACCCACAATGCGAACATGTGGTTTTTTTCGAGCATTGAGTGAAATGCAATTCCCAGAACGCGACGTGGGTAAAATGAATTGTCCACAACGCAGAATGAAAGCGCGCTAAAATAGGATTCGCATTGTGGATTATCAAATTTACCCACAACGCGTTCTGGGTATTCCGCTTTACTCAGTGCTCGAAAAAAATTATCTATTCGCATCGTGGGTAAATTTGGATACCCATAACGCGTTGTGAGCATAACTTTCGGACAGTGGCCGATTTCGGCTATTGCGAATAACATATTCATACCTGAATTTTACATAGATATATATTGAAATTTGTTGATTTTTTAGGTATATGGCACTCGTCGCTAAATGCACGGGAGGAAAAAGAGTTAATTATAGTAAATCCATTTCATATACCACTCGTGCTTATGGAGCTGCTATTTCTCACTCTGTTGGACCTGCGTGGCATCTCCATACTTGGAAAGGCCGTTTTGGGGAGAATACGCGTAAAATTTTGGCGAAAAGGAAGCGGATTCATGATAAGAGAAATGAGGGTACAAAAAGCCAACCAAAAAAGAGAAGAGATTTTTCAAATGGTCCTGACATGAATTACGGACCAAATGCTGCCCAGCCTGACATTCCTCAGGGGGAAATGTCAGTAAAGAAAACCCTCTTTCTGAACAAACTGAAAGATAGAATTTCAGATCGTTCAAAATTGGAAGAAATTGAGGAGAAAACTCGTGGGCAGCATGATAATTCCTTATGGAGGGAATTGAGGCAGGACTATCTGACAGCCTCGAACTTTGGTACAGTGGTCAAAAGAAGAGCAACAACCCCTTGTCATAATTTAGTAAAAGCTTTACTGTATAAAAATCCGGTGAATACTCCCGGTATTTTGTATGGAAGGGTGAATGAAAAAGTCGCTATAGAGATATACGAAAGACTGAAAAATGTCAAAGTCAAACGATGTGGATTGTTTATTGATGTGGATTTTCCATTTTTAGGTGCTTCTCCCGATGGATTGATTGGAGATGATGGTTTGATAGAGGTAAAGAGTTTCCAGTCAATCAAGGGAAAACTGAAAGATTATTCGAAACCACATTGTTATACTATCAATGGAGAAGAAGTAAGGTGAGAAATCAGATTTCAAACGCCGTTTCATATTTTATTAATCTTTTTTTTTCAGGTTGAAACGAAACCATAATTATTTTTTTCAGATCCAAGGTCAACTGAATATATGCAGAAGACGATACTGCGATCTGGTTTTCTATTCTGATGATGATTTTCATGTCCAAAGAATCGAAGTAGATATAAACTTCTGGCACAGTATCATGATTCCGAAATTGGAAAAGTTTTATATTAATTGTATTCTTCCAGAAATTATCGATCCAAGAATTCCAAGAGGATTAAAAACTCGGGAACAGGAATAAACTGTTATAAATATGGTGTGCCTTACATTGTAAACGCAAGCGTGACGTTGAATTTGCAAAAGTAATGACTCTAATTCATTTCGCAAATTCCGCATTGTTTGAATGCGTAATCGCAGGTTTTTATCGAAACTTTATATCAATGAAATTCTTATTATATCAATAAAATTTTTCAATAAAACCATATTGTCTTTCATTTGATAATATTTTTTCGAACTAACTTCTGTTATGATGAATTAGTTCATTGATAATCCCTCCTGGATCTTATATTGGTCCTCTGTTCCTTCTGTCTTCTAAATTATTTTCAGGTGAGTGACACCATTGACACATTAGAGGAATACTCAATGGAGACATTTTGGGTTTTACCAGGAGAGGAGAGAATTTCCAATACGTCATTTATTCAGATTTTTCATCCCTAAACATAAATGATCCTACTCTTCAGTGAAATAATAGAAAAACGAAATATTTTTGAGCGCTCGATGGGCTCATTATAACTAGTGTCAAATCAATTGAAACAGCCATTTTATTTCGAATATTCGTATTCTTTCTAATATTCTATATTATTACATTGTGTATCAAACAAGACTATGAAATGAAATTGAAAACCATTTGATAATACGTAGGTATCTCTGAACCTCTGATATAAACAAGGTCTTAGAATATTCATTTAATAATTGTTATCATGGAATTTGGTGAAATACTTTCATGATGTTATTGATAGGTAGTAAGGTATGAAAATAAATAAATTTCACTATTTCTAAATATATTCCAATGACGCAGTTTCGGTAATTCTATCGATCTGAGGAAACGATGCCCACACAATTCTTCTTTCTATACCAGAATTGACGAACGTTTCGATCCTTTCGGTTCCCTTTTACATCAGGTAAATAGAGCGGTGGGCTTTATTATGGTGTCATAAATTGCAATAATACCAGATGTTCATTCTGTTCTGTCGAAAATTTTGTTCGAAGTAACTCGGCAAGAATAGGCGGGGCTATTGAAATATTGGGAGTTTTGAATTTTTATTGCTGGGTATTTTCATGTAGTGCCATCTAGCGGAATTCGAGCTTTCTGGCAAAGGGTGTAACAGCCTTAACAACCTCATATCCATGCCATATAAGTTTTTTTCCACACGGTACAGTTTAGGCGCTATTTTAGCCGTACGCCTTGCTGACACACCCTGTATGTCGTAGATTTCATTGAACCTATTTTATTATATGTGATATTGAAAACCACAAGTTCTTTTTTGGGGTTTTGAATCCTCAAGACGGCCCTAAGTCTTCCTTAAGAACCTCAAGCCCTGAAATATCACGGCTTAAAAGTCCTTATTGAAATAAGAAGGACTTTTCCTGCACTTAATCTGTGGTGCAAGAGAATCTGTGACTCAAACCCTACTTACATTTGAAGACGTCGTTACGGCAGGCTTAGATTCGACGGTGCAAGTGGGCATAATCGTCCAATCAACCAATCGTCCAGGAATGTAAGGCTTTTCCTACCCGGTAAACAATGTACTATTATTTCTTGAAAATTTCTACACGCCTGTGAAGAAATGACCCACTTTCTCTATTGAAAAAATTTTGAGGGTTGATGGGGATGGCACAGGGTGAAACCAATATCCATCAAAAATGCATAAAAATTTGGTAAAATTGAAACAGAAATTGACCTGTTCCAGGATTTTGTTGCCAAATATGAAAATGAATTTATTCCATAGTTTTGACGCGCACTGTTTATGTCTCCGATTCCCTTCTCGTTAAGCCTGGATGCGCATAGAAATGGAAAACCTCCAGAACGTACGTACTATGGTGCGATCGGAGGGTAAGGAGAAGAAACCTTCCACCGCGTCTAGAACATTCTCGATCACAGGAGCGCTGAATGCACAGGGCCGCACTCGTCACAATACATTTTCTAGACAGATGCCTACAGATTCAATTGTTGAGTTTATTGAGAGTGAAGTATTAAAAGGGATGTTTTCCTTTATAGCAATGGTAACTCTGCCGAACCCGTCTCAACTTTTACGATCTTGTCTGATAACCCGGTACCTTTTCAGGTAGAATTTCTCGTTAAGTAGCATGAAATCGATTTTATTGATCTTTAAGAAATTAGAGAGCTCTGGGTATTTTCTACGAACACCGTTTGTGTAGAAGTATCTGCGCACCCTAATTGCGCATGCCTTTCTATGAAGATGTACATTATTATAAGACTTGAATAATGTTGAAAATACAGTGAGTAAAGAATAAAACCGGACGTAAACACTACATGGCGCTGCGAACAATTTCGTAGTTTTTCAATTTAATCAAAAGTATAATAATGGCTAGTAGTGGATTACCCAAGTTGAATCTAAATGATGGAAATCCAGCTGAGCGATGGTCTGAGTGGCTGAACAGTTTCCAAATTTATCTCACTGCAACGGAACACAGACAAAAAAGAAGAGAAAATTCAAATAGCACAATTGCTTCACTTCGCTGGACCTGAACTGCAGAAAATCTACGCCACATTTGATTTCACTGAAGATCAGAAAAATAAACTTAAAGATGTGATTGACAAAATTCATCAGCACTTCTCACCAAGGCAGAACCTGACGTATCTACGTTATAAGTTCTTCACGTCGAAACAAACCGACGATATGACCGTCGAACAATTCATCACTCATCTAAAAAATTCTGCAAAGAGTTGTAAGTTCGAAACTCTCACTGATGAACTAATTAAACTAATGCTAATTTGTGGTATCAACAAAAATGAAATACGTCAAAGATTGCTCCAAGAAGACGACGAGGCAAATCTGGAGAAAGCTATTAAATTATGTACGATGATAGAAAATTCTAAATCGCAAGCAATGAAGATGGAAAATTACGCCTCCTCATCGAATTCGAATTATCCCGTCGACAAAGTGGTCGCCTACCGAAAAAACCAGGGACGCCGAGATAATAATTCAAGATCCCGATCTAGGACTCCAGGAAGAACACCAAATTACGGACCCAGTGATGGTAAGAAAGGGTTCATAAATAATTGCATTCGTTGTGGTAAAAATCACCCAATTCGGAAGTGCCCAGCGTTCAAAAAAATGTGCGTCAAGTGCAAAAAATACAATCATTTCGCGAACATGTGTCGCGAAGATAAACAAATCAATGAATTAGAAAAAGATAATGGTTTTCCTTGTGTTGAAAATGAAGAAATTATTTATGTTAATAATATTTCAGATTTTCATGGTAGTGAAAATGAAGAAATTATTTATGTTGATGATATTTCAGGTTCCAATACCAATCCTTGGCTGACACAGTTGACTATTAATTTAAAAAAATGCACATTCAAATTAGACACCGGTGCTATGGCAAACATACTTCCAATTAAATATTTTAAATATTTAGAAATCCCATATTCTGAAATTAAGGAGTCGAAAATCATTCTTAAATCATACACTGGCAATAAACTTTCAGTCGTTGGCAAATGTTTTCTGAACTGCACGTACAATGGAAAAAAATTTCTCATTATGTTTTATGTGGTGAATGTTGTCTCAGAACCGTTGCTTGGATTAAATACTTGTGTAAAACTGAATTTAATTTCGAAGAATCAGAGTAAATCGGAGGATATTAGTATAAATATGCTACAACATGATGATCATAACTCATTATTTTCTAAATATAGTGATGTTTTTTCGGGTATCGGTTGTATAGAACCTCCCCATCAAATAAAAATTAATTCTGAAGCTGTACCGATAATCTCACCGATTAGAAAAGTTTCATTAGCTTTGCATGATAAATTAAAAGAGACTTTAGATAATTTAGAGAAATTAGGAATTATTAGAAAAGTTGAAGGTCCCAGTGATTGGGTTCATCATTCAGTTGTTGTTCGAAAGAACGATGATTCATTGCGTATATGTCTTGATCCTCTCCATTTGAACAAGGCCATCAAACGGGAGCATTGTAAATTATTAACATTCGATGAAATAACATCGCAATTGCGAGGTGCCAAATATTTTTCGAAACTGGATGGTAGCCAAGCCTTTTATCAAATTCCACTTGATGAAACTAGCAGCAACCTTTGTACGGTTGGTACCCCTTTTGGACGATATAAATTTTTGAGATTACCCTATGGTATCAAAAGTGCACCTGAAATATTTAACGAGAGGTTCAGACAAATTTTTGATATAAAAAATGTAGCTGTGTACATAGATGACATAATTGTTTGGGGAAAAAATTTGGAGGAACATAATCAAATTTTAAAAAAGGTTTTGTCGCAAGCTAAAAAATTCAACGTTAGATTCAATGCAAAAAAATGCATATTTGGTATTAAAACTATCAAATTTATGGGACACATTCTTACTGAGAACGGAGTAAGTCTGGATCCTGATCGACTTAAGGCGATAGAACAATTTCCTGAACCAAAAAATAAAAAAGATGTGCAAAGGCTCTTAGGTGTTGTCAACTATATGAGTAAACATATTAAAAATTATTCCTTGCATACTGGACCACTGAGAGATCTCCTCAGAAAAGAAACTCACTTTTCATGGGAAGATCATCATCGAAATGCTTTTGAAAATATAAAAAATAGCTTAAAGAAAAGTCCAGTATTGAGGTATTTCGATCCTAACCTAGAAATTGTCATATCCGTGGATGCCAGTATGAATGGTCTCGGAGCTTGCCTTTTGCAAAACAATTTACCGGTATACCATGCTTCGAAAAGTTTAACGGATTCACAGGCGTCACAAGCACAAATAACAAAAGAATTACAGGCAGTTTATTTTGGTTTGACCAGGTTTCATGACTTTGTTTTTGGTAGGCATGTCACGGTAGAAACGGACCACAAACCGCTGATTTCTTTGATTAATAAGCCGTTAAATAAAATGCCGGTACGTCTTCAACGAATTATGCTTTATCTTCAAAGATATGACTTTAAACTAACTTATAAAAGAGGTAAGGACCTTGTTCTTGCAGATGCGCTTTCTAGAGCAAGCCTCAGCTCCTCAGCTAGTGACGATTTAGATTTCAGTGATATAATATGCGTGGTAACTGAAACTAACATATCGGAAGAACTTCTCAAAAGAATCAAACTTGCTACTAAATCCGACCCTGAATTGATAAAATTACAAAAATTCATAATCAATGGATGGCATAATAATAACAAATCGGTCAATAATTTTCTGAGACCTTATTTGAAATACAAAAACGAATTAGTAATTGAAAATGATTTAATTTATCGAAATAATAGTGTTGTGATTCCTATTAAATTAAGAAAGGATATTTTGGAAAACCTTCATTATAGTCATTTAGGGTACAATAAATCGGTCAGTTTAGCAGAACAGTCTGTTTTTTGGCCGAATATTAGAAACGACATGAAATCAAAAATCGATAATTGCGAAATTTTTCAGAAATACAGACCTTCTCTCACTTCAGAACCTTTAAAACCACATAATGTACCATCGATGCCATGGTATAAGGTTGGTTGTGACTTGTTCGAGTGGAGAGGAATTCATTACATGATAGTAGTGGATTACTACTCAAAATTTTTTGAAGTTGAAATATTGAATCATAACCTTAGCAGCAATAATGTGATTTTCTTATTAAAAAAGATTTTTGCACGATTCGGAGTTCCCAATATATTTATAAGCGATGGGGGAACACAATTCACATCTCAACAGTTCAAAAACTTCGCCAATAACTGGAACTTTGATCATATTGTTACTTCCCCAACGTATAGCCAATCCAACGGAATGGCTGAACGTCATGTTCAGATAGCTAAAAATTTGGTTAAAAAGGCAATAGAAGACAGTAAAGACATCCATTTATCCCTTTTACAGTTACGTAATGTACCATTATTTGGATATTTCTCTCCAGCAGAAATTTTACTATCTAGATCTACGAGAAATCCTTTGTTACCCACTCGTGAAAATAGGTTGAAACCTCATTTAATTGAAAGTAGAAAATTCAAAAAACAATTACGTCAATGTCAAAAGAAACAAACAACTCAGTTCAATACTAGAAAAGGCGTTAAACCTTTATCCCTATTAACCCCTAACACAAAAGTTTGGGTTCAGTTGAAACCACAGTCAATTTGGCAACCTGGATTGGTGTTGGACAGAATCGGACCCAGAAGATACAAAGTTTGTGTTGAGAATAAAGGAATCTATGTTAGGAATAGGAAATTTTTAAGACCAGCTCCTACTGCTTTCAAAATGAATGTAAATGATCCTAATATCACACTGAATAAAAGTAGGAATGTATCTTTTGGAAATTCCAAAAGAATAAAAGACGAGAATTACAATCATTTAAGTCAATCTTGTGAAAAACTAGAACCTCTGAAAGGTCTTACTGGTATAAGTAGTTATAATTTCACTAAGAATCAAATTGTAACTCGAAAGGGACGTGTAATAAAGAAACCTGATTTATTTGTATGTACTTAGTTCGTAAGATTAATGTAAGAATTCGTTCTTATGACATAGAATACATATATTCATTTTCGTTTAATCTTCAGAATAAAAAATGTTTCATTTCATTTATTTGAATAGGAAAGATGTTGTAGAAGTATCTGCGCACCCTAATTGCGCATGCCTTTTCATGAAGATGTACATTATTATAAGACTTGAATATTGTTGAAAATACAGTGAGTAAAGAATAAAACCGGACGTAAACACTACAGTTTGCGTTACAGAAGGCCAAATGTAGCTTCTTGAAATCCATGGGAAGTCGAGATTTATTTGGAACTAGCTGGCCCGGCGAACTTTGTTTCGCCTAAATGATACCTAGCTATACCATAGCCATCTTTATCCTAAGAAGGCCGTGCCTATACTTACTGTGGATTTCACAAATCGTAATCACCAGTGATCGGAGATCAACGGCTTGGTTAGATTTCTGAACTGTCAAATCGAGTTGATTCTAGATCAAGCTCCGATCACCGGTGATATGCTTTGTGAAACCCCCGTTAAAGTTGTAAAAACTTACCATTGCTATTTTTTCAAGCAGGAGATAAATGAGGCATAATAAAAGTTCTGTCAAATGTCATCTGTCCACTGCCAAATGTCATCTGTCAATAGTCATCGGTCTACTATCCTACTATCCATGTCATCTTTTCCATGGATATGAGCTGTCACACAAAACAGAAATACAAAAATAATATGTCAATTACTAATTATGGGCAATTTTGAATTCATTTATTTTCGCAAATATATTTATTACCCAAACATAAATCAGAAACATTTCAGAAATATAGAGAAAAGATGAAAATGGACTAATGGACAACTCACGATTGATGCTGATCGTCACAATCCGATTTACTTTAACTTTATATTCCGGTTAAAATTCACTGTTCCACCAACTTAAGATCTTTACCCGCTTTTGATCTGATAATAGCCTTCCATGTCATTATAAGTTCTATGCAAATTACACAATAATTGTATACATCGCCATCTATGTAGTCTACTTTTTGTCAGGCAACCCAAAATACATTCATACATCATATAGCAAGTTCGACGCTTCATATTTAACCATATAATTTAATCTGGTCAAACTTTAACGACCTTCCGTTTCTATTCTTTATCATCTTACCTTACGAAGACAGAAACCTCGGGCGCCACCTCTAGTGTTGAGGACACTCGGAACCCGTAGGCGGTACTCCTACGGGCGTCCAGGAGCTGCAGTCAGAGAAGATTATGCCCAGGGGCCTGATGTTAATATATTTTATTCTCTGTCTCTGAAAATTATTGTAAAAATTCTGCTCGGGAAAATAAAACACACAATGACCAGGACACTTATATTCTATGTTCGGTAATATGTATCTACAACGAGCGAATGATGTCAATGAAAAATGTATGAATATACACAATTACACAATGATGTTAAATCAATGGAAAACGACATTCGTAAAATGATTTCGATAGTTGAAGTGTAATGTGACGGTGCCAATGGTAATGTGGTGTACGTAGCGGTGGTCATGATGTGTGATGATGTGCTGGTGTCTCGGCGTACATGTCGTATAATGATGTCTATATGCCTCGGTGTACATGATGTGGAATGATAAATTTTCGTTTCGGCGTACATGATATGGAATGATAAATTTTCGCCTAGGCGAGAAATGGTAAATGAATGATATCCACACACATTACCAATGGCGAAGTGTTGTACCCAATGATGTCGCTGATATACTATACTTTCATCAATGTACCAGGAATAGGAGGAGCAATCGGTTCGGAGGCGGGGTGTAACGTTCATTTGTGATGAAAAACTATATATGCAAAGATTCAAAATATACACTACTACGAAATGAGAAAGCGGTCAAAGTAACGTGCGGTAGCTAGCGGACATAAGCGAAATGAAGCAAGAGTGCAAGCAGAAAATATTGTGAGGAAACAGAACTACGGCAGGTAATAACGTGGGCAATGGAAAGCTTGGATGACAGGAGACATTAAGGAAGGAATGTACCCGGATAGAACTGTGAGATGCGCCGTTTTAAGCTAACATCGTACAATCCCACACACTCGGAATCCAAAGAGACATGTAGGCCGTTTCAAGCTAATACACGGACTCTAAGAACTCGGGCAGTACAACAAGGCCACTGAATGCGCCATTTGAAGCTAGCATGCGTGTCCCTGCACTCCTGGGGTTACCATGAATTCATACAGGCAATTTAAAGCTATTGTACAGAGCCATGGGGAATTGGAAGGTTGGAGACAATACCGGGTTGTGCATGCGCCATTTGAAGCTAACATACACCACCCTGTAAACTAGGAAAAATCCACCGAGTCAGGCAGGCCATTTCAAGCTACTACCTGGCACCATGGATTTTTGGAAAGGAACGAAGATGTAAATGCGCCGTTTCAAGCTAACATGTACATCCCCGCATACTGGGGAAATTCATAGAATTTGAAGCTACTACACAATTCCATGACCCAGAAAGGTAGAGGATCGAAATGAGAAAATACAGTAATACACCGACAAATCAACAAAATAAAATTTAAATGAAATAATCATACCTTGCTCACGCGTAACCCTTCGGTTAACTCACTGTTTCGGATTATTTTCAATAACCGGACCTGGACCTGGAACCTGGAAAACCTGGATTTGCACGCACTACTGCTTCTTTCACTAAACCTGGGGGCCTGGATTCGGATTTTCTGAAGATGACTGTCGGTACCGCAATTCCGGGTCGCGGCGCTGACCACGCCCAACGCGGTTGACCCCGCGATCATGACCTATCGTGCATCGATCACCGCGACAATTACCGCGAGCCGATCTACTCTCTGATTCATCCGGAAAACTTGCTCCGTTACATCCCCCTCCTTCTTCGGATAGAAAAGAGAAAACTAGTTTTCTCTAAATATAACCTATACCAATTCATTCGCTTTCGGATCTCAATTTACTGACAGAATTTTGTTTTAATTAATTGAAATGAAAGGCAATAGGACTGTTGTGAAGTTTGTTCCAAGAAGAACATGATCAATACAGGTTACAGCTATTTCAGATTCCCTAAAGACAAGAAAAGGTCATGATATTTCATTCATTTTCTGCAAAATTTTATCTTATTCCGAAAAACATTTATATTTGGATTTTTTGTTGAGTTTCTATATTTTCTTATAATTAATTTCATTTATTTCGTTATGGTTCAATGAATATAAAGATAATTGAATGAATTGTTTTTATTTCCAAGAATACATACTTCAGATATTATAATTATTCGATGAATATTTTATGAACTATTTGAATATACACATATGATAATGGTTTTTATAAAGCTGTCCGCTATTATTGTTGTTCGAATCGGGGAAATAAACATGTCCTGCTTCTGACTGCTGGACCTCTGAGTTGCATGACTGTAAAAAACAACTGTCAAAAATACTTGAATATCAAAAATTCGGATATGTTTTATGTATTAAATTAGGAAGATTTTTTTCTAAGTTACTAGAAATATAGAATAGATTTCACTTACTTCTGAACCTATTATAAGGGCGATCTGATAAATTCCAGATATCTGAGATTCCTTCTGAAGGCCTGCCCAATTCACTTTGGCAATAACAGCTCTCTTCGAAACTGCTGCTCCTTCCTTCATAACTACTTTCTGTGGGACTACTGCTATATATTGGACTACTGCTTTCTATTGGACTCATGCTTTCTATTGGACTCATGCTTTCTATTGGACTTATGCTTTCAATTGGACTTATACTTTCAATTGGACTAATCACTAATGCTTTCAATTGGACTTATGCTTTCTATTGGACTTATGCTTTCTATTGGACTTCTGCTTTCTGTTGCACTTCTGCTTCCTGTTCTAATGAATCGGAGTGGTTCACCATTATTCTCCATTTGCTGAAGCCACCCCACATCTTCCGAGTCATGTGACGATTCATTCCCGATTATTTGTATTTGCTTCGGCCACTCCAAAAATTCCAACACTTCTGGAAATGCGTCGACATCTTTTTGGTTGCAACTGGTGTTTTTCGAAGATGTTATCAATCGGATGTAATCGTCCTTTATAGCATCCCATTTCAGTTTGCAAAATTTACCTGGAAATTTGAATGATTAATTATATGATTCGACTGGAAAAGATGAATTCTAATGAAAAAAAGGGAACATGAAAGCATATTCGCCAAGTCGACAGAATATATCAACATCTCTTTTCGAATTCATTCTACTAAATCTACGATAACAGAAAAATATGGTATTGCTATATTCAGATATAATGTGGACTTACCAGCAAACGCTATCAGGGAATGAGTTTCTCCAAGAACCTCTTCAGCAACATCATTCTAAATTGGATCGAGAAGAGTTGCAAACTTGTTGTAGATCTCGCCATACCCCACCAACCAAATTTCGGGTCTCTTCTCCACGGCCATTATCAACTTTGCTGTGAAACTCATTGTTAAATGAATGCCTGAACAAATCTCTCGGAATACTTTCTTTCGGAACTGGTTAAAAACTGACTCGAATAAAATTGTGTTTATGCTTTTATGCTAAACACCCTACTCTCTCAAAGTAGAAGGGGAAAACAGGTACTCAACTGTCTCTCAACTACTTTTGCCCGAATATCCATTTGTGTACCTACAACAAGGGATTAACGGCTTAATTGTTTCTAAGTAGGAGTCGTTGAAATATTATTTGTGGGTCATTTACAGAGACCTACAGATAGGTAATCCTTATTTCCTGAACTTGAGATCACTTGACCTTTTTAAATTATTCCCATTATATACATGATGTTTCAGAATAAGGGAATGTAACTTCGGGATCTCAATCCTCAGTTGATTTTATGATATAAAGTTCCTATAGTCTATAGGTCCCTGACGCACTGTTTCTGAGATACGGGGTGTTGAAAAAAAAAATTGGTTTTATGAAATTATTTTCTATCGTACACGATTTTTTTTTTGAGTTTTGGTAGGTTATCAGTACGCATTAAGACACATTTTTTCCTATACAAAATGATGTTCAATTTTCACCATTGGCGTTTGTACAGACTTCTATCCGAATAAATTCGGTGAAGAAATTGGTAAGCCAATAATTTTTCTCGAATTTTAAACCATTTTCGTATCACCATATAATTCAGAATGAGAATGGTTGCTTGGGTTTTTTACCTGCGACGAATACTTTCTGAGAAAAAAAAATAGAATGCAATTTCATTTAAGAGAGTTAAGAAATTCTCTGATTACTTCTAAAATCGTCTGGACACAGATTGAGGGCCGGTATTATAAAGGCCAACCGAGGATTCAACCATTGCGTCAACAACCAAATTCCCCACTATCTGGTAGTTGGCGCACGGTTGAATCCTCGGTTCGCCTTTTATAAAACCGGCCCTAAGGCAGCTTAGTCCCCGGAGAAGATGTGTTTGCCCAGGTCAAGAATATCTTTATGGATAAATTCAATATACCGGTCACTGATGAAATCGCCTCGGTGTACAGAGTTGGTAAGAAGAATAAAGAAAAATCTCGACATATCATCGTTTCTTTCAAAGAGGTCAATTTCAAAAACATTGTTTACGGCAAGAAAAAACTTTTAGAGGGGAACGCGAATTGTTATGAAGCAGGATTTGACTCATGCAAGATGGAAGTTAGTCCGGGAATCGTCGGAAATACATGGATTCAGAAATGTGTGGACATTCAATGGAGCCGTTTTCCTCAGGTCCGGAACAAATGTTCAAAAACTCAATTCTGGTGTGTGATTTTGTTGATTTGATAAATTTTTGTTTTGTTTCGTTGGCGGTGTCTTTGAGCACTTCAACACGAAATAGTGGGACTAGGTATTATATGTTTACTTCGGGTCATGTGAATGTACAATCCTTATTGCCTAAATTTAATGAATTTAAGGTGTTTGTTGGTCAGAATAAGTTTGATATAATTGCTTTATCGGAGACTTGGTTAAGTGCTCCTGTTGATTCTTGCAGTATAATGATATCTAATTATGAAGTTATAAGACGGGATAGGAATACTGGTTCGAGGGGTGGTGGAGTTTTATTGTACGTGAATAATAGGCTACGTTTTGATATTGTTGATGTTCCGAAGGTTTCAAATATAGAGCAGCTATTTATTAGGGTTCAGTGTGGGGGAATATCATTTATTTTAGGTGTAGTGTATAAGCCACCTCATATACCATATAGACTTTTCAGTGATGCTTTAGAATCTAGCTTGAGCTATTCTTTGATGTTATGTTCGAATGTTTTCTGTGTTGGCGATGTTAATATTAATTTTCTTGAGATAAATTCACCTCCTGTCAAGTATTTTGCTTCAATGCTCTCTGCTGTCGGCATGCAACAACTCATTCGGGGGCCAACTCATATAACAGCTAACTCCGAATCTTTGATCGATGTTATTTTGTGCAATAATGATGCGGCTATTGTTTCCTCCTTCACTTGTCCTTCAAATTTTTCTTTGCATGAATGCATTGGTTGTACAATTAAGATTGAGAAGCCGAAGGTTGAGCCTCGAATTTTCTCAATTAGGGATTGTAGGGGTTTTGATGAGAACTTGTTATTTGATGACATCGTTAACTCTGATTTACCAAGAATATTTCGGACATATGATGTGGATGAAAAGGTTAAGATTCTTACTGACATCTTGGTAAAACTGTTCGATAAACATTTTCCTCCGAGAGCGATCAGAGTTTCCAAACGGCATGCACCGTGGATGACGGACGAGATAAGAGCGTTGATGAGAAGTAGGGATAAGGCGAGAGGGAAACACAGGAGAGACAGGTCTGATGAAGCGTGGGAGGTATACAAGCGGTTGCGGAACATGGTGGATCACTCCATAACTAATTAAAAGCGATTGTATTTTCAATATGTCACAATGCACTCTTCTAATAAAAATATGTGGAAGGAAATTGAATCATTGGGTATTTCGAATAAATCGCCTGTTGATCTCGCACAAAAATATGTGAGCCCTGATGAAATAAACGATTATTTTCTTGGTTTTGGCGATGGAAGAAGTGACTCTTCAGTCGTAGACTTTTACAAAAACAATCCTATATGTTCAGATCAGTTTTGTTTTCGGTTGGTAGATGAGGAAACTTCATTTAATTTTCTGAAAAAAATCAAGAATAGTGCTCCAGGTTGTGATAGTATTTCAATTTCATTTATTAAGATTTGCTGTCCTTGTATCCTTCCTTTTATTGTCAACATTTTCAACTCCATTCTGCTAAGTTCTAAATTTCCGAAATCGTGGAAGTGTGCACAGGTGGTTCCTATTCCAAAGACCAGTAATCCCAGAGAGCTATCCGAACTTAGACCAATAAGTATTTTGTCGGGATTGTCCAAAATATTGGAGAAGATAATGGCTGTTCAACTTGAGGAATATCTCAACTCAAATAAGATTCTTCCTGATGTTCAATCTGGTTTTAGACCGGGTTACAGTACCACCAGTACTCTTCTTGATGTCACTGATGACATTTTGCAGTCATTTGATGAATCTAAATGCTCAGTGTTAAGAATTGAATGGACTATATAGTTTCGACTGGTTCGGAGGCTTAATTTATTCGTAATTGAGATAAGAGAACCACCAATGAAAATGTATTTCCTACCTTGAGACTTCAGGGCTGATGCGAAGAAACTTACAATTCTCCGAAGTCCAGCTGGCCAGAGGACGGGAGTCTTGTGAGGAAAGCCTTGTACAGAGAGGGGGCCCAAATATCCTATCTCAATGGTTCTTGATGGTTCTTTATGTCTCATCAAACGGAAGCAAAATAAACTATAGCGACACTTCACTATTAGAAGTTCAAAATCACTAAATTACTCGGAAACTGAGTATTTAATTCAATTAGGAAGCAAAGGAAAACTTTGAAAATTCACGCGAAATAAATCTACGAAATTCGAGAGCAAAATCTATATTATATTAATTTTTTCTATTCAGTTGAACACATTGTCGCGACACCGATAGGAATAATTCAAATTCAGTGTATGTCACGGCATCTGCATATATATTCGACGTTTCGGCGTTAACATACCGCCCACCAAATTTATGATTATAAATTTAAAGAAATAATAAAATTGATAAAAAACAATGAATGCAGTGAATTGAAATTGAATAGAAACATTAAAAAAAAGGGGAATCAATAGTTTTAATTAGAATGGAAACTATTCACCTGTTAACGGTATAAGACAGTTGACAGGACGACAAATACTCGAAGTTGCAGTTCTGACCACAGCTACTCGGGGGATACCATCTTGGGAGTTATTCAACTCTGAAATACGACCCATAGGCCAACTTAACGGATGATTATGGACATCCCTGATGTAAACGACATCACCTATTTTAGGAATTGTGGAACTAGTCCACTTATGCCTCTGAATTAAAGTATTCAGGTACTGTTTTGACCATCGTGTCCAAAAGGCTTGTACCACCTGTCTCAGACGAGTCCATCTATCACGGACAGTCATTCTCCCAGGTAAGGGAAATTCAGGCGCGGCCAAAAGCTGCGTACCAACAAGAAATTACACTCTGCTGGGTCATCAGACAAAGGGCACAATGGACGGCTATTTAACACCGCCTCGATTTGGCAGAATATGGTACTATATTCTTCGAACATGTGAAGCTCCTTACCAATCATGCGTAAGAGAAGGGATTTGGCGGATTTCACACCAGCTTCCCAAAGTCCGCCGAAATTGGGGGCGTAGGGAGGATTGAAACGCCATCGTACTTCTCGTTTAGCAAGAAAGTCCGCAATTTCATTTCGATGTTGTAATAAGAAGCTATAGGCCTCTTTCAGTTGCTTTGCAGCAGCGATGAAGTTTCGGCCTTGGTCAGAAAGAATTTCAGAGGGTGAACCGCGTCTTGCAATGAAACGTGCAAGACAAGCCAGAAAGGCGGAAGCAGTGAGTTCGGAAACAAATTCCAGATGAACTGCTTTGGTTGATGCGCATACAAATAATGCAAGATATCCCTTGGTGGTTCGAAATTTTCTGAGTCTAGTATCGCGAACCATAAAGGGACCGGCAAAGTCAACACCGGTAGTGTTGAAAGGACGAGAGATATTGACGCGCGAGGCTGGAAGATCTGCCATAGATGGTTGGAAAGAGGACGCTCGGAACCTGAAACAGGTTTTGCATTGTCGGATACACTTACGAATGAGGGCACGAGAGGAGAGTATCCAGAATGTTCTTCGTAACAGAGCCTGAACATTGTTGGGTCTAGAATGGAGGGAGGCTAAGTGAAAATGCTTACATAGAAGAGTTGACAGAAAACATGATCTAGAAAGCAAAAATGGATGCCTTGAATCAAAATCCAATTTAACAAATTTCAATCTACCGCCCACCCTGAGAAGACCGCGTGAGTCTAAAAAGGGAGTGAGAGATTGCAGTCGTTTGGAAGGGGGATGTTTTTTAGAAAGGGAATTCAAGTCCGCATAAAAATGAACATGTTGAACAATACGAACCAGGGATACTATGGCCTCGTTCAGTTCATCCACAGTCAGACTTTCCTTCCTCAGTACGGAGGAAGTTTTTCTACAGCGGCAATTATGGATGAATCGATTTATCCATCCCATGACTCGATGAAGTCGAAGATAACTGGAGAACTTGGACTCAAACATCGTGTATATTTCAGTGGGTTCCATTTTGTTAGTCGTCAAGGACACTGAAATATCTTTTGTTTCGGGTAAGGTTTCTAAAGTTGCAGATACACGAAAGGGCTCAGGCCAGTTTATGTTTGAATCCATCATCATTGAGAAACCGTTCAGCCAATTCCTCAGATTGACTTCATTCAAAAAATAATCAGGAGAGCAAGCACGGGAAGCTACATCAGCTGGATTTTCCAGACCGGAAACATGAGACCAAACAGCGCCTTTTGTATCTGCTACAATTTGAGCCACTCTGTTGGCGACGAAGGTCTTCAACAAGTGGGGAGGTGTACTGATCCACGACAAAACAATTTGAGAATCACAAAATAGCCTGACGGCTGAAATTGAGAGGGTTAAACTGTCTGAAATTCGTTTGACCAATTTGGCCAATAAACAAGCTCCAGACAGTTCGAGACGAGGAATGCTCAAGATTTTCAATGGGACAACCTTACTTTTGGCTTGCCACAAACAGGAATGACGGAAACAAGTTGATTCGAAACACAGATAAACTACTGCTGCGTAGCCACTTTCGGATGCATCACAAAATCCGACAATTGAAACAGATTCATAAGCGGAGGGGGTGACAAAACGAGGAATTTTTAATTGGTTTAGATTAGGTATGGAAGACACAAATTTCAACCAATTGGTTTCTACAGAGGGAGGAACAGGAGAATCCCAATCTAATTTGAGTAACCACAACTTTTGAAGTACTGACTTCATGAAGAACGTTATAGGAGACAAATAACCTAAGGGATCAAAAGTTTTCGCAATGAAAGATAAGATGTTACGTTTAGTGCATGAAGAACTGAAGGGTTGGGCATGAAAAGTGAATGCATCCATTGAAGGTTCCCAAGATAATCCTAATATCTTTAGCGATTCGCAACCATCTGAGAACTGTATAGGACTTTCTCTGTGATCTGCTGGTAGACCCGAAAGAAGTTCAGGATGGTTTGTTGACCATTTTCTGAGTTCGTAACCTGCTCTACTCAGCAATTCACGCAACTCATTTTTCAATAATTCGGCAGTCTCGACATCTTTGGCGCCGCTTATCACGTCGTCAATATATATCTGATTCTTAATGGCGTTTGAGGCCAGAGGAAAGCATTCACCCTCATCTTTCACCAATTGTTTCAGCACTCGCTGAGCTAAGTACGCAGAAGGGGTCAATCCGTAGGTAATGGTGTTCAGTTCAAACTCTGCGATAGAATCTGAACCAGGAGGGCGCCAATAAATATGTTGGAAACGTCTAGGATCAGGAACAAGAAGGGTCTGACGATACATTTTTTGTATGTCAGCACATAAAGCAATCGCTTGTAAGCGAAATTCAGAAATAATGTCTTGTATGTCAGACTGCAGTTTTGGACCCTTTAGAAGGCGCTCATTCAAAGAAATGCCTGTCGAGTCTGGATCGGAAGCATTGAACACTACTCTCAACTTTGTGGTGGAACTCGCCTCTTTCATGACAGCGTGATGTGGAATTATGTAAGAAGAAGGAGAGGGTGCTATGGACATGTGACCAAGATGAAGATATTCTGTCATGAAATTTTGATAAGAACTAAATTTTTCTGGTTGCTTCGAGAGTCTTTGCTCAAGACGTTCGAATGAAGAATGTGATCTAGAGCAATTCGATCCGAGGCGAGTTGCGTTTGGTTTGAAAGGAAGTGCTACGATGTAACGCCCGTCTTTGTCCCGAGAATGGGTACTAAGAAAATGTTCTTCGACCAACACATCCAGTGGATCGAGCGGGGAACTAGGTGAAACTTCCTCTGTTTCCCAGAACTTTTGGAGGGCTGAACTGATGTCACAATGTACATGAAGAGAGGTGGCAAAGGATTCTGAAGGTTGAGAGGATGTGGGACCAACTAGAACCCATCCGAAGACAGTATTGACGGCGGTTGGGTTACCAGGAATAGATTGAACTCCTTCAACCATAAGTTGAGGAAGCAAATCAGCTCCAATCAGAATATCTACTGGGGAAGGTGAGTCAAAATTATCATCAGCCAGCTGCAAATTCGCGAATTTGGAACGTACTTCTAGAGGGAGTTCTGAAGGAGGAAGCGGATGCGAAATGCTATCGAGAACGATTGCATGAGCCTTGACCACAAGGGAGGAATGTCGTGAATGTAGAGAAACATCAACAGATCCAAAAATACGCAAGTTCGATTGACCTAAACCTGAGACCGAACAAGCTGATGGACAAATTTTCAGACCCAAGCAGGAAACACTTGACTTAGTAATGGCAGAAATATGAGAGCCTGGGTCGTAAACAGCTCTGAGTACATGTTTTACACCTGTAACGTCTCCAACCAGAAGACTTATAGTACCGAGAAGAATTGGTGAACTGCCGGAAGATGCGATGCATGACACAGACTGAATGGGTTCAGATGAGTCACGACCATGGGGGGAGTAAGTCACATTAAGTGAATTTTGGGTAGACGAGGGAGATGCGGAAGCAGAAGAGGGGTGTAGGGAGCTATGATGTCTATTTGTTTTACAGTGGCGGCATACAGAACGAGAATTACAGTCTTCTCTCCGATGTCGACCCAAGCAGTTGAAACAACGCGAGTTTTCTTTAAGATATTTGTATTTATCATTCAATGTCATATTTTGATATCGCGAACATTGATGCAAAAAATGCGAACTTTTACACAAGGGGCAAGCGAAAGTTCTATTATCAGAAGCAGAAGAAGTATTAGAGTTCACCAAAAGAACATTTGAGCCGTGCGATTTTGGTCTCGGTGCATTGCTATCAGACGTTTTGGAAAGTTCCATTACACGAATTTGTTGCGTTATAAACTCAATTAATTGTCTATAAGTGGGAATGCCTTCTGAAGGCAATTTATTTTCAAAGGCACGTTTGGTATTCGAATCTAAGTTATTCAAGGCCAAAGAAAATAACAGGAAATCTGCAAGATCTGGAATCTTTAAAGATTTTATTGAATTTACGGCTGTTTCATGATTATGTAAAAAATCTTTGAGCGATGACAGTGAAGAATGAGAAAGAGCCTTGAATTGAATTAATTTCGAAAAATAAACAGAAGCAATGCGTCTCGGATTTTGGTATCGCTGAACCAAAGCATCATAAGCTATATCGTAGTTATCAGGAACCAATTGAAGACCACTGATAACAGCAAGAGCTTCATTTTTTAGAGTGGTTTTCAGATATTGAAATTTTTGTGTTTTGTCTATCATCGAATTATTATGAACTAATGAATTATACAAGGAAATAAACTCTACCCAATTATCTATCTTACCATCAAATGAAGGAAGTGCAATAGTGGGAAGCATCTGTGATATTGGATTGGTGCTAGGGTTAGTATTCGGTGTGGTCAGAACTGCATCTTGTTTCGCTAAATTACATCGAACACTATGAATGGAGGCTAGTATGTCCTCAAAAGAAGCCTGTACTTGAGAGATCTCGATTTGATCCTTCTGAGGCAAATTCTCGTTGGGAGCCTCTATTTTACCTTGAACTTCTTCAAATTTACTGGAATAATTCGGAAGTTGTTGGACGAAGTAGACAACTTTGGCAAGACTATCAGAAGAATATGATTTGCACTTATTATAAATGGATGAAACGGTCGCGAAAAGATTATCCCTCTGAGCTATCAGCTTACTGAGAGCTTTCTTAAGTTCAGGATCGATCGGTTCTGTCTTAGAAGTCATCTTGAACCTAGTGACTTCTCCTAGAATTCACGAAAAAAATAACAACTGGCAACTTGCGATGACAGATTTCCCTTTCAGAAGGATATTATTCAAAAGCCGGCAACGTCGCACGGGAATCTAAATGGAGAGCACGAAAATGAAATGTAGGGCGCGTGTAACAAAAAATGGAGATTAATTCAAACTACAAAATTTGGCACGATAGGACCATGTTAAGAATTGAATGGACTATATAGTTTCGACTGGTTCGGAGGCTTAATTTATTTGTAATTGAGATAAGAGAACCACCAATGAAAATGTATTTCCTACCTTGAGACGCCAGGGCTGATGCGAAGAAACTTACAATTCTCCGAAGTCCAGCTGGCCAGAGGACGGGAGTCTTGTGAGGAAAGCCTTGTACAGAGAGGGGGCCCAAATATCCTATCTCAATGGTTCTTGATGGTTCTTTATGTCTCATCAAACGGAAGCAAAATAAACTATAGCGATACTTCACTATTAGAAGTTCAAAATCACTAAATTACTCGTAAACTGAGTATTTAATTCAATTAGGAAGCAAAGGAAAACTTTGAAAATTCACGCGAAATAAATCTACGAAATTCGAGAGCAAAATCTATATTATATTAATTTTTTCTATTCAGTGTAATGAAGCGCCCTTCATTTTAAGAATCTCGGTAAGATCACTTTGAAATTTTCCGATAGGCAACCCGTAAAATCTCATTCATGTCGTTCGGTTGCAATTTAAAAATCAGGCGTCGATTATCGGCAACCTGGCGTTGTTATCTCTCTTCGTCGTTTCTTTTGTTGGTCGTTTGTTTTTCCATTTTTTATAGAGTTTAAAATCTTGTATAATGGCGGCGATTTTTGCGTCGTAGTTACCTCTAGAAAGTTCTAGAATGTTCACGAAAAGTGGAAACTCAGGTAGACCAATAAGAGCCCATAATGATCGATTTGTTTTCGAAAATTTGAGAAATTTTCACGCGCGCGACTCCCGATGATGGGGGGGGACCTTTTAGGGGGGGCTGGAAGCGACGCAGAGGGATTCATTCAGAGTTGAAGATCCGGAAGGTGAAAATTGAGATTAAGATTGTGAAATATTGGTAGAGAAGATAATCGAGAGTTAAAAGTTCAAAGTCAAGTTTAATAATATAATTCATTAGTTTCGAGAACGTTTTTTACACCGGATCCGTGAAGAGGAAGTTTCATTTTGGACCGGGAAGTTCTTTTCCGACGTTTAGTGTCCTGTGAAAGCTAACGAAATCTCCATCCAGGTAGGAAAATCTTGATCTGGGCTTTTCCGAATTTTCATTCCGTATTCCGGACCATAGTTGTGTATATTTTGTGTATGATTATTGTTTTTCTGCTTGAATTACGCGTGATTCTCATTTCTTTTATTCGTAACATTCTAGCGAGGGAAAACCGGTTTGGCTGGTAACTAGCGGTGTGCGTGCAGGCGATCGAGCGTTTCGACTCAAGGTCGTCCAGTTTCGGAGGCCCGGTCGTTTAACTCTTACGAATTTTGAGATTTTTATTTTGTTGCGTCGCTTGTTGGACGGTGTTGGGCCCATTGTGTCTTCGGCACATCAGTTTGGTCCCACAGCGCGCGGTGCAACCCAGTTGTTGGGGTTGGCTGGTGGCTGGGGGCATTTTGGGGCGACACGCGACCGGTGAGTTTCGTAACCCGTCACGACATTTTGGCGCATGCGCCGCACTGTTTTCCGGTTTCCCGCGAATTTTGACTTGTCCCGTCGCTTGTTGGACGGTGTTGGGCTCATTGTGTCTTCGGCACATCAGTTTGGTCACACAGCGCGCGGTGCAACCCAGTTGTTGTGACTGGCCGGTGGCTGGGGGCATTCTGGGGCGACATACGGCCTGTGAGCTTCGTTATACGTCACGATATTTTGGCGCATGCGCAGAACTGTTTTCCGGTTTCCCGCGAATTTTGACTTGTCTTGTCGCTTGTTGGACGGTGTTGGGCTCATTGTGTCTTCGGCACATCAGTTTGGTCACACAGCGCGCGGTGCAACCCAGTTGTTGTGACTGGCCGGTGGCTGGGGGCATTCTGGGGCGACATACGGCCTGTGAGCTTCGTTATACGTCACGATATTTTGGCGCATGCGCAGAACTGTTTTCCGGTTTCCCGCGAATTTTGACTTGTCCCGTCGCTTGTTGGACGGTGTTGGGCTCATTGTGTCTTCGGCACATCAGTTTGGTCACACAGCGCGCGGTGCAACCCAGTTGTTGTGACTGGCCGGTGGCTGGGGGCATTTCGGGGCGGAGCACGGTCTACGAGCTTCGTGACTTGTCCCCGACATTTTGGTAGATGCGCTAATCCCTCCGACCAATCAAATTCTTGGATATCTGTTCGACCGCTGATAAATTGTTCGAGCAGGAAATATTGTAGTGTAATCTTTCCCCCGAGCATCCATACATACAATTGTGGTTCGGAAATCGTAGCCCATTTCATTTTTCTATACTATTTTTCGCTTTACATGCACACTGCTTTGCTCCTTCACGGCTGCTTTGAATGCTCTCATTGTTCATTTGTTGCAATTAGTTTGTCATTTTCTATCACCGCTTATTTTCCGTCTGTCTCACCTGCTCACCCCGTTAACCCGCAACCGTTTTCATCTCTTTTCATAATATCAGTAAGGCTTTTGTAACTTTCATACTTGCGTTTCAATCATTTAATAATTGATCTTTGGAAACAGATTAGTACTTTGATTTTGGGTGTTGCATACATTATTTAGTTGAGTTTACATTGTATTACATTTTAGTTTCACATTATAGTTGTTTAAGGTTTTACTTGTTTTATTATCCCAGCAACAGCTAGACATATTCAATAAAGAACATACTTTTCAATCGCTAACATCTTAGATTGAGCCGAACCCTTCTCCAACTGTCTAAAAGCTACCCAGGCAAGGGCTCGAAGTGAAACTTTTTATAAAGGAGTCACAACCTTTTAAAACCCATTGTGGCTGGCGCCCGAGCGATTATATTTCCGCCGACAATAGCCAATAGGTAAAGAAAGCCCGTCACAAATTGGCGCCCGAGCAGGGACCTGATTTCTTTTGAGTCAAAAGGTACTTTCTAAGCTTTGTTTGGCGCGGTTTGTTGAGCAGGTATGGAGGTGAACAGACTGAGAGCTGAGGAGTTGATTTGGGAGTTAGAAGCCCGTGGCTGTAAGGCGGCCAGAACCGTCAATGAGAACCGTATGCAGCTGCGAAAGGTGGTAGCCCAGCAGATTCCTTTCTGTCCGTTGACCAGAAATATTGGAGAGGAATTGAATAATGCCCACCGTATTTTGGGATGTCTGTTGGAGGACGTGCGAGAGTTTGACGAGGATAACGCAGCAAACGTGGAGACCGGTATCAGGAGCCGTTTGTTGCACGTACAGCACCGTCTGAGCCAAATCAAACCGACGTCGTTGGGAGAACACGACAGGCTGGACGAGCTGAGGGACATTTTGGTCCAAGCATTCGAGATGTTGAAGGATGCCAAACTCCTAGCCGATGCAAGGAGAGCCGTACAAGAAACGTTCGGCGGCCCACTGGAGGGCGACCTAAACGAACAGAGTCGAGAGCAGGAGTTGATTTCATTCGAGGAACCACCAGAACTTCGATCTCAGGTGCCTGGTCTCGATGATTTGCAAGATGGCGGAGGCAGGAGCCGGGAATACCTAAACTCAGATCAAGTGATGAGGGAACGGAGAAGACCTACCGAATCCCGCGGAAATGATACATCTCAACTGACCGGAATACCGAGTGATTTCCTTCAACGCTTGCGAGAGCGGGCTTGTGAAGCAGTCCGGAGACGATTGAATTTCACCAGCCCTCTTGGACCACGGAATGACGACACATTAGCGCGACCGATACGAAAGGATAGGCCAGACATAGCCGAATCTACTCGCCGGATTTCTTTCCCATTTCTCGATGCAGCGGAGTCAGAGTGCTCGGCTCGACTAAGACCTGATTTAAACGAGGATAAACCTGAACAAGAATGCGTCGCACGAACGGCGGGCCTTAGGAAGGCAGGAGCCGACGAGGCCCGTCCGAACCTGAATATTGCTGATCTTGGATGCGCAAGACGACCTAGTTCAACGTGCAGTCAACCTTCCGTCCCCGTTTATAAATGGAACGTACATTTTGATGGCTCCACTAGTGTAAACACCTTCCTGGAAGAGGTCGAGCAGCTATCTGAAACTCGCAAAGTTACACGACAACAGCTTTTCGAGTCCATTTTTGAACTTTTAAGGAAGGACGCACGAGATTGGTATATTCCCAGACGAGGTTCCTTCGGAAGTTGGGAAGATTTCAAGGAACAGCTTCGTGAAGCCTTCCTACCACTCGATTACGAAGAAAACCTCTTGGATGAAATCAGAAAACGCACCCAAGGAAATGGAGAGAAACTATTACTGTTCGTTACCAGGATGCAGAATCTGTTTTTGAAGTTGACGAACAAACGACCATCCGAGGAAGAGCAGGTGAACATTATCAAAAAGCGCTTGATACCGTCACTCCAGGAAGCGCTCGCCTTCCAAGAAACGAACAACTACGAACAGTTGCTGAAGAAGGGAAAAGTGTTCGAGTTGGTGAAATGGCATGCCGACAATTATGTCTCGCCACCGGATCGGAAGGGTTTGATAGATGAGCCTCATCTAATATACAGAAACCCACGTTCGAAAGTAGCAGAGAGTCTGGTCGTGAATTCGTCGCAGCAGGAAACAAGGGAACATACATCCCCGCTACCATCCACACCGGGATCCAAGGTCGCTGTCAAACCGGAGGAATCAAAGGAGAGGCCGAAACCTCCACCGGTTAAACCGTCAGACCCGCCGTCACAGGAAACACAGAGGAGGGTTCATTTCATGGAGAACGGCCCTCAGTGCTGGCGATGTGGAAAGATAGGTCATATGAGAAGGGAGTGCCGATCACAACCAAGACTGTTTTGCTCACGATGTGGAAGACCCGGAATCCTATCACGGGATTGTCCATGTTCGGGAAACGAGAGCGGAACTGCCATGACGAGGGGAGGGGGCAGTTCCCGTCCGCAGCATCCCCAATAACACCGCAGTCGCCTTCCAGAGGAGAAAACCGTCCAATTATCACCGTCCACATAGGAGGAAACTCCTTCAAAGCCTTGTTAGATACGGGAGCCTCCAGATCTTTCGTGAGCCAGAGAACAGCGGAAACATGCCGGAAGTTAGGAGTTTTGCCTGCCAAAGTCACAGGCATGTTGGCCACCGTAGCCGATGGAAATTCCGTAGCCGTTGAAGAGATGTACAAGCCGTTGTGTACGATTGGCGACGAAGAGATCGAGCCTCGACTGTATTTGGTACCACATTTGCCGGTGGATTTGATTTTTGGTATGGATGTTCTGACCTCGCACGATTTCCACATCGACTTCCGGACATCCCGATGTTTTCTCAAGGGAAAACTGTTGATGAAACCGGAACCTGCAACACATGGACCACAGAACTCGATGATAGGTTCGTTGAGTTCCGAGGAGAAAACGACGCTACGAGAGTTCTTAGAAGTAGAGATGGGAAGTTTTCAGGAAGTACAAGGCCAGACTACCTTGACCAACCACGAGATTAAGATCAAACCTGGTACCGAGCCGATTAAGCAAAGATACCGTCCGTATAATCCGAAAATGCAGGAGATCATTAATCAAGAAGTGGATAGAATGTTGGAAGAGGGAGTCATCGAACCGTCTAAGTCTCCCTGGAGCTCCAGCGTAGTCATCGTGAGGAAGGCCAATGGAAAACCTCGTTTTTGTATCGACTTCCGCGCAGTAAATGAAGTGTCTGTTAAGGACGCTTACCCGTTGCCCTACATCGCTGGGATTTTGGACAAACTCCGGCGAGCCAAATATATATCGACCCTAGACTTGAAGCAGGGCTATTGGCAGGTCCCGCTGTCCGAGGAAAGTAAGCCTATCACCGCCTTTACAGTCCCTGGAAGGGGCTTGTTCCAGTTCAGAGTCATGCCCTTTGGCCTACACTCCGCAGGGGCTACGTTCCAGCGGTTGTTAGACAGAGTCATAGGCCCGGAGATGGATCCGGATGCTTTTGCATATCTAGACGACATAGTGGTACTGGGTGAGACGTTTGAGAACCACTTAACCAACCGGAGAACCGTATTCCGCCGTCTCCGTGAAGCGAATCTGAAGATAAACCCGGAAAAATGCGAATTCGTAAGAAGCTCGCTTAAATACCTTGGACATGTGGTGACTGAAGATGGAATTGCGACAGATCCTGATAAGATCGCCGCCATTAATTCCATGTCACCGCCAAGGACAATCCGAGAACTCCGGCGATTCTTGGGAGTGGCGAGTTGGTACCGCAGGTTCGTAGAGGACTTTACGAAGACAGTCACTCCGCTGACGTTGCTGCTGAAGAAGACACAAAGGTGGAAATGGGGAAACGACCAACAGCAGGCGTTCGAGGCCTTGAAAGCCAAGCTCACCGAATCTCCGGTCTTGGCGTGTCCGGACTTTTCGCAACCGTTCACGTTGCAGACTGACGCCTCAGACACTGGACTTGGAGCCGCTCTAACACAAGTTTTGGAAGGTCATGAACGAGTGATCGCTTACGCGAGCCGTACGTTGAACGACGCCGAGAAGAATTATTCGGTGACCGAAAAGGAGTGTTTGGCCATAGTTTGGGCCATCGATAAGATGAGGCCGTATTTGGAGGGATACCGTTTCACCGTGGTCACAGATCATGGAAGTCTCCGCTGGTTACAGTCGATAAAATCTCCCACAGGAAGGATAGCGCGATGGAGCGTGTTCTTACAACAGTATGATTTCGAAATAAAATACCGGAGAGGGACACTGAACCGAGTGGCAGACGCCTTATCACGGGATCCGTTGCCGTATCAAGAACATTCCTGCCTAGCTGAAAATGTGGTGCTGTGTCCATGGTACGTGAGGAAATTCCAAGAAGTGTCCAAAGACCCGGCCGGACACCCTGACTATCAAATACAGAAGGGGAAGTTGTACCGACACTTTTGGAGCTCCAACGACTTCACCGAACCGGAGATGGGCACACCGTGGAAGTTATGCGTCCCCACTGAGGACCGTCTCACGGTATTGCGAGAGAACCATGACAATCCCGCGGCTGGTCACCTGGGTATTGCGAAGACCATTACCAGGGTGGCCCAGAATTACTATTGGCCCGGAATGTTCCGCGAGGTAGCCCTATATGTTCGACGATGCAAACGTTGTCAGCAGTACAAAGTCTCTCAGCAGAAGCCCGCCGGCAAAATGCAACCCTACGTAATCAGTGAACCGTGGAACACCGTAAGTACTGACTTGATTGGTCCGTTACCCCGTTCGAGGAAGGGAAATACCTTTCTTGTCATGTTCCAGGATCGTTTTTCCAAATGGGTAGAATGTAGACCGCTCAGAGCGGCCACCGGCAAGGGGGTATTCCAAGCCTTCTACGAACAAGTAGTGTTGAAATTCGGATGCCCTAAAACCGTGATAAGCGACAACGGCTCCCAGTACGATGGAAGGTTATTCAAAGGAAACATCCGGAGTCTAGGTATCAGGCATAGGTTCTCACCGGTTTACTCACCCCAGTGCAACCCCGTCGAGAGAGCAAACCGAACTATCAAAACTATGATAGCGCAGTTTTGCGAAGGGGATCACCGTAGTTGGGATGAGCACATAGGGGAGTTGACGTTCGCAATAAACTCAGCAAGACATGAGTCCACCGGGTTCACACCGTCGTTCCTGAATTTTGGAAGGGAGATAAGATCCCCAGAAAAGAACCGTCGCGATGTGCAAGGAGCTGACGACGAGGAAGGCGCCGGCGAAGAACCCCGTACACAAGACGCAGCCCAATACGCTGACCGCTTGAGACACCTGAAGGAAACTCATGAATTCGTGCGAATCCAATTGGAGAGAGCATTCTGTCAACAGAGCCGCTACTACAACCTCCGTCGAAGGGAGTGGACCTGTAAGGTAGGTGATAAAGTCTTACGTAGGGAACACCCTTTGTCGTCGGCCGCGGACAGCTTCGCCTCGAAGTTGGCCGCCAAATTTACCGGACCTTACACGGTTGTCAAAGTTGTCTCCCCCGTAGAGTCCGGGAAATATCTCCGGCACATTCATGTTAAAGACTTGAAACCGTTTCGGGAGGGTGAGCATCGCGTAGAACCTTAAAGAAGACGCGAAACCCCGCAACTTGCCGTAATGAGAGCGAAATGAGATATGTTGAATAGGTAACCTTCACATTTATAGTCTCTTTCAGGAAATGGCCGACTCCATCGTCGTCATCTCATCGACTCCTCCGAGCGGCGCATCGCCCCGGGGTGACGAAATGGATGAAGAGATGGGGCCGTACGACGTAGTTCGATTCATCGGGCGGGGGGGCTTCGGCCGGGTGTTCGAGATGAAGAGGAAGGATGGCGGCGAGAACTTCGCGATGAAGATCGCGCCAGTTTCTGCCGTCGCCATCATCGAACGGGACTTCCTCGAAGAGCTGGATCACCCTAACATACTACGACTGATAACAAGTCACGTTAGTGGTGATCAGCTCGCCCTCGGGGTGGAGCTGATGAACAGCGACCTGCAAGAGCTGGTCGAAAGGCAGGGCCCACTTCCCGAGGGCAGGTGTTGGGAGGTGATGTGGCAGGCTTTCGCCGGCTTGGCGGCCTGTCATGCCCGCTACATCCTCCATCGGGACGTCAAGCCGGAGAACTTGCTGCTGAAAGGTCCGAGGGTGTGCTTGGCGGATTTCGGGTTGGCGGTTCGGCTGTCGCCTGATCGGCCAACTACAACACAGCTGGCGGGGACGGTCCCGTACATGTCCCCTGAGATGGTGAAAGGTTTACCGTTCGGCCTTCCCGCCGATGTGTGGGCAATGGGTCTGGTGGCCAACTACTTGGCTACCGGTTCCACCCCATTCTTGGGTGGGAGGGCGGTATCGGTGATTTCACGGCTCCGGGGGCAGTACGAGGGGCCCGAGCTAAAAGGATTGCCGGGGTGGTTGGCGGATGGCGTTGGTCGGATGCTGAGGGTCGAACCTTCGGAACGCCCCACGGCGGAGTGGGGCGCCCGTGGGTTCGGTCCAGCCGGACTATGCGTGGAGGGCGCCCTCGGTTCCACTCCCGACACCAACTTACCGGGGCCCAGCACCCAAATGGCCGAGAGCCCACGTTCACCGCGTCGGCGTACCATCGTGGTCGGCGCCAGCTTCCAGGAAGCGATGACCCGGCAGCCGAAGAAGGGTATCACCCCCAGTTTTGCGGAACGGCTCATTAAGTACCGCCCACCGGGAGTCCGTAAAAGGATGCATGAGAAGTTCCTTCTCCCGGATGGGACGAAGAGGAGATTCTGGCTGCCGGCGCCGTGAAGAGGCAAAGCAAAGTGGCCTGGAAGCCAAGGTTGTCCTCAGTTTGCGGTAAGTTGCCCTAACCGTAGTACTAAACACCGTGGGTTTTGTTTCAGAATGCCCCGCTCGAATGAAACACTGTCAGAGGTCTCCTCGTTAAACCTCGACGAGATGTTGATTAGCGATTACGAAGACTTCCTGGAGAGAAGACGCGAAGAACAAGAGGCCCCGACTCCCAAGCCTGCGGCCACCGAGCGTCCCGTAACGAAGGTCTCCGAGGTGGTACTGAATCGACCCCACGATCCCGTCAAGCCGAAGTCAGGCCGTAAGCGTGTCCAACGGAGGAGACAACACCGTCGAAGTAGAGCGTCCGAACGAGCCATTGAGGGAAACGAACGACCTCAATATATACAGCTCTCTGAAGGGGCGTGTTGGCGCTGTGGGTTGATAGGACACGCCAGGAAGAATTGCCACAACAAACCGAAGTTGTTTTGCTCGAGATGCGGCAAAATGGGCGTATTATCGAGGAATTGTCCTTGCCGATCGAGGGGACAATCTCAGAAGTCATCGAGGACGGAAACGAGGACACAGCCAGCGAGAGAGTCTCAGGAGGAACGTCGCCGCGGTGGACACCCGGCAGTCGTTGCTTCCTATGCCCAGTCGCCAGGACGTAACTCCAGGAGGTCAGTTGGAGTCCAATGTGAAATCTTGAGAACCCCATCGTACATGAAGCCCATGGTGATGACGTGGCGACCCGACGTGTTCTTCGCCATATGTAACTAGACATGACCGCGGAGGGTAAGGTAAGAGCGGGTGAGATGGGGGAGTTTAAAAAAAAAAACCTTCAGTTTTTTTTTGTGGAAGACAGGGGGGTGTAATGAAGCGCCCTTCATTTTAAGAATCTCGGTAAGATCACTTTGAAATTTTCCGATAGGCAACCCGTAAAATCTCATTCATGTCGTTCGGTTGCAATTTAAAAATCAGGCGTCGATTATCGGCAACCTGGCGTTGTTATCTCTCTTCGTCGTTTCTTTTGTTGGTCGTTTGTTTTTCCATTTTTTATAGAGTTTAAAATCTTGTATAATGGCGGCGATTTTTGCGTCGTAGTTACCTCTAGAAAGTTCTAGAATGTTCACGAAAAGTGGAAACTCAGGTAGACCAATAAGAGCCCATAATGATCGATTTGTTTTCGAAAATTTGAGAAATTTTCACGCGCGCGACTCCCGATGATGGGGGGGGACCTTTTAGGGGGGGCTGGAAGCGACGCAGAGGGATTCATTCAGAGTTGAAGATCCGGAAGGTGAAAATTGAGATTAAGATTGTGAAATATTGGTAGAGAAGATAATCGAGAGTTAAAAGTTCAAAGTCAAGTTTAATAATATAATTCATTAGTTTCGAGAACGTTTTTTACACCGGATCCGTGAAGAGGAAGTTTCATTTTGGACCGGGAAGTTCTTTTCCGACGTTTAGTGTCCTGTGAAAGCTAACGAAATCTCCATCCAGGTAGGAAAATCTTGATCTGGGCTTTTCCGAATTTTCATTCCGTATTCCGGACCATAGTTGTGTATATTTTGTGTATGATTATTGTTTTTCTGCTTGAATTACGCGTGATTCTCATTTCTTTTATTCGTAACATTCTAGCGAGGGAAAACCGGTTTGGCTGGTAACTAGCGGTGTGCGTGCAGGCGATCGAGCGTTTCGACTCAAGGTCGTCCAGTTTCGGAGGCCCGGTCGTTTAACTCTTACGAATTTTGAGATTTTTATTTTGTTGCGTCGCTTGTTGGACGGTGTTGGGCCCATTGTGTCTTCGGCACATCAGTTTGGTCCCACAGCGCGCGGTGCAACCCAGTTGTTGGGGTTGGCTGGTGGCTGGGGGCATTTTGGGGCGACACGCGACCGGTGAGTTTCGTAACCCGTCACGACATTTTGGCGCATGCGCCGCACTGTTTTCCGGTTTCCCGCGAATTTTGACTTGTCCCGTCGCTTGTTGGACGGTGTTGGGCTCATTGTGTCTTCGGCACATCAGTTTGGTCACACAGCGCGCGGTGCAACCCAGTTGTTGTGACTGGCCGGTGGCTGGGGGCATTCTGGGGCGACATACGGCCTGTGAGCTTCGTTATACGTCACGATATTTTGGCGCATGCGCAGAACTGTTTTCCGGTTTCCCGCGAATTTTGACTTGTCTTGTCGCTTGTTGGACGGTGTTGGGCTCATTGTGTCTTCGGCACATCAGTTTGGTCACACAGCGCGCGGTGCAACCCAGTTGTTGTGACTGGCCGGTGGCTGGGGGCATTCTGGGGCGACATACGGCCTGTGAGCTTCGTTATACGTCACGATATTTTGGCGCATGCGCAGAACTGTTTTCCGGTTTCCCGCGAATTTTGACTTGTCCCGTCGCTTGTTGGACGGTGTTGGGCTCATTGTGTCTTCGGCACATCAGTTTGGTCACACAGCGCGCGGTGCAACCCAGTTGTTGTGACTGGCCGGTGGCTGGGGGCATTTCGGGGCGGAGCACGGTCTACGAGCTTCGTGACTTGTCCCCGACATTTTGGTAGATGCGCTAATCCCTCCGACCAATCAAATTCTTGGATATCTGTTCGACCGCTGATAAATTGTTCGAGCAGGAAATATTGTAGTGTAATCTTTCCCCCGAGCATCCATACATACAATTGTGGTTCGGAAATCGTAGCCCATTTCATTTTTCTATACTATTTTTCGCTTTACATGCACACTGCTTTGCTCCTTCACGGCTGCTTTGAATGCTCTCATTGTTCATTTGTTGCAATTAGTTTGTCATTTTCTATCACCGCTTATTTTCCGTCTGTCTCACCTGCTCACCCCGTTAACCCGCAACCGTTTTCATCTCTTTTCATAATATCAGTAAGGCTTTTGTAACTTTCATACTTGCGTTTCAATCATTTAATAATTGATCTTTGGAAACAGATTAGTACTTTGATTTTGGGTGTTGCATACATTATTTAGTTGAGTTTACATTGTATTACATTTTAGTTTCACATTATAGTTGTTTAAGGTTTTACTTGTTTTATTATCCCAGCAACAGCTAGACATATTCAATAAAGAACATACTTTTCAATCGCTAACATCTTAGATTGAGCCGAACCCTTCTCCAACTGTCTAAAAGCTACCCAGGCAAGGGCTCGAAGTGAAACTTTTTATAAAGGAGTCACAACCTTTTAAAACCCATTGTGGCTGGCGCCCGAGCGATTATATTTCCGCCGACAATAGCCAATAGGTAAAGAAAGCCCGTCACATCAGTTGAACACATTGTCGCGACACCGATAAGAATAATTCAAATTCAGTGTATGTCACGGCATCTGCATATATATTCGACAAACTAATCAAAATGAAAATTTGAAATTTGAAGAAATCTCCTTTCGGCGTTAACACTCAGCTTTGCTTTTGCTCGACTTCAGTAAAGCCTTTGATACGGTCAGACATGGGACTCTTCTTGCTGTGTTGGGTTCTTGTGGAGTATGCGGGGGGGCACTAAAACTCTTCGAGTCTTATCTCAATGGTCGTTCTCAGGTGGTTAAATTGGGTAGTAGAGTTTCTTCTGCCAAACAGGTGTTGAGTGGAGTACCTCAAGGTTCCGTTCTTGGACCGATACTCTTCATCTTATATACAAGCCAATTCCCTAAGTTCATTCATCACTGTAAGGTGCACATGTATGCTGATGATTTTCAACTTTTCCTGGACTTCTCTATTGATGAATTGAATGTTGCCTCCATTAAACTGAACGAGGACTTGAATCGGCTATGGGATATTGCAAGGAAGCATGGTTTGAATCTGAATGGCAACAAATCTTTTGCTCTCGCTTTTGGCTCCAAGAACAATAAGAAAACTGTTAGGGAGGGTCTCAGGCTGGTTGTTTCGCATGATGTCATTGGTTTTGTGGATAATGCTCGAGATTTGGGTTTGATTTTGGATGATTCGATGAGATTTCGAGAACATGTAATAAGCGCGATTGGTAAAGCTTATGGTTCTTTGAGGGTGTTGTTTCCCCATAGATCATATTTGCCTATATTCACGAAGAGACTGTTATGTGAGGCTTTGGTATTATCAAAATTCAATTATTGCTCTCCTGTTTATAGTTTTTGCTTGGACCAAGACTCGCTCGATCGAATACAGCGTGTTCAGAACAACTGTATTAGGTTCATTTTTGAGATCAGGAAATTTGATCATGTATCACACAAACTTAAAGAGTTGATTTGGCTCCCAATGAGGCTTCGTTTTGATTATTTTGCACTTTGTACTTTCCATAATATAATTTAATTAATAATAATAATTAATCTAACTCGTCGTTTTCAGCGCCAGATGACATTTTACCCGATTATTTGGAAAACCTAATGTCAATGTTTCCGCCAATATCCAGCGCAAAGCACTCTCTTGTAGAAGCAAGGAGTCATTCAGTCTGATCTGCACCTAGCAATAAATCAATTTCTTGGGTCTTGGTCTTGGGTTTCTGTGGGTCCGCTAGTGAAACATCTGATGGGATAGAAATGAAGTTTCTATCGAAAGTTGTTGATGGAATTCTTTCTGTTATGCCTAAGCATAACGAGGAATGATAAACTATCAGTGAAATCACTATGATAGGAAATTACTGTTGCCTTAGTCCTGTGCGTAATTTTTGTTACCTGCGAATTTACCCCCACAAGAGGTAGTACAAAATTCTCTAATTGAAGATTTTAAATTTTTGCTAGTCCACTAGATTTAATGTTACTCTGACTGCCTGAGTCCAATAAGGTTTTACAGATATGAGGATTTTTGTCCGAGTCGAGAATAATCAGTTTTGCAGTAGATAGAAGAACTAAGGGTTTAGATGTCTGTGCTCTCATTGAATTTGTGGAATGTGCAATTATGTTATTGCCTTGGGTACCTGAAGTTGTCAATTACATCGTTTGGGGAATTTCTGAACGATTCTTGAAAGGTTCAACGTTAGGGTTGTAAAAAGCACCTTCTTGGTGATTGGACGGAAGAGCGGCTTTCCACCAATCAAGGGTGTTATTACTTAAAGAAAAATAAAAGATGTTAATTAAAATTTTGAAGTTCCTTCTTCCGACGGAAGAAAGTGTGGGATCGGCCCAACGCACTTGGGTCGGGTCTTGGTGTTTAAAATTATTTTCTAGGGAGAGGGATGGTAAATGAAACCTTTTAGATTAAATTTAAGACGTATATTAAATTCAAATCAAACCCAAACAAATTTACACCGGTTAGTTATATGTTTCTTAAATCGAATGATTTAAAGTATCAAAATATTCGGATGCTGTGTCAATTGAAGGCAATTTAATTCTATCAAATAAAACTGTTTTATTCACTTTAAATTACAGAGGCAGATCTATTCATTGAAATTAAATCAACATCAGTGTGAATTCCAAATTATAAAATATTATTATATTCAAAAGTTATCGACAAAAATGAAAAAGGGCTTATCAAAATAACCCCAAAAATGATAACCATGGATAATTTCCAAAAGAATTTACAATACAAGGTAAATTTACTATACCCAAACGGGAAAACGGAAAATAATCCCTCTTAAACTTCACACAGAAAAGGGAAAACTCAACAATAGTTTCCTCAAGATCTTTCAAATGAACATGAGTTTTCTCAGCAGGAAAACTCCACTTAGACCTTCAACTACTTAAGGGTGATTACAAAAATTATAATACGTTTCAAGAAAAAAAATACGAAAATGTGAAACTATGACTTATAGAAGATTTCATGACTCTGGACTATAAATATATTTTGGGCGGGCATGCGGCTTTTCTACCACTCCTCAAAAATAACTAAGCATAAACAATTTATCTGACCTTTTTCCTGTACCAATGATCCCAAGAATGATGAACCTAGGAGGATGTTCTACGACGATGCTTCTTTCCTGAAACAGACAGATTAGGTCCGAAACACGGCACCCACACGTTTTCGCCAAATTGACTTTCACTCCCGAATATACCGACGATACGCGATCTAAATAATTCCAAATAATTTAGAGACTTTACTAACTTCGACTTAACACTTCTTATATATGTCCCAGCTTGAGACTGACTTATCAAAACTTTTAAAAGAAACCAAAAAAAACCTACGAGTTATCCTAACGCCGTCTTCCGAATAACTACGAAACTAGATTAATTCTTAAACCTTCCTTAAAACCGTATCAAACACATATTAAATGAGTCAACTCAGAATATTCCCGTTTAAGACTTCTGCAGTTACTTCTCGACTTCAAAATCAACCTTAATTGTTTTCGTTTCCACTTTGAAACCGTACTTCTTAACACTCAAGTACCTAACCTGAAACCGTACTACCCTAGTACCCGAACCATATTCGCGAGCACTGGGAACCTTTTCCGTTTGAGATTCCATCAGTAACTGCCGTTTTCGTCTCCCGAATAACTGAACTCACTTTCGTCCGAAACTTCCCCGGCTACCTTATTATTTGTTCCTTTTAGAAACCAATTAAATTAAAGGTTTTTCTTTCGTCAGTACTTCAATACCAATCAAACCAAAACTTCTTCCATCTTTGTTTTTATGAACCAATCAAATTAAAGATTTTGTTCTGCTTCCCACCTTCTTCTTGAGATATTGCAGTCTCCCATGCAATGGTTTGGGAAATGCTACGTGACAATTCTCAACAATGCCTGCGTTGAATTTTATTCCTATCATCGTGTGCAGTAATTGCAACCAAATTCGTGGGACAATTATAATTTATCATTTAGTTCTCTAAATAAACTTAAACTGAAAATCAACAATTTCGGTCGTTAATGTCTCGACAGAGATCCTGTGTGGGCTTGATAAACGATCCAATAATTTTTCTAACACAAGGCTTTTAAATTTCAGAAGTTTAAATCGATCAATTAAATAATTGCGCTTTCTCTCGGGAGATTTCCCGAATAAAATGAAGGGTGTTGAAAATACCGGTGAATTATTACGGAAAAAAAAATGTTCAAGTCCTAATTTCAAAAAGGATATTCATTTTATTACTTCAAAGTTATCTCTCCTATTACAAATATCCTCCCCTTTGAAAAAGTTTTGGCATCGGTTGCCATAACTTTTCCCTTACCCTTATTCCTCAATAGTCCAATAGTCCCTTGTCTTCCGTTAAAAACATTCTAACAGTTATACAACTTGAATATACCAAACTTAAAACTCTTAACTCTCATGCAGCATGCCTTAAAACTAAATATCATTCTTGCTCAGCTAATCAGTCCAAGTCCAAAACAAACAATATAAAAAAAAAAAAAAAATACAAGGTTCGATGCAGCAAAACATAATGCTCATAAATCAAGTCCTTCAAAAAGAAAAATTAAGCAAATCCTGCCTTTCACCTTTCACTTCTCCCAAGGAGTTCATTTTTTCGAAATTTCAAATTTCACTCGCGGTCACATCAAAATTTCCTTAGTCCGGCTCTGACCATCTCCATATGTTTCATTCCTCTGAGATCGGAACTGACCTTCGCCTCGAGAACGACCTTCCAAAAATACACAACGGCCTATATAGTCTACCGTAATCAGGGATTCGCACTTTGAGTTCGACATCAATATTTACGTTAGCGTAGCGCACAGTTCATCTGATATCGCGAAAATGTCCCTTACATTGCACATATTTCCGTTTTCACTTTCAGTGTAGTACGTCTTTGTTGTCGTAGTCTACATCCGCCTCTGCGTCCTTACTTCTTCCCAGGTTCCCTTGTCTGGTCTTGTATCGGTTCCTAATCCACGTAGTTGAAGCACAGGCCAATAAATGTCAAAGTATTCCACAGGCTGGCCAACGGAATCATTTCATATCCAAATACCTTATAATATAGGTGCAGTCGTTTGATATAACTCCTATACCGTACTTTATGATTCGGAATATCGCATAGAAACCCATGAGTCCACTCATGAACAGGTGATGTAAGTGAACCATCCCCATAATTGTCTGGCTGTGTTGTGGGCCAATTCTTTCATTTCTTCTGAGTTGAACATGTGAATCGTTGAGGAGCCTTGATCAGTGGTCTCCAATCCTGCTACTCGTCTGACGATAATATTTTCCACGGCTTTCAATCGGTAAATGAAGTTAATTATACCCTCGGCCACGATTAAGCTAAGTCTATGCATCCCGCAATGCGTAATCACTCAAGTTATCTCGACACTGGTTGTTTAATTGTTACTTCGTCGGCTTCGCGTATAGACGCCGCGATTATCTCAATGTTTATCTTCGCACACGCGTACGCGATTAGCGTCTCAGCACTGTTTACTTTTACGAATAAGGTCATTCCTCTGGCTTAGGTCAGTACCTTTCCCATACTGCTAATTGATTTGGATCCTCTTGAAACTCTTTTTGGGAAATATACAAGTACAGTAATTCATACAATAACAATTTAAGAGAAATATTACATTTTTTCCACTATAGTTTATTATCATTAGGAAGATCCATTCACCCTTAAGCCATAATCTCAACATACAACATAAATTCATTATTTTCCCTTATTCGTCCTCCTATGATAAGTTACATGATTCATTCCTAATCATCCGAGGAAGAATACCACGAATTTTTCATACATTTTTTGCCTTTTGTTGTGGAATAGAAAGTGCAACTCTTCTGTGATTATTCTACACCAACTTGTGAGTTGGGCTTATTTCAGTGCTGAATAAAACTATAAAAATACTTAGAGACCTCGAACTTCTAAATCGAAAAAATAATTGGGGGGGATGTTCGTAACCCAGAACAGGGACCCTTTTCAGACGATGGCTCTCCGGGCCAGTGAGCCCCTGGAATCTCCTAGAAGGCCGTCGATGACTTGCCTTCTCGCTACCCGAATTCCGGTCCAATTTATCCATGGAATCTAACGAAATGGGCAGGAGTCGATTCGCTTCTCCTGAAAGGCTGTTGAAGAGTTGCCTTCTCGCTACCCGAATTCCTGACTAGTTTATCCTTGGAATCTAACGAAAGGAGCAGGAGTCGATTCACTTCTCCTGGAAGGCAGTTGAAGAGTTGCCTTCTCGCTACCCGAATTCCTGACTAGTTTATCCTTGGAATCTAACGAAATGGGCAGGAGTCGATTCACTTCTCCTGGAAGGCAGTTGAAGAGTTGCCTTCTCGCTACCCGTGTTCCTAGACAGTTTTTCCCTGGGTCCGGAGGGCGCCTTGCCCTCGAAGATCGTCGTAATGGTATGGTTTCCATTACCGATCGTTCCTTCTCGTAACTCACTGTTTTTACGAGTTTCTGTTTCTTCTGCAATTTAACTTCCCTATTGGATACATTTATTATCTTAATCCAGAACCGTTCCCTATTTTTCGTGAGACAGTTTGCGACATATACTTGAGCGATACCCAACTCCATGGGTTCGCAGACTATGTCCGTCCCCTTTATTTCCTTCCTCAATTTGGCCTCTACCACCATTTACGAACGTGCGGGGATAGTAACCCCCGATATCAGCAAAACTTCGGTTTCCCAGATACGATCTTCCTCCATGGTTGACTCCCTTTTAACGTGTACCTTAGTTCCTAATCCATCGGCGCAGTCTCCGCCCTTCTTCCTGTTCCCATCGGTACCCAGAGTCGAAAGTAAATTTCGATCCCAACGAAGCTCCCCTTCGTTATCCTCCTTATTCGTCCCGGTGACGTCACCATTCCATTCCCTTATGGTGTCACCCTTCGACAGTCCATTGCTGTCGGCTCCCTCTGCACCCTCCGTCTGGGTGCTAACACTGGTACTCCTCCTTCCAGTTTTCTCAAACTCGGTAATTTCATAGGGACCTTCGGCCTGGCTACCGAACTCCCTAAATGCTTCGTCAACCTTGACCTTTACTACTTTTTCCTCAATGTCCTCCCGGACTTTCCCTTGCACGTCAAAACGTTCCTTTTTTCCACTGTCCTCATGACAGTCTTCCCTGGGGAAGTGGCCTCCTAGAGCCTGCCTTCCCCACTGTACCATTCCGGTAATCTCCTCTACTTCCTCATCTTCCATACAGGTTTGTTCCTCTATATCCTCCTTCCTCAACAATTCAAATTTCCTTCCCCACATCCAGACTGATGGGTTTTCTTCATAGCTGATGTGGGCCTGATTGGCCTTAAGGAAATCCCTTCCCAGGATGACTTGGACGTTCCCTAACGTCGAATCATCACATATAACTGCCGTCCAATTCGCTCCCAATCGCTCTCCTTCTGGTCCTACAAATAAATTTGCCGTACCCCAAGTACTTAAGTTATGTCCTGATACGCTAGTCAATTTTAATCCTAGGTCGTCACCGTTCACCTGATTCTCCGGAATCAGTCCCCTTTTTACGAGAGTCACCGCTGCCCCTGTATCCACCAAACAAAAACTCGACCTTCCATTGATATTCAATCGTAAAATATGTGCCGCGTCATATGATCCTACGGAATTCAATTCCGGGATCATCATGACCGATCGCTGTCTAGAATTCCCCTCCTGTACTTTGTTTATTGGTGACTCTCGCTTACTTTGTCTTTCTAACAGTCTCCGGCCTTCGCCCCGACAGTTGGACTCTGGCCCGCGAAGTTTAAATTCTCCGTTCGGAAGTTATTCGTCGGTCGCGGTTGTTTTGGAATTGCGCCGGTGGACGGCGTATTCGACGAGGCACCGAAGTGGTCCCTATTACTGGAGTACCTCGGACTCCTATTATCTCCTGGACGTTGACCCCAGGAAGCGTTCGCCTCCTCTCTTCTCCACGGCCCATTCTGAGGACGGGGGTTTGGCCCCGGTCCTCGAGCCACATTTTTCCTAGGACATTCCCTCGCCCAATGTCCCTGTTGACCGCAGCTATGACAAGCGCCTCGTGTCATTGATCCACTTTGCCTATTGTTCCGGCAATTCCTCGCGACATGGCCAATTCGACCACAAGAGTGACATGTCCTTACATTACTCCTTTCTCCATTCCCTCGGTTCTGCCTTATACTCCTGCACTCCTCCGCGATGTGACCTTCCTTTTCGCAAAATTGACACACTTTTTCGGTGTCAACCGTCGACACCCTCATATTTGCCAACCTCCCTTGCAACATCCTACTAGTGGTCTCCTGCAACCTAACAAGTTCCTCCGCCTTTTCTAAATCCAGGTTCTCCTCCTTCAACAACAAAATTCCTGTTTCCTTCATCACGTCCTTCCTTAATCCTATCTTGAATTGATTCAACATTAATTCCCGGTTTTTCTTCCTTATTCCAGGTTCCTCATCAATTAATGCCCCGGCCAGATCCTCGCTCAGTAAACTTGCTCCCATCGTGCGTAGTCTAGTGCAGAACGAGGACACATCCTCGTCCTGACGCTGATAGCATCGACTCAAATTCCATTGGTTTTCTCCTGGCAACCTAACTGTCGTAAATTTCTTAACTAGCCTCTGTTTTAAGTCCTTATAACTCAAGATGTCCAAAGTGACATCGGATTTGAAAAAGTTATAAGCCTCACCCACAAGCTTAAGTTTGAGAAGAGTAAGGGTGTCCTTTTCAGTCCATCCGTCTAATTTTGACCGTAACTCTAATTTTTCAAAGTATCTCGTTGCGTCCTTCCCGGAAAAGCTTTCCAAAGTAGTCGAAAGCATACCTAGGTGTTATTTGACCCGCAGGATCATTTGTGTTAGATGCACCAGCTGGTTGAGCCATTTTTCAAAAATTTAACCAAAATATGATTTTCTAATGTATTCAATAAATTATTTACTTTCCAAATCAATGCATAATTCCAAATTCTCAACTTTAAATTTCAACAGGACTGAAATACGCTCAAGATTACAACTTTAAATTTCTCAAATAAAAAAAATAGCAAAATGATACCCTAACAATTCCGATTCATACAGTCGTACTCGAAACACCCAAAATAAAACAAATCACCTGAAAACGAGTTCAAAAACAGACCAACACACCAAAAATTCAAAAGAAAAAGAAAACTCTGAAAAAAAAATTGACGCAAACCCAAAGAAAAACGAGAAAATTACCAAGTGTCGGATTCCTGAAAAAGAAAAATACACAAAACCTCCTGAAATAAAGAATAATTCTATTTAACTTTTCTAGAACTCAAAAGGTCACGGTCAGCGGCTCTTTTACTAAAATTTTAACCAAATTTAAACTTTTCCCGATTCTTGAACCATCAAAATAACCCAACTTAAAAAAAAAATTCAAAAAAAAATTTTCCTTCTATCAAAATGTTTCCCAAAATTTCAAAGTCGACTTAGAGCAAGGAAAGCCAAGTTCACTTATTCTCCAAGTCAAACTCAAAACAAAACCGAATGATATCATTTTATAAAAGCAGACTTTTCGATCGTCAAACGAAATTGCGAATAATCGGAACAGTGGATAGAATAATCAAAAATCTTCACGCAATACGCCCTGAAAGAAAATCAATCAACAATTTCACTGAAAGCAATCAATTAAAGCAAAAAAATTCAAAAAATAATTCATAACCCTCCTGAAACAGAAAACTTTAACAACATTCAACAATCAAAAAATTCAACGTCCTGAAAAAAAAAACAATGTCCTGAAAGAAAAACAATGTCCTGAAAGAAAAAAAAACTTATGCCTTCCTTCCTTATAAAACCGCAATGAATCTAAAACCTCTTTAAATTCTTAAGATCTCGTTATCAACTCAACTCTATCAAAAATCTTTCACTTAAAATGATAGAACATCACAGAAATATGAACTGTTCTATAAAAATTCCAAAAGAAAAGAAAACTTGAATTTATTCAAAGAAAAACCAACTGTATTTACTCAATTCTTCAATATCTCAAAAACAAAAAACCTTTAGACCAATAATTTTACTTTACTTCAACTCAAACCTGAACTCTGTTCCTACCAATCGCAATTTTTAAAACATAAACTCGAATTCATAGGCATAAGTATACATTCAAAAGAAAATAATCCAATTCAAATTAAAATCAATAGGTGCCTGAAAACCTTCATCCGGAAATCTTCCAATAAGTCAATACACACTACGTCGATCACCCATAAAAACAACAGGATAAAATTTCCTTATACCTCAAAATTTCTCTGAATTTCAAAAAAAAAAATCTCTCTAAAAAACCTCCCTTGGAAAATTTAACACATTTAACTCTAGTAATCTTTACATTCACACTGATGCAACATACACAAAACCAAAAAGACTTTTTATCTACCGGAAAATTCAACAAATTTCAAATTACACAAAACAAAACTTTCCCCCGAAAAATTAAACAATCCCACCGCTGTCACCATATGTAAAAAGCACCCTCTTGGTGATTGGACGGAAGAGCGGCTTTCCACCAATCAAGGGTGTTATTACTTAAAGAAAAATAAAAGATGTTAATTAAAATTTTGAAGTTCTTTCTTCCGACGGAAGAAAGTGTGGGATCGGCCCAACGCACTTGGGTCGGGTCTTGGTGTTTAAAATTATTTTCTAGGGAGAGGGATGTTAAATGAAACCTTTTAGATTAAATTTAAGACGTATATTAAATTCAAATCAAACCCAAACAAATTTACACTGGTTAGTTATGTGTTTCTTAACTCGAATAATTTAAAGTATCAAAATATTCGGATGCTGTTTAAATTGAAGGCAATTTAATTCAATCAAATAAAATTGTTACATTCACTTTAAATTACAAAGGCAGATCTATTCATTGAAATTAAATCAACATCAGTGTGAATTCCAAATCATATAAAAATGAATTCAAATCATCAACAAAAATGAAAAGGGTTTGTCAGAATGACCCCCAAAAATAATAATCATGAACAATCTCAAAAGAATTTACAGTATAAGGTAAATTTTCTATACCCAAATGATATGACGGAAAATAATCCTTCTTAAACTTTAATTTTACAAAGGGAAACTCAACAATAGTTTCCTCGTGATCTTTCAAACCTAAGTTTTCTCGACAGAAACACTCCACTTAGACCTTCAACTACTTAAGGGCGATTACAAAAATTACAATACGTTTTAAGAAAAAATACGAAAATGTGAAACTATGACTTGTAGAAGATTTCGGGACTCTGGACTATAAATATATATTTTGGGCGGGCATGCGGCTGTCTACTAATTCTCAAAATAAGCTAAGCATAAACAATTTATCTGACCTTTTTCCTGTACCAATAATCCCAAAAATGATGAACTAGGAGGATGTTCTACGACGTTGCTTCTTTCCTGAAACAGACAGATTAGGTACGAAAACACGACACCCACACGGTTTCGACAAATTGACTTTCACTCCCGAATATACCGACGATACGCGATCTAAAATAATTCCAAATAAATTTAGAGATTTTACTACTTCAACTTATCACTTTTTATATATGTCCCAGCTTGAGACTGACTTATCAAAACTTTTGAAAGCAACCAAAAAACTATGCATGAGTTATCCTACCGCCGTCTTCCGAATAACTACGAAACTAAATTAATTCTTAAACCTTCCTTAAAACCGTATCAAACACATATTAAACGAGTCAACTCAGAATCTTCCCGTTTAAGACTTCTGCAGTTACTCCTCGACTTCAAAATCAACCTTAATTGTTTTCGTTCCACTTTGAAACCGTACTTCTTAACACTCAAGTACCTAACTTGAAATCGTTCTACCCTAGTACCCGAACCATATTCGCGAGCATTAGGAACCTTTCCGTTTTGAGGTTCCACCAGTAACTGCCGTTTTCGTCCCCCGAGCGAGTCTAAGATTTTCCCCTCTTCGTCTCCTCCAAAAACCAGTCAAATTAAAGGTTTTTCTTCCGTCGATGTTTCAAAACCAATCAAATCAATATTTCTTCCATCTTTGTTTTTATGAACCAATCAAATTGAAGACTTTCCTGCTTCATTACCCCTCTTAGTTCCCATGCATCGGTTTGGGAAATGCTGTGTCGCAAAAATATCAGGGTTCTCAGCAAACGTAGCATATTCTCAGCGCTGAGTTCGTGGAACCATAATTCCCTTATCTTCACTGTTGCAGACGAAATTTGAACCGAAAATCAACAATTTCAATCGTTAACGTCTCGCCTGACATCCTGTATAGATATAGATAAACGATTCAATAATTTCTCGGCGCAGAGGTATCGAATTTCCGAAGTTTAAATCGATCAATTAAATTATTACGCTTTCTCTCGGGAGATTTCCCGAATAAAATAAAGGGTGTTGAAAATACCGGTGAATTATTACGGAAAAGAAAATGTTCAATTCCTAATTTTAAAAAAGGGTATTCATTTTATTACTTCCAAGTTATCCCTCCTATTACACCTCATTTATCCCCTGCTTGAAAAAATAGCAATGGTAAGTTTTTACAACTTTAACGGGGGCTTCACAAAGCATATCACCGGTGATCGGAGCTTGATCTAGAATCAACTCGATTTGACAGTTCAGAAATCTAACCAAGCCGTTGATCTCCGATCACTGGTGATTACAATTTGTGAAATCCACAGTAAGTATAGGCACGGCCTTCTTAGGATAAAGATGGCTATGGTATAGCTAGGTATCATTTAGGCGAAACAAAGTTCGCCGGGCCAGCTGGTTCCAAATAAATCTCGACTTCCCATGGATTTCAAGAAGCTACATTTGGCCTTCTGTAACGCAAACGGTGTTCGTAGAAAATACCCAGAGCTCTCTAATTTCTTAAAGATCAATAAAATCGATTTCATGCTACTTAACGAGAAATTCTACCTAAAAAGGTACCGGGTTATCAGACAAGATCGTAAAAGTTGAGACGGGTTCGGCAGAGTTACCATTGCTATAAAGGAAAACATCCCTTTTAATACTTCACCCTCAATAAACTCAACAATTGAATCTGTAGGCATCTGTCTAGAAAATGTATTGTGACGAGTGCGGCCCTGTGCATTCAGCGCTCCTGTGATCGAGAATGTTCTAGACGCGGTGGAAGGTTTCTTCTCCTTACCCTCCGATCGCACCATAGTACGTACGTTCTGGAGGTTTTCCATTTCTATGCGCATCCAGGCTTAACGAGAAGGGAATCGGAGACATAAACAGTGCGCGTCAAAACTATGGAATAAATTCATTTTCATATTTGGCAACAAAATCCTGGAACAGGTCAATTTCTGTTTCAATTTTACCAAATTTTTATGCATTTTTGATGGATATTGGTTTCACCCTGTGCCATCCCCATCAACCCTCAAAATTTTTTCAATAGAGAAAGTGGGTCATTTCTTCACAGGCGTGTAGAAATTTTCAAGAAATAATAGTACATTGTTTACCGGGTAGGAAAAGCCTTACATTCCTGGACGATTGGTTGATTGGACGATTATGCCCACTTGCACCGTCGAATCTAAGCCTGCGGTAACGACGTCTTCAAATGTAAGTAGGGTTTGAGTCACAGATTCTCTTGCACCACAGATTAAGTGCAGGTAAAGTCCTTCTTATTTTAATAAGGACTTTTAAGCCGTGATATTTCAGGGCTTGAGGTTCTTAAGGAAGACTTAGGGCCGTCTTGAGGATTCATAACCCCAAAAAAGAACTTGTGGTTTTCAATATCACATATAATAAAATAGGTTCAATGAAATCTACGACATACAGGGTGTGTCAGCAAGGCGTACGGCTAAAATAGCGCCTAAACTGTACCGTGTGGAAAAAAACTTATATGGCATGGATATGAGGTTGTTAAGAATCAACAAAATGAAAATGATTTTATATATACAGGGTGCATCAAATGGAACACCCTATATTTTTCTCTTTCATAAAATTTGTTTCTGAAATGTCTTCATTTTTGCAAAGTATGTCCCATACTCAAACTGCTCTTTAATGGAATGTTTCACATTTTTTAAAAAAAAGCTGCCAATGAAAGCGCATTTTTCAAACAAATTCAGTGTGATCGCACGAACTGAACTGAATTTTTATCTTATCTCCACATAACCAACACGAAAATTAAATTACTCCTGAGTTTTATAAATGAATAAAATAAATTATTATTACCGAATTAATGTGAACTTATACAATGAATTTTTCAAAATTATATTGTGATCAGAAAACCATCTCAAAAATGGTGAAAATATTTTATTGAGGTTGTGAAGAAAATAAATTAATTTATCTTGATCTCAAGATCTGACTGCAACTGCAAGTTTCAACGCTTTCTCCATCAAGGCCAGTTGCTTCTTCTGCGACTCCACTTCATTCTTCAATAATTCCTCGAATCTGATATAGCAGTTCTCTCAGTTCTCAGAAAATCATTTGTAAAATTAAATAAAGTCCTTTATTCAAGAAGTGTGTTTTTATCCACAAGTGCTGTGTCACGGTACACAAGGGTAACCTAATTACATCTCATCAAGAAACAACATAATTTTTGTCGACTCGAATCGGATGTGCAATCAAGAGTGAAACGACGAAATGCAGCAGCTACGCATTGGAAAGATCCAGAAATCAGCATCCAGTCACCATCATCATGTGTACAAGAGTGTCTATGTGAAGAAACGTTGAAATCAGCAATCATCAAGTAAGCCTTTCTACCCATTAATTCTTTCCTTAAATCCTAACAAGCTTCGATTAATTTTTGCGGTTTCGATTTTTTTTGTAATTTTTACGGTTTCGATTCATATGTTTTGCATTCATTGATCACATTAACTTTCGTTTGACTCTTAAATGCATTTTATAATTTTTTGTTGAATTCATTAGAATGGAGAAGTTGGGAGAATTGAAACAAAGGAGGGGCATCATAAGAGCACAATTCACAAGATTCAAAAATTTCATGGATGACGAAACTAGTCATAACAAAATCGAAATAATTAAAGGCAGGTTAGAAAGAGTTCACAAATATTTCAATGACTTCGTGACCATCCAAACTAATATAGGTAGAGAGTATGGATAGTAAAGAAGAATCAGTTAGAGATGAAGTAGAAGACGCTTATTATAATATTATAGGACAAGCTAAATGCATTATCAATTCAACAGAATGTTCACATATTTCAAATTCAAATGTTGATCCGTTGAAAAATGTTAGTTTACCCCGATTGAATCTCCCAGTGTTTTCCGGAAATTTCGATAGTTGGCTTCCTTTTCACGATGAGTTTGTCAATTTAATACATCATAACAATAATTTGACGAATATGCAGAAATTCTTTCATTTAAGATCATCTTTGAGGGACGAACCTCTAAGGCTAATTCAATGTTACCGGGTCTCAAACGAAAATTATCTCATCGCATATGATCTTTTAGTGGAGAGACATCAAAGAACCAGAAAAATTGTAGATAGCCACATCAATGCTCAACTGGAGATTCCGTGCGCCACAAAAGAATCAGCTCAAAGGCTTCGCGTAATAACGGATGGGTTTTATCGGCATGTAAACATTCTGAAGAAAATGGAATTTACCGGTAAAGGAATGGGATGCATTTCTTGTATGTTTAATCACAAGTAAACTCGACATAACTCCCAACGAGATTGGGATTACTCATTGAATGATGAAAACAAAATCCCAGAATTCGAGAAAATGTTGAAATTCTTAAATAAAAAATGTTGTAGTTTAGAAACCGTGAAAAAATCAACTCAAAGAGCTATTAAAAATCCTATCAGGGGGGACAGACAACACTCTTTGGTCATTAAAAATCAATGGTTCAAGTGCAACATCTGCGAAAAAGGTCATTTGATCTTCAATTGCTCCGAGTTTTTGAAATAATCAACATCGGAAAAATACGAAGCGGCAAAATCAAGAAATTTATGTTTCAACTGTTTGAGAACAGGTCATAATAGTTCAGAATGTAGATCTTCAAGTTGTAAAAAATGTGATAGAAAGCACAGTACTCTTCTACACCCTAACGTTGAACCTTTCAAGAATCGTTCAGAAATTCCCCAAACGATGTAATTGACAACTTCAGGTACCCAAGGCAATAACATAATTGCACATTCCACAAATTCAATGAGAGCACAGACATCTAAACCCTTAGTTCTTCTATCTACTGCAAAACTGGTTTTTCTCGACTCGGACAAAAATCCTCATATCTGTAAAACCTTATTGGACTCAGACAGTCAGAGTAACATTAAATCTAGTGGACTAGCAAAAATTTAAAATCTTCAATTAGAGAATTTTGTACTACCTCTTGTGGGGGTAAATTCGCAGGTAACAGAAATTACGCACAGGACTAAGGCAACAGTAATTTCCTATCATAGTGATTTCACTGATAGTTTATCATTCCTCGTTATGCTTAGGCATAACAGAAAGAATTCCATCAACAACTTTCGATAGAAACTTCATTTCTATCCCATCAGATGTTTCACTAGCGGACCCACAGAAACCCAAGACCAAGACCCAAGAAATTGATTTATTGCTAGGTGCAAACATCTCTTATGAATTGCTTCGTCCTAAGCAGATCAGACTGAATGACTCCTTGCTTCTACAAGAGAGTGCTTTGCGCTGGATATTGGCGGGAACTTTGACATTGGGTTTTCCAAATAATCGGGTAAAATGTCATCTGGCGTTGAAAACGACGAGTTAGATTAATTATTATTATTAATTAAATTATATTATGGAAAGTACAAAGTGCAAAATAATCGAAACGAAGCCTCATTGGGAGCCAAATCCACTCTTTAAGTTTGTGTGATACATGATCAAATTTCCTGATCTCAAAAATGAACCTAATACAGTTGTTCTGAACACGCTGTATTCGATCGAGCGAGTCTTGGTCCAAGCAAAAACTATAAACAGGAGAGCACTAATTGAATTTTGATAATACCAAAGCCTCACATAACAGTCTCTTCGTGAATATAGGCAAATATGATCTATGGGGAAACAACACCCTCAAAGAACCATAAGCTTCACCAATCGCGCTTATTACATGTTCTCGAAATCTCATCGAATCATCCAAAATCAAACCCAAATCTCGAGCATTATCCACAAAACCAATGACATCATGCGAAACAACCAGCCTGAGACCCTCCCTAACAGTTTTCTTATTGTTCTTGGAGCCAAAAGCGAGAGCAAAAGATTTGTTGCCATTCAGATTCAAACCATGCTTCCTTGCAATATCCCATAGCCGATTCAAGTCCTCGTTCAGTTTAATGGAGGCAACATTCAATTCATCAATAGAGAAGTCCAGGAAAAGTTGAAAATCATCAGCATACATGTGCAACTTACAGTGATGAATGAACTTAGGGAATTGGCTTGTATATAAGATGAAGAGTATCGGTCCAAGAACGGAACCTTGAGGTACTCCACACAACACCTGTTTGGCAGAAGAAACTCTACTACCCAATTTAACCACCTGAGAACGACCATTGAGATAAGACTCGAAGAGTTTTAGTGGCCCCCCGCATACTCCACAAGAACCCAACACAGCAAGAAGAGTCCCATGTCTGACCGTATCAAAGGCTTTACTGAAGTCGAGCAAAAGCAAAGCTGAGCATTTAGATTCATCAAATGACTGCAAAATGTCATCAGTGACATCAAGAAGAGTACTGGTGGTACTGTAACCCGGTCTAAAACCAGATTGAACATCAGGAAGAATCTTATTTGAGTTGAGATATTCCTCAAGTTGAACAGCCATTATCTTATCCAATATTTTGGACAATCCCGACAAAACACTTATTGGTCTAAGATCGGATAGCTCTCTGAGATTACTGGTCTTTGGAATAGGAGCCACCTGTGCACACTTCCACGATTTCGGAAATTTAGAACTTAGCAGAATGGAGTTGAAAATGATGACAATAAAAGGAAGGATACAAGGACAGCAAATCTTAATAAACGAAATTGAAATACTATCACAACCTGGAGCACTATTTTTGATTTTTTTCAGAAAATTAAATAAAGTTTCCTCATCTACCAACCGAAAACCAAACTGATCTGAACATATAGGATTGTTTTTGTAAAAGTCTACAACTGAAGAGTCACTTCTTCCATCGCCAAAACCAAGAAAATAATCGTTTATTTCATCAGGGATCACATATTTTTGTGCGAGATCAACATGCGATTTATTCGAAATACCCAATGATTTAATTTCCTTCCACATATTTTTATTAGAAGAGTGCATTGTGACATATTGAAAATACAATCGCTTTTAATTAGTTATGGAGTGATTCACCATGTTCCGCAACCGCTTGTATACCTCCCACGCTTCATCAGACCTGTCTCTCCTGTGTTTCCCTCTCGCCTTATCCCTACTTCTCATCAACGCTCTTATCTCGTCCGTCATCCACGGCGCATGCCGTTTGGAAACTCTGATCGCTCTCGGAGGGAAATGTTTATCGAACAGTTTTACCAAGATGTCAGTAAGAATCTTAACTTTTTCATCCACATCATATGTCCGAAATATTCTTGGTAAATCAGAGTTAACGATGTCATCAAATAACAAGTTCTCATCAAAACCCCTACAATCCCTAATTGAGAAAATTCGAGGCTCAACCTTCGGCTTCTCAATCTTAATTGTACAACCAATGCATTCATGCAAAGAAAAATTTGAAGGACAAGTGAAGGAGGAAACAATAGCCGCATCATTATTGCACAAAATAACATCGATCAAAGATTCGGAGTTAGCTGTTATATGAGTTGGCCCCCGAATGAGTTGTTGCATGCCGACAGCAGAGAGCATTGAATCAAAATACTTGACAGGAGGTGAATTTATCTCAAGAAAATTAATATTAACATCGCCAACACAGAAAACATTTGAACATAACATCAAAGAATAGCTCAAGCTAGATTCTAAAGCATCACTGAAAAGTCTATATGGTATATGAGGTGGCTTATACACGACACCTAAAATAAATGATATTCCCCCACACTGAACCCTAATAAATAGCTGCTCTATATTTGAAACCTTCGGAACATCAACAATATCAAAACGTAGCCTATTATTCACGTACAATAAAACTCCACCACCCCTCGAACCAGTATTCCTATCCCGTCTTATAACTTCATAATTAGATATCATTATACTGCAAGAATCAACAGAAGCACTCAACCAAGTCTCCGATAAAGCAATTATATCAAACTTATTCTGACCAACAAACACCTTAAATTCATTAAATTTAGACAATAAGGATTGTACATTCACATGACCAAAAGTAAACATATAATAGTCCCACTATTTCGTGTTGAAGTGCTCAGAGACACCGCCAACGAAACAAAACAAAAATTCATCAAATCAACAAAATCACACACCAGAATTGAGTTTTTGAACATTTGTTCCGGACCTGAGGAAAACGGCTCCATTGAATGTCCACACATTTCTGAATCCATGTATTTCCGACGATTCCTGGACTAACTTCCATCTTGCATGAGTCAAATCCTCCTTCATAACAATTCGCGTTCCCCTCTAAAAGTTTTTTCTTGCCGTAAACAATGTTTCTGAAATTGACCTCTTTGAAAGAAACGATGATATGTCGAGATTTTTCTTTATTCTTCTTACCAACTCTGTACACCGAGGCGATTTCATCAGTGACCGGTATATTGAATTTATCCATAAAGATATTCTTGACCTGGGCAAACACATCTTCTCCGGGGACCTCCTGGACTCCGATGAGACGGATGTTGTTATTTTTTAACTTCTGTTCGAGAATGTCCACTTTTTGTTCGATTTCTTTATGGGATTTGTCATCACAGATATTATCGATCCTTTCCGAATTAGATTTCAGGAGTTGAATTTCTGCCTCCAAAGACGCAATTTTAGCGTCATAAATGTTGAATTTTTCAGCGAAACATTTAGTAATTGAATTAATTATGGCATTAGAAATCTCTTTTACAACATTGTCTGATTTCAGGGCCTCTATCAAAGATTTTTCAAAATCAGTTTTTTGTCTGGTCGACATCTTTTGACAATTAGAAAAAATAACCAACTATAAAATACGGTGGTTTCTCAGAAGAGTTTATTGGCGTATCCCGCAGAGCACAATCAAGCACGTCTACTCACTTCAACGAACATAACATAATGGATTTATTGTCAAACCTAAAAATGGCAATTTGTACCACGTGATCCGGACAACCAATCAAAAATGATACCACAATTGTCGCCACTGTGTTTGGTAATGTCACTGTACAGTGCGTTACAACGTTAAATTTAATTATGAAATCCGCAGGAAACGTAATTCAGAAACGTGACAATTGTTTCAGAGATTCGGGGTATTGAAAATAAAAAAAAAATATTTTTCGAAATTATTTTCGGCACCGTACACGATTTTGGTAGGATATGAGTACGCAATAAAACAAATTTTTTGAATTTCGTGAAAAAAGGTAAGCCATTGCTTTTGATAAATAAAAGTTTAACTATTCACTCATGAAAACAGAACTGCCTACCTATTACCACTAAAACTAATAATGCGAAATTGTTAAATCAAAGAAGCAACAAGAGATCTTCGAAAATGAACAAAATGATATTCTGTAAAATCAGCAGTCGAAATCGATTTTCCAAACGTCAAATGTAAAGGCGACTAAGCTGCCTTAGGGCCGGTTTTATAAAAGGCGAACCGAGGATTCAACCGTGCGCCAACTACCAGATAACGGGGAATTTGGTTGTTGACGCAATGGTTGAATCCTCGGTTGGCCTTTATAATACCGGCCCTCAATCTGTGTCCAGACGATTTTAGAAGTAATCAGAGAATTTCTTAACTCTCTTAAATGAAATTGCATTCTATTTTTTTTTCTCAGAAAGTATTCCACGCAGGTAAAAAACCCAAGCAACCATTCTCATTCTGAATTATATGGTGATACTAAAATGGTTTAAATTTCGAGAAAAATTATTGGCTTACCAATTTCTTCACCGAATTTATTCGGATAGAAGTCTGTACAAACGCCAATGGTGAAAATTGAACATCATTTTGTATAGGAAAAAATGTGTCTTAATGCGTACTCATAACCTACCAAAACTCAAAAAAAATCGTGTACGGTAGAAAATAATTTCATAAAACCAATTTTTTTTTCAACACCCGGTATCTCAGAAACAGTGCGTCAGGGACCTATAGACTATAGGAACTTTATATCATAAAATCAACTGAGGATTGAGATCCCGAAGTTACATTCCCTTATTCTGAAACATCATGTATATAATGGGAATAATTTAAAAAGGTCAAGTGATCTCAAGTTCAGGAAATAGGGATTACCTATCTGTAGGTCTCTGTAAATTACCCACAAATAATATTTCAACGACTCCTACTTAGAAACAATTAAGCCGTTAATCCCTTGTTGTAGGTACACAAATGGATATTCGGGCAAAAGTAGTTGAGAGACAGTTGAGTACCTGTTTTCCCCTTCTACTTTGAGAGAGTAGGGTGTTTAGCATAAAAGCATGAACACAATCTTATTCGAGTCAGTTTTTAACCAGTTCCGAAGGAAAGTATTCCGAGAGATTTGTTCAGGCATTCATTTAACAATGAGTTTCACAGCAAAGTTGATAATGGCCGTGGAGAAGAGACCCGAAATTTCGTTGGTGGGGTATGGCGAGATCTACAACAAGTTTGCAACTCTTCTCGATCCAATTTGGAATGATGTTGCTGAAGAGGTTCTTGGAGAAACTCATTCCCTGATAGCGTTTGCTGGTAAGTCCACATTATATCTGAATATAGCAATACCATATTTTTCTGTTATCGTAGATTTAGTAGCATGAATTCGAAAAGAGATGTTGATATATTCTGTCTACTTGGTGAATATGCTTTCATGTTCCCTTTTTTCATTAGAATTCATCTTTTCCAGTCGAATCATATAATTAATCATTCAAATTTCCAGGTAAATTCTGCAAACTGAAATGGGATGCTATAAAGGACGATTACATCCGATTGATAACATCTTCGAAAAACACCAGTTGCAACCAAAAAGATGTCGACGCATTTCCAGAAGTGTTGGAATTTTTGGAGTGGCCGAAGCAAATACAAATAATCGGGAATGAATCGTCACATGACTCGGAAGATGTGGGGTGGCTTCAGCAAATGGAGAATAATGGTGAACCACTCCGATTCATTAGAACAGGAAGCAGAAGTGCAACAGAAAGCAGAAGTCCAATAGAAAGCATAAGTCCAATAGAAAGCATAAGTCCAATAGAAAGCATAAGTCCAATTGAAAGCATTAGTCCAATTGAAAGCATAAGTCCAATTGAAATTATAAGTCCAATTGAAAGTATAAGTCCAATTGAAAGCATAAGTCCTATAGAAAGCATGAGTCCAATAGAAAGCATGAGTCCAATAGAAAGCATGAGTCCAATAGAAAGCAGTAGTCCAATATATAGCAGTATTCCCACAGAAAGTAGTTATGAAGGAAGGAGCAGCAGTTTCGAAGAGAGCTGTTATTGCCAAAGTGAATTGGGCAGGCCTTCAGAAGGAATCTCAGATATCTGGAATTTATCAGATCGCCCTTATAATAGGTTCAGAAGTAAGTGAAATCTATTCTATATTTCTAGTATCTTAGAAAAAAATCTTCCTAATTTAATACATAAAACATATCCGAATTTTTGATATTCAAGTATTTTTGACAGTTGTTTTTTACAGTCATGCAACTCAGAGGCCCAGCAGTCAGAAGCAGGACATGTTTATTTCCCCGATTCCAACAACAATAATAGCGGACAGCTTTATAAAAACCATTATCATATGTGTATATTCAAATAGTTCATAAAATATTCATCGAATAATTATAATATCTGAAGAATGTATTCTTGGAAATAAAAACAATTCATTCAATTATCTTTATATTCATTGAACCATAACGAAATAAATGAAATTAATTATAAGAAAATATAGAAACTCAACAAAAAATCCAAACATAAATGTTTTTCGGGATAAGATAAAATTTTGCAGAAAATGAATGAAATATCATGACCTTTTCTTGTCTTTAGGGAATCTGAAATAGCTGTAACCTGTATTGATCATGTTCTTCTTGGAACAAACTGCACAACAGTCCTATTGCCTTTCATTTCAATTAATTAAAACAAAATTCTGTCAGTAAATTGAGATCCGAAAGCGAATGAATTGATATAGGTTATATTTTAATTCAAAATGGACGTTATGTCATAGAATTATAAATATTGAATTTGAGCGTAGTGACAAAAGTGTGGCAATCGTTCCCCTTAAATCCAGGGTCAGTCATCGCTATACGCATGCCTAGGGAGAAGAGAGGGGACATGTAATTCTGTATCCCATGGATACCATATGTGGCTCAATACAACAATAAACAGAGACAAATGAAGAAACTGCATCCGCTGATCGCCACGATGCCCCTAATCTCCCACTATCCGTTACCGCACATGCTCAATAGTCTCACTGACCCTAGGCAGAGCCTTCTAAATGCTTAACTTTTAATTTCAAGGATCAAATTATAGGTATAGAATTATGTGCGTTGTGTTAACATTTGATTCTATAGGATGCGTTGTGCGCATCAAAATAATCCAGGATTCGATCCGGCTCTTGAGAATTTGATACGTAAAAATCTCATATCCACCTCATACTGTGCATCGGTGTCATCATGTCCAAGATATTCTTTAAGCAGGCTTGCACTGGCGAAGAATTCTGTAACCAGGTCAACAGAAATTTCCCCCACGCCACACAGAATCTCAACTCGTCAGTTTTTGCTGAGCCCAACCTCATCATTTGCTTTCTGAGGCGTCAATGTTCTGTGAGGAAACCAGTAAAGAGCCGTAACATATTTTTACTGACATCCAATTGATTATTGGTTCTTACAGTTCCAAAATCCCGAAGGAACGTCTTGAAATTATTCATTATTTTAAGATTCCTCAAGATTGCCTTTCCTTCAGTTTCTTCCTTCTCCAAAATCTCTCTATTATAGGTGCTTTGCACAAGAAGGTTCTGGTCTAGTAAGTGGCGTTTGTGCCCCCTTTCTTGCTGTTGTATTGGTATCTTCGTTTCCTCTGATTTCTGAGTAACCAGGAACCAGGACTTAAGAGACCTTGTTGTTCTTGCCCATTTTAATAAGTTTCATTCGGTACTCCCATAGCAGCTTTGAGTGCTTCGATAACAGCTTGACTATCAGAATGGACAACATTGTCACACCCGTAGATAGTTTCTTTCCGGGTTTATGTCTACGCAGTTTTCGATTGCATGAATTTCTGTCTGGAAGATGTGGAAACAAGCAAAACTTCAACCCAGACAGAAAAAACAACCATCCAGGAGAAATGATCAGCACTGAATGCAGATAACGGTATACCAAATACATTTTTCGACAAACAAAACGAATTTGATGAACTGAACGAACATATTAACTATCAATTTGAATCTCACATCCTTCCATACTATTATGAAGGGGTAGGATCATAGGTTTAAGACTTGAGTAATGAACAACTCCTCAAAGCAAAGCTGACGTTACATCGATATAATTCTGTTCAATCATTACTGTTCTATTTTAGCCTCAAGGAAGTCGAAATATTTCGACGAAACGTCAGCTTTGTTTTAAAATGTTGTTTTTTACTTAACTTCTAAACCTGCTTTCTTACCCCTAAATAAACATATTGATGTATTAGCCTGCCCAGACTTCAGTCGGCCATTCCAACTACAAACGGACGTTTCGGACGATGGACTTGGGGTAGCACTCTTATAAAATCAGGATGAACACGACCGAATAATCGCCTACGCCAGCCGCACTTTACATCCCGCCGAACGCAATTATTCCGTCAGCGAAAAAGAATGTTTGGCTATTGTGTGGGGCATCGAGAAAATGAGACCTTACCTGGAGTGTTATCACTTCACCGTCATTACTGATCATCAGAGTCTAAAGTGGCTGCATTCTATCAAAAGCCGGACCGGAAGAATAGCCCGATAGAGTGTATTTCTGCAGCAATACAATTTCGACATCAAATATCGAAAATCCAATCGAATTTGAATTTACTGGTAATTCGGTAAATTATTCGAAAAATTACCGGTTTACCGGTATTCACCGGTTTTTTCCGACATAAAAGAATAAGTCACAAATAATAACAATAGAAAAGTGAAACTCTAGGTAAATTGAAAAAAAAATTATATACCTACCTCAAAGACTAGAAAGAGGCCCTAAAACATTGGAAATAGTAATTTAAATAAAAAAATATCTGTCATTTCTAACTCTTCCAACGACTCGTTCGATTACTATAGGCCCTAAGAAAACAAAGCTTATAAGCAATATTTTTGGAAAAGGAAAAAACTTAGAAATTGATTTCGCAGCACTCATGACAACTCGGCCTCCTAGTGTGGAGTCCGAAAAAGCCATAACAGCGGCAGAATAAATTATAACAAAGATTAGTTAGCGGCCAAAGCCGGGTTTCACCAACGATTTTAATCTCGCTTGAGGCAGTAATCGATCATTTTCTGTCGTTTTCCAGTCAAAATCAATCGGTAATCTCAGGCCGCTTTTCACTAACGATTTTAATCTCGTTTAAAGCCGGACTCCCACTACTCGTGTATTTGGCAAATATTTGCCACTTGCTCATATTTGGCATGTAGTGGGAGTGGTTCACTCGGCCAATACTTGTCAATCTTGTCATTCAAATTCGAAACTTCATCTACTTGCCAAGTACGCAAATAATTGCGTACTTGCCAAATAACCGAGTAGTGGGAGTACGCCTTAAGGCAGTAAACGATAATTTTCTGTGGTTTTTCAGTCAAAAATCAATCTTTAATCTCAGTTATCTCCTTAAACAAGATTAAAATGTTTGGTGAAACCGGGCCTTAGTGATGAAAGTATTGATATATCAATACAATGAGATCAGGTCTCCACACTAGTAGGCCGAGTTGTCATGAGTGCTGCGAAAGTCATTTCTAAGTATTTTCCTGAATTCCCCCTTTCCAAAAATATTGCATTTCCTTCTCACACACTCACATACTTGAATATTTTACAATCCATCCCGTCCGCGCTGCCCGTGCATTACAAAAACAACGGATCACCGATGGCATTTTTTTTTTACCGAAATTACCGGTAAAAGATGTCAGTTTCTTGGCCGGTAATTTGAAGAACATTAAGGGCGGTAAATCGGTAAACCGGTAAATCGTTAAACCGATAATGCAATCCCTAGTCCTGAACAAGGTAGCCGACGCCCTATCACGGGAACCTTTACATGAACCGACCTCTACGATACAGGCCGACACTTAAAAAACAAAGTTTCCACAGAAATATGCTTGGTACGACCGGAAAATGGAGGAAGTTCAACGAAACCCGGTGTTTTATATTAATTTAATTTGATAGGTTCTTTTCAGTGGGTAGGTATATAGAAATGACTTCGATGAGAGGTAGAGATGAACTGTTTTATTTCTTATCACATAAAACATATTTTACATTTCCAGGCAGGCTTCTTTCATATTAAGGTTATCACACACTATAATATTTCAATACATATAACATCTCCCTTTTTTTTAGAAAACTAAAGTTCTTACTAACTAATAATACCAGTCATTCAAACATAATATAAATCAATAAGGTCTATCAAAAAAGTTAAACCAATCAAATTATAAAAAATAACAAAAATGTGAGAACCATAATTTTTTTTATTGGTCTCTCTTTTCCTAAGGAAACTTAATATAATTCTGAAAACAACATTCTATTATGAAATTGTCCCGAGGAAAGAGCAGCAGGTATTTTGTTGAAGTAACTACGTATAATTGGGTTTTTTAACTATTCTTCCATATCTAGTCACAATTCTATTTTCATTTTGCCTTCTGCTCTCCCTAAGACAAACTATATTTTCCTTACCAGTATTCAAATTTTCATTACATGTTTTAACATTCAATAATCCATTATTACTATTATTACATTTATTTTGACTTTCTTCTTGCAATAATTTATCAATCAAAACATTGTCAAATATGTCTCCATTTGAGGATCTAATATTTTTATTCGGTTGAATCAAAGTTGGCTTTAAATGTACTCTATTTCTGATGAGGGTTGATCCGTCTTCCCTTTCAATTCTGTAAGTCCTATCACGTAATATTTCTACTACTTTCGCAAATTTCCAAACTGATTTAGGGTATTCTTGGTATTTCACATTTTCAAAAAGTCTCAATTCTCGCAATTTTTTCGATTTTTTATCATAATAACATTTGGAATTAAATTGGTCTCTATCTATTTTATCATTTAAAATTCTTTCGTTCACGATTTTAGGTTTCAAATTATTTTCATTTATAGTTAAATTATCACGCAAACGTCTGGACATTAAAATTTCAGAAGGACTTATATCATACCAAATAGGAGTATTTACCAGAATAAGTAGTGCCAAATCCAAATCGTCACCATTTTCAATAGACTTTTTGATCGTTTTTTTAACAGTCTGTATGGTACGTTCTGCCATTCCATTTGATTGTTGATGATGGGATGCAACTATGATATGATTAATATTCCAGTTTGATACAAACTTTGCAAAAACTGAACCAGAAAACTGAGTACCACCGTCGGATACAATTGTAAATGGAATTCCGTGGGATCTAAATATACGTTTTAATTTACATACAACAACATCGGCAGTCATACTGTTATTCAGACATTCCACTTCAAAAAATTTCGAGTAATAATCCACTACGATTAAATATTTTATTCTATTTATTTCGAAAATATCAATGCTTAATTTTGACCATGGTCGTCTAGGTATTGATTGTGAGATAAGCGGTTCTCTAGTATTAGAATTCTCATATTTCTGACATACACGACATTTATTTACCAGTAATTCAATTTCTACGTTCATTTTTGGCCAGTAAACAACAGAGTTGGCCCTTTTTTGACATTTGGTAATTCCCAAGTGTCCAACGTGAATTTTTTCAAGTATTAATTTTCTCATCTCTCTCGGTATTATTACTTTTTGGCTTTTATAAATTAGACCGTTTGCTTCGGTTATTTCATTTCTGAAATTATAATATTTTTTAATTAGAGGATGAACACGATTACTCGAATTCGGCCATCCATTTCGAATATAATTTAAAATCATTTTCAATTCTTCATCACTACTTGTAGCATCTATCAATTGTTTTTTTCTCACCTCAGTTATATTAATCTTACTTTCAATTAAACAAATTTGTTCCTCTAGATCTAAATCATTTATATACGGTTTATTAACATACGCTCTTGACAATGTATCAGCAATAACTAACTGTTTTCCTGGCTTATATATCAAATCAAAATCATATTTTTGCAGAGACAAAAGCATTCGTTGTAAACGAACAGGGCATGAATTTAAATGTTTTTTCATTATGGGCAATAGCGGCTTATGATCCGTTTCCACAATAAATTTTTGTCCGTAGACATATTGATGAAACTTTTCTATTCCGAAACATATACCCAAAAGCTCTTTTTCAATCTGAGCATATCGTTTTTGTGTTTCCGTTAAAGATCTCGATGCGAAAGCGCATGGTTTATTTTCTTGCAACAGTACGGCTCCTAAACCAAATTGACTTGAATCAACTGATACTGTGACAGGAGATTTCGGATTAAAATATTGAAGAGTTGTACCTTTAATTATTTCGTCCTTTAATTTTTTAAAAGCCATGTCATGTTCAGGATTCCACTGAAATATCACATCATTTTTTAATAGTTGCCGAATTGGGTGAGTAATTTCAGATAAATTTTTAATAAATCGACCGACATAAGTTACGAGCCCAAGTAGTCTCTGGATCCCTTTTTTATCAGTGGGAACCTGCATATCCCTTATGGCTTCAATTTTTTCCGGATCCATTTCAATTCCACGAGAGCTAAATATATGCCCTACGTATTTAATTTCAGGTAAACCAAATCTACATTTCTCAAGGTTGAATTTAATGCCATTCTTACGCGCAATTTCTAAAGCATTTTTCAATCTCATATCATGTTCCGTTTTAGTACGTCCAAAAATCAATATATCATCTATATATACTTCAGTACCTTCAAAGTCAAAAATCTCTTTGAATCTTTTTTGAAAAACTTCTGGTGCTGATTTAAGTCCATATGGCATTCTTAAAAAACGAAAACGACCAAACGGGGTGCCAAATGTACATAATTCACTACTAGCTTCATCTAAAGGTATATTCCAGAATCCACTAGCAGCGTCTAGTGCAGAAAAATAACAAGCACCATTCAATTTGGAAATTAACTCATCGATTGTTGGTATTTTGAAGTATTCCCTTTTGATTGATTTATTTAAGTCCTGAGGATCTAAACATATGCGTAAATTACCATTTTTCTTTCTAACAATAACTACCGGATTTACCCAAGTAGATACTCCTTCTACTGGTTGAATTATTTCTAGGTTAACTAATTGCTTTAAAGTTTCTTTATATTTAGCTTCAATTGCAAATGGTACTTTCCGTACAGGGTGTACACAAGGGACTGCATCATCTTTCAGTTCAATATGATAAGGCTTATTCAGTTTGCCAATTCCTTTGAAAATATCATCAAATTCATTAATTAATCTCTTATAGTCGTTAATTCCTAACTTATTATCATCAACATATTCAACTTTTTTAATTAAATTCAAATTCAAGCAAGTGTCCAAGCCAATGATCGCTCGATATTGATCACCTTTGACTACTAAAAATTCTACATTATATAATTTATTTTTATAATTTATATCTAAGGAGCATTTGCCAATAACAGGAATTTTATTACCAGTATAAGAAATCAATTGATTATCAGCCCTTACTAATTTTATTTTCTTTTGTTTTCTCTTTATATCTATGAAGTCGTTATAATTAATTATATTTACACAAGCTCCTGAATCAATTTTGAATTTTATTATTTTATTATCAATTTGCATTGAAATTGTCCAATTCCTATCATTACTATTGTTTTGATGTAATTGATGGATACAATTTATCATAAATTCATTTTCTTGCACATTAGAATCATCGATCAAATTAATTTTCTCATTTTTACAGCAAGCAGCGAAATGATTAAATTTGCCACATTTCGAACACTTTTTTTTATATGCAAAACATTTATTTATTGGATGTGAATATCCACAACGAGTACAGTTACTTATGTTTTTATTCATACCACTCATATGTCGCTGAAATTGTCGTCCTTTTGAAAATTTCGCATGGTTCTTCGACGTGACCTTGGAAGTTGATACGTGCTGTCCTTGTTTCCTGGATTTTTCTCTTATATTATTTACGTCGGAGGGAACATCATTGAAATGGTTACCATTCTTCATCAATTCACACTGTGATTTTGCGTTTTCATATACTAAGCATAATTCCACTGCTTTATTCAATTTCAAGTCGATATTTTGTAGTAATTTCTCTCTGAGTGATTCGCTTTTCACACCGATCACCAGCATAGTTTTTATAAGCCCATCTCGATTATCAGCATGAAATTCACAATTCTTGGCAGTATTTTTTAAAATAGTCACAAATTGTTCAATTGTTTCGTGGTTTTGTCTGAGGGTGAAAAATTTATATCGCTCGAAGTCGACATTCTTCTTCGGAACAAAGTACTGCTCGAACTTGGCAATCAGAGGATTGATTTTATCTTTCTCGGTATCAGTAAACGTGAAGGTATTGTAAATTTCTAGACCTTCGTCGCCAACGAAGTAAATCATTTTCGCACATTGTATAGCTTCTGATTTTTCAGATGCTTCTGTTGCAATCAGATAATTTAAGAATTTTTGTTTCCATACCATCCAATTTTGCGACAAATTTCCCTTCATGGACATCGGTTCCAATGCACGAGTTTCCATTTTATTATTTATGGATAATTTCACTATACTGTCTGTTAATTAATACTCATTTAAGTTCACTGAAAACCTTAAGACTGCGCCATGTTTTATATTAATTTAATTTGATAGGTTCTTTTCAGTGGGTAGGTATATAGAAATGACTTCGATGAGAGGTAGAGATGAACTGTTTTATTTCTTATCACATAAAACATATTTTACATTTCCAGGCAGGCTTCTTTCATATTAAGGTTATCACACACTATAATATTTCAATACATATAACACCCGGAAAACTTTCCGGAATATTCAATTCAAGAAGGAAAACTTTTTCGTCATTTCTGGGATTTCTCCGACCTGGAAGAAGAGGAAGACTCCGAGCCGTGGAAACTATGTATATCCACCTATCAACGTGAAGCAGTATTGAGGGAGAATCATGACCGACCGACCGCAGGACATTTAGGAATTGCGAAAACCGCCGCCGCCGCCCGCATCGCCCGACATTACTACTGGCCGAATATGTATAGGGAGATTAGCAAGTACGTCAGGAATTGCGTCGTCTGTCAAGCTTATAAGCCGTCACAGCAGCAGCCACCTGGAAAAATGCAACCGAGCCCCGTCTCTCTACCATGGGAAACAGTGAGCACCGATCTTGTAGGACCACTTCCCCGTTCATCAAAGGGAAATTGTTACTTAGTGATGTTCCATGACCGCTTTACCAAATGGACCGCCTGCCGACCAATCCGTCGAGCCACCGCAGCCGCCGTCTCCAAGACACTCTACGAAGAAATAATCACTCGTTTTGGTTGTTCGAAAACAGTAATCTCGGACAATGGATCGCAGTACGACAGCAAGATATTTCGAGGGATGATGGAAGAACTAGGTATCCAACACCGCGTAACGCCCGTCTACACGCCCCAGTGCAACCCAGTCGAAAGAGCCAACCGTACTATAAAGACTATGATTGCACAATTCTGTGAAAACAACCACAAACACTGGGATAGTCATCTACATGAGATTACGTTCGCCATCAATAGTTCTCGTCACGAGTCCACAGGATTTACCCCGGCATTTCTGAACTTCGGTCGAGAGTTGGAAGCACCGAAGACAATCTACCAGGAGGCTTCGAGGGACACCAGAGAATTTGAAGATGCCGACCCGGACCCAGCTACTATTCAAGAACGCACTTGCCGTTTAAAGAGGCTGCAAGAGACCTTCTCCTTGGTACGCCGTCATTTAGCACAGGCCTTCGACAAGCAGAAAAGGCACTACGATCTACGCCGCCATGCTTGGAGGTGTCATCCGGGTGATAGAGTGATGAAACGCGAACATCCTCTTTCTCGCGCGATTAATGACTTTGCAGCGAAATTGGTCCCTAACTTCACCGGTCCATATACGGTTTGCCGAGTAATATCACCCGTGGTTCACGACCTGTGAGATGAGCAAGGAAAACTGGTCAAACGCATACATATAAAAGACCTTAAACCCTACCATGAACACATTAACTATGTTACAGATATGCCGAAGTCGACGATCCCGGCAAAGATGAGGCCCTCAAAGCGATCGAATGTGCATATACCACCATGGAGGGAATTCGTGGTGCCACAACCCCTCAGCCCCCTGCCGCCGACTCCTCCACCCCCAGCTCCGACCAGAGGGGAACTCCTGGAAGAATTCGGCCGACTCCTGGAAAAGTTTCGCCAGGAGACAGCAATTGGACGCCAAGGTTATGGGAAGTCGCCGGGAAACTTCGTCCCGCAGATTGGCCGGCGGAAAAATACTTCCGCGTGAAGGTGGTCATTGGTGAAAAGTCCAGATGGATTCGAATTCCGGCGCGGCGATGATATTTATTGTTTGTCCTGAAATTGTCGACCAAAGATTTCATTTTTAAGAATTCTATTTATTTTATTATTGTATTTATAGGCACAGTATATTTTTATTTTCAATGTTACACATGTCAATGCTTAGAAAAGAGAAAACTAGTTTTATCTTTTCTATCCGAAGAAGGAGGGGGATGTAACGGAGCAAGTTTTCCGGCTGAATCAGAGAGTACATCGGCTCGCGGTAATTGTCGCGGTGATCGATGCATGATAGGTCATGATCGCGGGGTCAACCGCGTTGGGCGTGGTCAGCGCCGCGACCCGGAATTGCGGTCCCGACAGTCATCTTCAGAAAATCCGAATCCAGGCCCCCACAGTACTGACCGAGACGTCGACTAGTGTACACGTACCGAGAGTTGAGTTTGTGTGTAAACCAGTTCAGTGCGCCGAACGCAACGTTGATGCACATCCAAGTTAGTGCTTATAAAAAGTTTTTTGTTTTTCCGTGCGTCGAGTCCAGGTCCGAAAGGATCGTTGGTTCCGTGCGTCAGTGATTTACGGACTTTTAGTGAAGTTAAAAAAGGAGTGAAGTGCCTATCACGAATTGAAACATGAGTGAATATTCGGATAACGATGAATCCTTCATGGAAATGGAGGATAGATACTCGTCCTCTGAAGAAGAGAGTGAAGATTTGAAGGAACTCGTCAGGCTTCGACAGGAGAATGATGAGCTCAAAGCCAATTTAGCCGCTCTATCAACCTGCATGGCCAATCTGACCAGCGAGTTGAAACTCCTGAGAGAAGAACTCTCCGAAAGGAAATCCCCAAATATCCAGGTAAGAAGTTACTCTCAGGCTTTGACTTCCGAACCAGGAACATCAGCTCAATCTATTACCAAAACTATATCGGTTGTCCCTCCCAAAAATATAACTGTTGTCCCTACCAAAACGATAGCCTCAAATATTGAGGAGAGCAATAAAGCCCCCCAAACTCTAGGAGCACCTCGAGCCAAGCGTGCCAGAAAAGAGAGTTCGTCGTCAATTGAGAACAACTCAAAAAAATCAACGGTGACGTCTTCGTCACCTATTAAAGAGAAAATTCCCCCAATAACAATGATGGGGACTTCCCACTGGACGGAAATCTCCAAAACGCTCTACAGCAAAAAGATAAATTATAGCCGGGCAACAGTTGTTAAAGACGGCATTAAAATTATCGCCTCGTCTCCAGAAGATTTCAGGAAACTCACAAAGTTCCTAGATCAACAAGGTAAGGAATATTTTACTTACCAAATGGAGGAAGAAAAAAGAATATATGCCGTTATAAGGTACTTGCCACTTGACGCGGATGTTGAAGTCATTAAAAACGATTTAGGACTCCAAGGTATCAAAGATGCCGAAGTGACGAGAATGACGTCAAATAAAACAAAAAAGGCAATACCTCTCTACCTTGTGAAATGCAGCACAAGGAAATATTTCAAATCAAAAAGATCTACAGCCTTTGTATCGAAATCGAACCAAAAAAGAAGCCTGAAGGCCCAGGACAGTGCCATCGCTGCCAAAGATATGGACATGCACAAAATAAGTGCACATTTCCATGGAGATGCGTAAAATGTTTAGGGGCACATTGCACAAAAGAGTGTGCATTGACGCAAAAAGAAGGTGAAAAGAACGCGGCATGCGTTTTATGTAACCAAAGTGGACATCCAGCCAGTTATAAAGGCTGCAGCGCATATAAAAATCTTACGAAGAAGAAAACACCGACAAAAAAAGAAGCCCCCCCCAAGAAAATCGCTGAAAAAATAGAGACTGTTGTTACTGTTGAAAAACCACAGGTACAAAAAACAAAGAACTCGTCCACAAAACCAATTGAAACCAGAAGGGAAGACCCTAAAGATGAACTTGACAAACTCACTGAGAAAATATTCAGCAGAATAATGCAGAAATTTGAAAAAGAATTCGAGAAAAAATTTCAAAACTTATTTGTAAATAAATAATTTATGAACATGCAATCACAGCTAGAAAATCTGAAGATAGTTTCCTGGAATATTAACGGAATCAGAGCCCGTAAATCAGATATTGAACAATTGTTAGAAGAAAGACATCCTGATATTATGGCGCTTCAGGAAACTAAATTAACTCCTAAAGATAAAATATCCTTCGAAAACTACGAAATATACAGAAGAGACAGAAATGAAAGAAACGGTGGAGGGGTTGCTATTCTCGTTAAAAGAGACGTGAATCATTACCTGAATGCGGTTGCCAATCACGAGAACAATGACGCAACTATAGAGGCACTATTGATCACAATTGAGTTTGTATCCCAACGTTACCTTGTGTTCTAAGAGGTTGGATTCTTGAGGACGCAAGGGTTGAGACGTAGATGCGGATCATGTGTTAATGAACGTTTATTGCTAAGACTAGTACAGTTTATATATCCTAAAATTAGAATGACATCACGACCAATGTAAACCAATCAAATACATTATGAAGCTATTTCGATACAAGAAATGATGATTCTGTAAATAAATTCAAAGCATAATTGTCAATTCCATTATTTTGTTCGGCCTACTTTCAAGCAGGAAATAACAACTTTTGCAATACTGCATGATTGAAATAATTTCCATGTGCATATTGTCGGTTCGAAAGGAAATTTATACATAATGATTTTGTTGAATAATTTAAGGGTTTTCTGTACGTTTCGTACATATTCCCGGCGGCCTTAGTTATGTGGTTGGAGTCGTCATGTCCTTGTTGATATTTTTCTACGCTTATTGAGGGTTGTTGGCCTGTCATGGGGATGGCTGTAGATTGGCTGCAACTCTATTCCTTCTTCAGGATGAACTGCTTCATTGTTCTTCTGGACTGTGGCTCGTTTCCCATATCTTGAATAACAAACGAATATAACAATGACAATTATTATGATGACGGTTGCACTCGAGTTTATCGATGAATGGAGGTGATTATGCTTCCAACTGTAACTTGATAACTCGTCACCTAGGTCAGTTTGTTCTGCCAATAGTTTGTTTATTTCTCCGAATGTCTGCAGCTCTTGCTCTTCTTCTATGTTCTGAGAGATTGCTGGGAGATTCGGTGCCGTCAGATTCATTTTCATTGGATGGACGTATGCGCCAATGACGACCATTTTGTTGTAATTGTCTGATCTCAAGATGCTCCTGTCGGTTTGTATCGTGCAGTGTGGAGATACTCGGACTGTGCCCGTTCCGTTTATTGTAATTTCGTTTCGTTCGCCATCACAAATGACTGAGACTCTCACTGGATGATCGGATATGTATAACCAGGAATTTGGTTTTTTCAGCTTCCTCCACAGTATATTGGGTACTTGATAACTGTGAGAGGGACATGTATTCCGATGTGGTTGTTTGAATAGCTCATATATCACACAGTTGGGATGTTGGTCCATGCTTCTGACTATGTTGGGATTGCACAGATAAATGTTTTCTGCGATGGCCATTGTTGTTGAGTCATCTTGTGCTGTGAGTTCAAAGTATTTTTGCGTGTTGTACTCAACTCCGAGAAATGAGGAAGAAATTACTGGTTCCACAAATGTTTTGTTCTGCTTTTCTTCGGGTATTGGGGTAATTTTTATCAGTTCGTAGTATGTTTTCTGTACCACATATAGAAAACCGTATATGCCTAAATAGTCCTTGTAAGGTCGTGTTTCCATCTTCCATATTGGCTTTATAAGTATCCTTAAGTCAGAAGGCAGTTTCATCTCCACATCCTTTGTGATTTTTCTTAATGCTGATGGCGTAAGGAAGTCTGTTATGTGTCCTTGTGAGTAATGAGTGTTTACTATTTTCTGGTACTTTGTGTAGATTTCCTCAAGATAGTTATTGGTTAGTTGGAAATTGGTTATAACTTGTAAATTCAAAGTGTACTCGTCCTTTGGTTTATACCATTTGTGCATTTCATTTATGATGGCTATCCCTTTGTTGAATTTACGCCGGAAATTTTCTAACTTCTGGTGGATTCGCGCCTATGATGTGTTCATGGCTACCATCGTTGAGATCATGATCTTTGATTGATGATTTGTGAGACTGATCAAGTGTTGCTGATTATCGTGTATTTCATCGATGTCGCGGTATACTTCCTCGTTTACGCCAAATACAGCAGTCATTAATTTGCCAAGGATTCCTCTTCTTTGTCTTGTCTTTGCATCAAGAAGGCTTTCAATTAAAGATGTGGTTTCCTTTTCGACTTCTCTTATGTGATGCTCGAACTCCTTACAATGCGTTTCAACTCCATGGGTTGCAATCCTCCTGCAGATCGTTTGAAATTGCTGGAGGGTGTTTCTGACGTTGTTTCTGTCCGAGGTGACTTGTTCCCACGGTATGTTCAGCTTAAGTTGGAGAGTGCCGGCATTTATGCAGGCTTTACCCATGTGTTCCACATAAAGTCCAGACTTTAACGATTGTTGTGTATAATTGGCTTTCAATGGGGTGATCATGCACATAAGTGTCAAAAGCGTCATCAGTCTTCTGCAAGTACCATTTCTTCTCGTGTTCGTTTTCGGATCGTTTGGGCCCTGTTCATCCTCTGTTGTTACTGGTAGTTTGCATATTTTTGTGATTGGTCTTCTCATCTTGACAGTGTCTTTGGTGCGTAATGTTGCTACTCGCACTAACCCATCATTGCCGTGGTGAGTTTCGAGAACCTTTGCGAGAGACCAGTTGTTTGGATTTACATTTTCTTGTTTTATCAGTACGATGTCTCCGTTTTTTAGGTTTTCTTCTCTTCTTGTCCATTTTGATCTGTGTTGTAGTCGAGTAAGATATTCGCTGGACCATTTTTTCCAAAAATCTTTCTTCATCGCCTGAATGATAGACCATCTGTTTCGAAGACTCAGCCTTTCATCTGATGAGAAAGGAGACTCAGGGATCATTTTGAGCGGGTGTCCGATTAGGAAGTGTCCGGGGCCGTATTCTCGACAAGTGATCTTTTTGACGTATACGCTCCGAAACGAATAGTTCAAGTGCGAATACTTTTCAGTAGTCGTATTCTCGACAACCATTCGTTCCTTCAAACGTATACGTTTGAAAACGTGCGATCGCAAACTCCGGCAACCCTGCAAGTCTTAACATTCTGTGATCGATTTAAATTTGAAAATACCTAAGATCTGTGATGAGTTTTCAAAGTACTGTCAAAGTGAAAAATAGTGTGGTTTCAAAACATATTTCATTGAAAATGAACATGTCTCGAAAGAGAAGCCAAAATACGAATACCCAGGAAGAGGTTCTCATGAAAAAATTTGAAAAAAACATTGATCTTCAATTAAATCATCGAAAGAAATTTTCGAATAATTTCACATATAGACTAGGGTCAGCATCCAAAATAGGCATGCCAGAGAAACAGGCGGTGGACCCCCAATTGCTCGCGAATTATCCAAGATGGATAAAGAAATAATTGACATAGTGAAAGTTGTGTCTATTGAGGGGCACAAACAGCATTCGATTTTGACTTTCAAAACCAAGAGGCAAATGATATGGAAGTGGAGAAAGAAATTAATGAGCAGCCAGTTTCAGAATCCCACAGGAGCCCTAATCATATCGCAACCAGAAACCCCATTCCAAAAAGGAAAAACTATTTCAGCGAGGCATACATTAGATTCAGTGAAGGACCCTCAAAGTGGAATGGACACAAAAATGGAAATAAAAAATATACTATGAAGAAAAATTATCATTAATGGGACGAATTGCTAGTGCAAAAGAGAAAATAGCAAATGCTAGGGAGAGGATTGCCTCTGCAATAAAAAAAATCGCTGATAGCTCGTCATGATTATTTACATTCCACTTTTTAAGACCTTCACTGCATCTTATGTATGACTTACTGAGTTTCTTTGGTTTCATGTTCTTCGATGTTCTTTGTTGTCAATAAATATGTATTAAAAATTTTGTGTATTTCAATAGGGCATGAAAATATCAAGTGAATTATATGTATATTTATTGAAAATATAAGAGGACAAGTATCAATAAGCATTCAGATTGTACATTATAGTTGACCTTAATCTCCTATTGAGGTTATTGTTAATTGTTATGAAATATTGAATCAATTCCTCAGAGAGCCGATGAGCCGAAACAACTCAATAAATTGTTAACACTCAAATCATTCAATTTCTATATATTTGCCTATCTACTACTGTACAAATTCGTCCTCCTAATGGATGGTCTATCTCTATCTTTTTGACAATCACATGAAAATATCCACAAATGTAAATATTTTCCCAACTAACGTCAACGAAACGAATGCTTTACTGAAAACGAATGATATAAAGCGCTCGCTGTAAACACTCGCTTTCAAAACGTATACGTTGAAATGTTCATCCGTCAAGAATACCAAAACGAACGATATCACAGAAAAACGTATACGCATCGAAAGATCACTCGCCGAGAATACGGCCCCTGGCCTGATTACATCTATTTCCTCTGGGTCTTCTGAGAGGGCCGTTAGTGGGCGTGAATTCAGGCATGCTTCGATTTGACACAGCAGGGTTGTTAGTTCCTCATATGTTAGAGTATGGTTGCCGATAACTCGTTTTAGGTGATACTTGATGGACTTGACTCCAGCTTCCCAAAGCCCTCCATGATGAGGCGCTGCTGGAGGATTCCAGTGCCATCGTACGGCTTCGAGAGCAACTGCTTCTTTTAGGGCTTGTTCGTCTATAGCCTCTTTTGTTTCTTTGTCCAGGATTCTCTTGGCTCCGACAAAGTTCGTACCGTTGTCAGAATACAAATCGGTGCATATTCCTCTGCGCGAGATGAATCTCCTGAAGGCAGCCATGAAAGCATTCGATGTTAGATCTGTTACAGCTTCTATGTGGATTGCCTTGGTTGCCAGACAAATGAATATAGCTATATATCCTTTGTGTGATTTGTATCCTCTTCCTCTGGAAAGCCTTATTTGCACTGGTCCAGCATAGTCGACTCCACAGTGGGTGAAAGGATGTGAGGGGGCTACTCTAGGCTTTGGTAGCGATCCCATTAATGGGTTTCTTGTTTCTGCTCGAAATCTCGTGCATACAACACATTGTCGAATGACATATTTTACTTTGTTTTTTGCTTGAATTATCCAATAGCTTTGTCTAATATAATTGAGAGTGGCTTGATTTCCTCCATGTAGCGTTTGATGATGAGCATCTCTTATTATAAGATTGGTAAGGTGACCTCTCATGGGTAATATAATGGGGTGTTTTTGGTTGTACTCTAAAGGTGCATTGTGTAATCTTCCGTCTATTCGGAGTAAACCTTGTGCGTCGAAGAATGGATTGAAACTCTGTAGGCGGCTCAATCTATTAACTTTTCCAGTCTTCATGATTTGTTCGATGTCAGTTTGGAAGTATGTTCGTTGTGCTAATCTGAGTATGGCTGTTTTGCTTTCCAGTAACTCTTCCGCCTCGAGGAATATGCTGGCTCGGCGGTTTTGTGGTTTCATGAATCTCCTGCAGTAAGCCACAATTCTTATGGTTTTTCTCCACGAAGAATATCTGTTCAGTATTTCCGGTTCCTCTTCTACGCTTGCAGTATTCACAGAATATTCTATTTTCTTCAGTTCTTGTTGCGTTTCCGGTATTTCCAATGAATCAGATAGTTTTGTTATCGGCTGCTTCAACCATTCGGGCCCATTCCACCAAAGCTCATTCTTTGCTAGAGCACTGGGTCTCAGTCCCCGTGAAATTAGATCTGCAGGATTGTCGGTTGATTTAACCACAGTATAGACACCAACCAGTAGTCGCACTCCGTGGATTTCCTTAATCCATTCCGGACTCGGGCATACCTCATTCGTCATAACCTCAAATCATCCAGCATTACTCGGAAACATGTCAGGTCCCCGCATATTGCTAGAGATGGCCTGCTGTTATAGTCATCCTTATTATCATATTATTTACAACTATGTTGCCGCTTTTTCTGATAAATTGAACCCAACTTTCCGAGACGGGTTATTTTCTGAATTAAATTCCATTTTAAGTGTTCAGAGACGACAAAACTTTCTTCAAGAGGATTATACTGATTTTCCAATTGATATTGCTGTGCTTCGGCTGGAGCTATCAAATTATATACAAAGTTTTTTTGAGAGCCAAGGATATAATTTCGGTAAATTTGACGATAATTCTGTGGCTGTGGCAACAACTGAATGCATATCCTGATGCGCGCAGAGGTATGCGCCAAATCCCGTTGGAGTAAAAATTTCAGTTCATTTTAGCTTGAGTGCGACTACTGGTTGGTGTCTATACTGTGATTTAACGCAGTACCACTGAACTTGACCTAGTAGCTCGTGGATGCATTGAACTCTGTTGGCGACAAAGGTTTTCCATTTGCCTGCGTCAGCGTTTATCCATGATATGACAACTTGAGAGTCAGACCAGACGTATATTTTTGTATTGTTGTGCTCCAGGGCCGTAACGCAGCGTTTCATAAGTTTGGATAAAAGGAGAGCTGCACAGAGCTCTAATTGGGGAATTGTTTTCGTGTTTCTCAGCGGTGCAACTTTTGATTTTGAAGTGAGCAGTCGTACTTGTATGTTTCCGCTGGTGTCCATCGTTTTGGTGTATACTACTGCGCCATATGCCTTCAGGGAAGCATCTGAGAATCCGTGTATTTCTAATGGTTGATGACGCTTGAGGTGAATCCAACGTTTGACTTGAATTTCTTCTAGTTTTGGAAACTCTCTCCTGAAGTTTTTCCAAGCATTTCTGATGTGCTCTGGTGGTAGTTTATCCCAAGAAGTGTTGCTCTTCCATATTTCTTGCATTAGCATTTTTGCCTGAATTATAACCGGTGATAGTAATCCAAGTGGGTCGAAAATAGTGGCAATTTCTGATAGGATCTTCCTTTTTGTTAGTCGACATTCGGAATTCTGTTTTATTTGGTATTGTATAATATCTTCTCCGGGTATCCATGATATACCAAGCGTTCTCGTTGGGTCATTCTTGCCGTCTAATGTGAGGTTGGCTGGGTTTTCGGATTGCTCATTGAATTTCCACTTTCTGATGTTGAATCCTCCCTTTTTCAGCATGCTTGTTATTTCAATTTGAATGTGACGGGCTTCCTCTTTGGTGTCGGCTCCACTCAGTAGGTCGTCTACGTAGAAGTCCCTCAAAACGATTTCAGCTGCAAGAGGGTGGTTGGTTCGTTCATCCATGGCTAGTTGTCTCATTGTTCTTATGGCTAGAAAGGATGCTGGTGCTGTGCCGTAGGTTACTGTGGTTAATTCGTAGGTTTGTATTGGCTCGTTCTTGTGGTTTCTCCAAAGTATTGAGTGTAACGGTTGATTTTCGCCGGCTAATTTCACCTGCCTGTACATTTTTTCGATGTCTGCAGTCATGGCAATTTTGTGTTTTCGCCATCTGATCAGAATATCTATGAGATCTTGCTGCAATTTTGGTCCTGTGTGAAGAATGTCATTTAGGCTGAGTCCAGTACTAGTTTTTGCACTTGCATCGAATACGACTCTTAGTTTGGTTGTGTCTCGTTCTTCTTTCAATACAGGCTGGTGTGGAATATAATATCTTGGCGTTGAAGCGTTTAGATTTGCAATTTTCATATGTCCTAGGTCAATGTATTCCTGCATGAATTCCCTGTACATAACGCTGAGCCTTTCGTTTTTGTTCAATTTATCTTCCAACTGGAATAGTCGTGCCATTGCCCTCTGTCGAGATTCGCCTAGCAAATTTGCATTCTTTTTGAATGGAAGTTCAACAGTGTAGACTTGTTTGTTTCGTCGAACGGTTTTGGAATAAAATTCTTCGATTAGGCCATCGTCGTGTGTTAATTCGTTCGAATTTTCTGTTTCCTCGATGTTCCAAAATTTCGTAAGTTGTTCGTTCTCGTTCAGGTTTGTGATTAGGCTGGTTATGCACAGTTGTCGACTCGACGGTGCTGTTCCGCTTATTATCCATCCAAAGTGAGTGTTCTGTGCTACCAGTCTATCGTTCAAAACTTTGAAGCCAGAATTCATGTATTTCGGAGTCTATAGTCTAGTCTATACCTAGGAGGACATCGACTGAACTTGGTACATGGAATTGTGGATCTGCTAGCTGTATGCTTTCCCAATTGTTTTCCGTATATATGTAAGTAGATGGCATGTTGTTCGTTACTTTGTCAATGGTATTGAGCTCAGTTTCCATCACGAAATCACTTTCGAAATAGGGTCTTATACTTGTGTAAATCTTCCATCTGAATTCCGTAGCGGTGTTTCCTAAGCCGGTTATTTCAGTGTTCTGTTTGATTCTAGCGTTTCCCAGTACTTGAGCTGCAGCTGTTGTGATAAATGAGGCTTGCGATCCTGGGTCAATTAGGGCTCTCAATGTTATAAGCTCATTATTTTTGTTTGTTGCTCTGATGAGGGCGGTTGACAGTACCGAAGTTTTTGATTTTCTTCCGTTGGTTGGTGTATGTCCTAGGTGTGAGTTCATTCTGCTGGATGGCTCTCGTGTTATGTTGGACTGTTGAGGTGTGTTCATCTGGTTATGGTTATACTGCTTCTCTCGGTGGAGCATTGTGTGGTGGCGACCCTGGCATTTTTGGCACCTACTGCGGGAATGACAAGTTTGCTTGAAGTTGTGACTCAAGCAGTTCCTACATAATTGTTTCTGGTTGATGTACCCTTCTCTTTCGACAACGGTGAAATTTTTGAATTTATCGCATTTGTAGATCTCATGAGAGTCGTTGCATAGATTGCATTTCGTTGTTTTGATGTGATAGCTGCTTATTTTCTGGTGTTCCTCGTATCTTTTTTCTGATTTGCTGACTTCCACCTTTCGAAAGTTTGTTTTGACGACTTCTAGTGTTTGAAACCGTTGCCCTAGAAAATTGACTAGGTCATCCAGGCGTTGAATGCTTCTTGGTTTGTTGACAATTTGTTCGTAGAGATTTGTGGTGACGGAGTCCAATTTCCTCAACATAATGTATGCGATTATTTCTTCCCATTGATTAACATTCATGTTTTTCAAGGCTTCCGTACTTTCTCGGATGGTGTCATGCATCCTTTTTATCGCTCCTGCGGATTCTGTATTGAGGTTTGTGAAGTTGAGAAGGTTGTCCATGTGCTTGTTGAACAACATTCTTGGATTGTTGTATCTTTCTTCTATGAGTTTCCAGGCGGTTTGGTAGTTCGGAGATGATGTCTCCAGATGCTGGATCATTCTGGCTGGTTCTCCTCTTAGATTTGTCTTGAGAAGTTGCATTTTTTCGACGTTTCCAAAGGATTTATTGTTTTCCACTAATTGCATGAATAGGTCTCTGAAGTTGGGCCATGAGTCATACTGTCCAGTAAATATGGGAATGGTAACTGCTGACAAATTAATTCTTGGAGATTCCGCTGTCTTTCCTTTTTGAAGTGCTAATAGGATTTCAGCTTGGATTTCTTCGTATTTGTCGCTTGCCTCATCGAATATTCCGTTTTCCATATATGGTTTTGAATCTTCGGTGTCCATTGCGTTGATTTTGACTTCGAGTGAGATAATTTCATTCCATCGTTTCTCCATGAATTGTTGTTTAATTTTTAGAAGTTCCATGTTGTCTTCGTTTTTCAATAAGGCTTTGATCTTTGTTATGTCCCTCATGAAGAGTTCGATGCTTGAAATTTGTTCTTTGATGATTGTGCAGGTGGTGTTCGATAGTTTTCCTTTAACTTCATTTTTCTGTTCATCTTGGAGTTTTTCCTGGATTTTGGCAAGGTGGGTCATTGCTTGGTTATATATTTTTCAGCTTGCCCATATATGTCTTTTGTGAAATATTCATCGGTTTCTGGAAGTTTTTCTATCAGAGTTTTATGTGATTCTAGGAAGTAGCTCCACTCCTCGTTTAATTGATCCCGTTTTCTCTGGCAGTATTCCGTCGTTTTTCTGGAGGGGGAGTCCTTTTTCATGTTGACATGAATCCTTTTGATTGCTTCTGCAGTCCTGATTTGATCAGCGATGAGGTTGTCCATTGTGAGATTAGGTATCTACTGGTGTATAGTTTCCCTTTTTTTTGTTTTGTTGCTTGAGGGATTCGGTGGTTGTGTCCCAAAGTCCCTGGTGTTCGTCAGTGGGTCGTAAATCCAATGACTGTGTTTGTTGCTTGAGGGATTCAGTGGTTGTGTCCCAAAGTCCCTGGTGGTTGATGGATGTGGGTGCAGTGGTTGTAGTTTCCAAAGTCCCTGGTGGTTGATGGATGTGGGTGCAGTGGTTGTAGTTTCCAAAGTCCCTGGTGGTTGATGGATGTGGGTGCAGTGGTTGTAGTTTCCAAAGTCCCTGGTGGTTGATGGATGTGGGTGCAGTGGTTGTAGTTTCCAAAGTCCCTGGTGGTTGATGGTTTAGGCTCGAAGGACCAATGTTGAGTTTGTATCCCAACGTTACCTTGTGTTCTAAGAGGTTGAATTCTTGAGGACGCAAGGGTTGAGACGTAGATGCGGATCATGTGTTAATGAACGTTTATTGCTAAGACTAGTACAGTTTATATACCCTAAAATTAGAATGACATCACGACCAATGTAAACCAATCAAATACATTATAAAGCTATTTCGATACAAGAAATGATGATTCTGTAAATAAATTCAAAGCATAATTGTCAATTCCATTATTTTGTTCGGCCTACTTTCAAGCAGGAAATAACAACTTTTGCAATACTGCATGATTGAAATAATTTCCACGTGCATATTGTCGGTTCGAAAGGAAATTTATACATAATGATTTTGTTGAATAATTTAAGGGTTTTCACTACGTTTCGTACAGTAAAGATAAGAAGAGAAAGCATTAAGGTATTCTCTGTATATAAACCACCGCAAATAAATCTGCCAGAGGAAGAGATGAAGATTTTATTAGGGGACCTTTTTCCAAGAATAATACTTGGAGATCTCAACTGTAAATCTCAACAATGGAATTCTAAAATAGAGATTGCAAATGGCAAGAAATTTAAAGAATATGCCGAAAAGTAAGATGCTATAATCATGGGACCGGAAATACCGACATTTTTACCTAGTGGCAATGGAACCCCTGATGTGCCAGACATAGTTATAATGAAAAATATAAAACAAGATTTTGCTCTTGAAACGATAGAGGATGGAACATCTGATCACAACCCGATAGAGTTCATTTTAGGACATGGACCTAGAAATGAAGTGACTCAAACACGAGAACATACCGATTGGGACAACTATAAGAATAAACTCCAAGAAAATATCACGAGTATTCCACAAATTAACACTCCTGATGAACTAGATCAATCAGTCATAGCTTTGGAGAGTGCGATTATGAAATCCTATGAAGAGAGCACGGTTAGAACAACTAAACCTACTCCCAAACATCCCTATGGCGATACTCCAAAAGAGGTGAAAGAACTGATTAAAGTCAACCGAAGACTAAGAAAGAAGTACAGGATGTATAAAACAGATAATGATAAAAACAGACTAAACAGACATAGTCAAATACTTAAAAATGCACTAAGGGAGCTCAGAACGAATAGATGGAATAAGAAAATAAGTGAACTCAACACAGAAGACCACTCTGCATGGAAAATGCAAAAAAATTTACGTAATGAAAAAACTCAAATTCCACCACTGCATGGAATGCATGGAGTGGCATATTCAAAAAGCGATGAAGCTAACGCTCTTGCCGATACTATAGAAAGGGAGTCAAGAATAAACTATTGTGAAGAAGACGATGAGGACCTAGAAGAATTAATAGAAGATAATGAAGAAGAAATGAAAGAATCACCACCGGATGACAAAATCCCTCACCCAACATCTCCGGCAGAAATCAAAGAGATAATCAATAATTTGAAAACAAGAAAGGCTCCTGGAAAAGATAAAACTACAAATCTCATGCTGAAGAAAATTTCAAAGAAAGGAACGGCAGCTCTCACTAGCATAGCAAATGGCGTGATGAGAACAGAGCACTTTCCAAAAAGATGGAAATCTGCCGAAGTGATTGTTTTCAATAAACCAGGTGAAGACAAAAAGTTCCCACAGAACTATAGACCGATAAGCCTGCTCCCAGCCCTAGGAAAAATTGTGGAGAGAGTCTTAGCCAGACGACTTAATGAAGAAACAGAGGCCCTGCAGACGATACCGAGTGAACAATTTGGGTTCCGAAAACAACATTCAACTGAACAACAGCTCCTAAGAATAACCGAGTATATCACAGAAGGATTTCAGAATAAACAAGCCACAGGACTACTACTACTAGATGTAACCAGAGCTTTTGATAGAGTATGGCATGAAGGACTAGCATATAAAATGAAAACCGCAGGTTATTCACCCAAGTTATGCAGAATAATAAGAAATTATTTGAGAGATAGGAACTTTTGTGTGAAAATAGGTGATGTTCATTCCACACTCAGATATTTGGAAGCAGGAGTTCCCCAAGGATCCATACTAGGACCGCTACTCTATAACATATACATACATGATATACCAAGAAATCCAAGATGCCTGCTTGCTCTATACGCGGACGATACGGGCATAGCAATTAGGCACAGAAATACAAAAATAATTCACAAAAGACTTCAAGAAGCTGCAGACGATATCAGTCAATGGTGTAACAGATGGAAAATCAAAATCAATGGAGAAAAGAGTCAAGCAATACTCCTTCAAAAGAGAAAACTGAAGATGGAATCGAAAATATCCATAGACGATAATGAAATAGAATAGCAGAATGAAGCTAAATATCTAGGAGTAATATTAGACAAGGGACTTACGTGGAAACAACACATTAAGTATGCAGTGGATAAAACGAATGTAGCAATGAAAAGACTATATCCGATTATAGGCAGAAGAAGCCAAATGAACAAAAAGACGAAATTGAGGATCATAAAAGCAGTCGCCAGACCGCAGCTAACATATGGATCAACAGCATGGGGATATGCAGCGAGAACCCATATAAAGAGGATACAAAGTACAGAAAACAAATTTCTGAGATGGGCATTAGACGCCCCCTGGTTTGTTAGGAATGAACAGATCCAAAAAGACATAAAATGGGATTCCATTACTACATTTATCAAACGAAAAGCTGCTTAAGCCTATGAAAGAGCTAGTGAACATCCAAATGACGACCTTAGAAGGTTAGTTGACTATGACCCCGCTGAAGATGAAAAAACAGCTAGAATTTACCGCAAAAGACCTAGAGACCAATTGCGAAAATGAAGATATAGAACTCCACACTTAGTAAGAGATATCCAATTGAAGGATGTACACAAACACTCAGCATAAAAGAATGCGAAAGAGAAAATAACAGATAAGATGATGGAAGGTTTATAGGCTTATGCCCGGAACCAATCGCAGGAGAGGTATTTAGTCGGTAAGAATCCGACACTACCCAGAAAGACTGGGTGTCTGATGTAAGATTCACCTCTTCTAGAACAAAAAAAAAAAAAAAAAACAGGCCCCCAGGTTAAGTGAAAGAAGCAGTAGTGCGTGCAAATCCAGGTTTTCCAGGTTCCAGGTCCAGGTCCGGTTATTGAAAATAATCCGAAACAGTGAGTAAACCGAAGGGTTACGCGTGAGCAAGGTATGATTATTTCATTTAAATTTTATTTTGTTGATTTGTCGGTGTATTACTGTATTTTCTCATTTTGATCCTTTACCTCTCTTCTGGGTCATGGAATTGTGTAGTAGCTTCAAATTTTATGAATTTCCCCAGTATGCGGGGATGTACATGTTAGCTTGAAACGGCGCATTTACATCTTCGTTCCTTTCCAAAAATCCATGGTGCCAGGTAGTAGCTTGAAATGGCCTGCTCGACTCGGTGGATTATTCCTAGTTTACAGGGCTCTGTATAATAGCTTTAAATGGCCTGTATGAATTCATAGTAACCCCAGGAGTGCAGGGACACGCATGCTAGCTTCAAATGGCGCATTCAGTGGCCTTGTTGTACTGCCCGAGTTCTTAGAGTCCGTGTATTAGCTTGAAACGGCCTACATGTCTCTTTGGATTCCGAGTGTGGGATTGTACGATGTTAGCTTAAAACGGCGCATCTCACAGTTCTATCCGGGTACATTTCTTCCTTAATGTCTCCTGTCATCCAAGCTTTCCATTGCCCACGTTATTACCTGCCGTAGTTCTGTTTCCTCACAATATTTTCTGCTTGCACTCTTGCTTCATTTCGCTTATGTCCGCTAGCTACCGCACGTTACTTTGGCCGCTTTCTCATTTCGTAGTAGTGTATATTTTGAATCTTTGCATGTATAGTTTTTCATCACAAATGAACGTTACACCCCGCCTCCAAACCGATTGCTCCTCCTATTCCTGGTACATTGATGAAAGTATACTATATCAGCGACATCATTGGGTACAACACTTCGCCATTGGTAATGTGTGTGGATATCATTCATTTACCATTTCTCGCCAAGGCGAAAATTTATCATTCCATATCATGTACGCCGAGACGAAAATTTATCATTCCACATCATGTACACCGAGGCATATAGACATCATTATACGACATGAACGCCGAGACACCAGCACATCATCACACATCATGACCACCGCTACGTACACCACATTACCATTGGCACCGTCACATTACACTTCAACTATCGAAATCATTTTACGAATGTCGTTTTCCATTGATTTAACATCATTGTGTAATTGTGTATATTCATACATTTTTCATTGACATTATTCGCTCGTTGTAGATACATATTACCGAACATAGAATATAAGTGTCCTGGTCATTGTGTGTTTATTTTCCCGAGCAGAATTTTTACAATAATTTTCAGAGACAGAGAATAAAATATAATTAACATCAGGCCCCTGGGCATAATCTTCTCTGACTGCAGCTCCTGGACGCCCGTAGGAGTACCGCCTACGGGTTCCGAGTGTCCTCAACACTAGAGGTGGCGCCCGAGGTTTCTGTCTTCGTAAGGTAAGATGGTAAAGAATAGAAACGGAAGGTCGTTAAAGTTTGACCAGATTAAATTATATGGTTAAATATGAAGCGTCGAACTTGCTATATGATGTATGAATGTATTTTGGGTTGCCTGACAAAAAGTAGACTACATAGATGGCGATGTATACAATTATTGTGTAATTTGCATAGAACTTATAATGACATGGAAGGCTATTATCAGATCAAAAGCGGGTAAAGATCTTAAGTTGGTGGAACAGTGAATTTTAACCGGAATATAAAGTTAAAGTAAATCGGATTGTGACGATCAGCATCAATCGTGAGTTGTCCATTAGTCCATTTTCATCTTTTCTCTATATTTCTGAAATGTTTCTGATTTATGTTTGGGTAATAAATATATTTGCGAAAATAAATGAATTCAAAATTGCCCATAATTAGTAATTGACATATTATTTTTGTATTTCTGTTTTGTGTGACAGCTCATATCCATGGAAAAGATGACATGGATAGTAGGATAGTAGACCGATGACTATTGACAGATGACATTTGGTAGTGGACAGATGACATTTGACAGAACTTTTATTATGCCTCATTTATCTCCTGCTTGAAAAAATAGCAATGGTAAGTTTTTACAACTTTAACGGGGGTTTCACAAAGCATATCACCGGTGATCGGAGCTTGATCTAGAATCAACTCGATTTGACAGTTCAGAAATCTAACCAAGCCGTTGATCTCCGATCACTGGTGATTACGATTTGTGAAATCCACAGTAAGTATAGGCACGGCCTTCTTAGGATAAAGATGGCTATGGTATAGCTAGGTATCATTTAGGCGAAACAAAGTTCGCCGGGCCAGCTAGTTCCAAATAAATCTCGACTTCCCATAGATTTCAAGAAGCTACATTTGGCCTTCTGTAACGCAAACGGTGTTCGTAGAAAATACTCAGAGCTCTCTAATTTCTTAAAGATCAATAAAATCGATTTCATGCTACTTAACGAGAAATTCTACCTGAAAAGGTACCGGGTTATCAGACAAGATCGTAAAAGTTGAGACGGGTTCGGCAGAGTTACCATTGCTATAAAGGAAAACATCCCTTTTAATACTTCACCCTCAATAAACTCAACAATTGAATCTGTAGGCATCTGTCTAGAAAATGTATTGTGACGAGTGCGGCCCTGTGCATTCAGCGCTCCTGTGATCGAGAATGTTCTAGACGCGGTGGAAGGTTTCTTCTCCTTACCCTCCGATCGCACCATAGTACGTACGTTCTGGAGGTTTTCCATTTCTATGCGCATCCAGGCTTAACGAGAAGGGAATCGGAGACATAAACAGTGCGCGTCAAAACTATGGAATAAATTCATTTTCATATTTGGCAACAAAATCCTGGAACAGATCAATTTCTATTTAAATTTTACCAAATTTTTATGCATTTTTGATGGATATTGGTTTCACCCTGTGCCATCCCCATCAACCCTCAAAATTTTTTCAATAGAGAAAGTGGGTCATTTCTTCACAGGCGTGTAGAAATTTTCAAGAAATAATAGTACATTGTTTACCGGGTAGGAAAAGCCTTACATTCCTGGACGATTGGTTGATTGGACGATTATGCCCACTTGCACCGTCGAATCTAAGCCTGCCGTAACGACGTCTTCAAATGTAAGTAGGGTTTGAGTCACAGATTCTCTTGCACCACAGATTAAGTGCAGGTAAAGTCCTTCTTATTTTAATAAGGACTTTTAAGCCGTGATATTTCAGGGCTTGAGGTTCTTAAGGAAGACTTAGGACCGTCTTGAGGATTCTTAACCCCAAAAAAGAACTTGTGGTTTTCAATATCACATATAATAAAATAGGTTCAATGAAATCTACGACATACAGGGTGTGTCAGCAAGGCGTACGGCTAAAATAGCGCCTAAACTGTACCGTGTGGAAAAAAACTTATATGGCATGGATATGAGGTTGTTAAGAATCAACAAAATGAAAATGATTTTATATATACAGGGTGCATCAAATGGAACACCCTATATTTTTCTCTTTCATAAAATTTGTTTCTGAAATGTCTTCATTTTTGCAAAGTATGTCCCATACTCAAACTGCTCTTTAATGGAATATTCCACATTCTTAAAAAAAAAGCTGCCAATGAAAGCGCATTTTTCAAACAAATTCAGTGTGATCGCATGAACTGAACTGAATTTTTATCTTATCTCCACATAACCAACACGAAAATTAAATTACTCCTAGTTTTATAAATGAATAAAATAAATTATTATTACCGAATTAATGTGAACTTATACAATGAATTTTTCAAAATTATATTGTGATCAGAAAACCATCTCAAAAATGTTGAAAATATTTTATTGAGGTTGTGAAGAAAATAAATTAATTTATCTTGATCTCAAGATCTGACTGCAACTGCAAGTTTCAACGCTTCCTCCATCAAGGCCAGTTGCTTCTTTTGCGACTCCACTTCATTCTTCAATAATTCCTCTGTCGAATCTGATATAGCAGTTATCTCAGTTCTCAGAAAATCATTTGTAAAATTAAATAAAGTCCTTTATTCAAGAAGTGTGTTTTTATCCACAAGTGCTGTGTCACGGTACACAAGGGTAACCTAATTACATCTCATCAAGAAACAACATAATTTTTGTCGACTCGAATCGGATGTGCAATCAAGAGTGAAACGACGAAATGCAGCAGCTACGCATTGGAAAGATCCAGAAATCAGCATCCAGTCACCATCATCATGTGTACAAGAGTGTCTATGTGAAGAAACGTTGAAATCAGCAATCATCAAGTAAGCCTTTCTACCCATTAATTCTTTCCTTAAATCCTAACAAGCTTCGATTAATTTTTACGGTTTCGATTTTTTTTTGTAATTTTTACGGTTTCGATTCATATTTTTTGCATTCATTGATCACATTAACTTTCGTTTGACTCTTAAATGCATTTTATAATTTTTTGTTGAATTCATTAGAATGGAGAAGTTGGGAGAATTGAAACAAAGGAGGGGCATCATAAGAGCACAATTCACAAGATTCAAAAATTTCATGGATGACGAAACTAGTCATAACAAAATCGAAATAATTAAAGGCAGGTTAGAAAGAGTTCACAAATATTTCAATGACTTCGTGACCATCCAAACTAATATAGGTAGAGAGTATAGATAGTAAAGAAAAATCAGTTAGAGATGAAGTAGAAGACGCTTATTATAATATTATAGGACAAGCTAAATGCATTATCAATTCAACAGAATGTTCACATATTTCAAATTCAAATGTTGATCCGTTGAAAAATGTTAGTTTACCCCGATTGAATCTCCCAGTGTTTTCCGGAAATTTCGATAGTTGGCTTCCTTTTCACGATGAGTTTGTCAATTTAATACATCATAACAATAATTTGACGAATATGCAGAAATTCTTTTATTTAAGATCATCTTTGAGGGACGAACCTCTAAGGCTAATTCAATGTTACCGGGTCTCAAACGAAAATTATCTCATCGCATATGATCTTTTAGTGGAGAGATATCAAAGAACCAGAAAAATTGTAGATAGCCACATCAATGCTCAACTGGAGATTCCGTGCGCCACAAAAGAATCAGCTCAAAGGCTTCGCGTAATAACGGATGAGTTTTATCGGCATGTAAACATTCTGAAGAAAATGGAATTTACCGGTAAAGGAATGGGATGCATTTCTTGTATGTTTAATTACAAGTAAACTCGACATAACTCCCAACGAGATTGGGATTACTCATTGAATGATGAAAACAAAATCCCAGAATTCGAGAAAATGTTGAAATTCTTAAATAAAAATGTTGTAGTTTAGAAACCGTGAAAAAATCAACTCAAAGAGCTATTAAAAATCCTATCAGGGGGGACAGACAACACTCTTTGGTCATTAAAAATCAAGGGTTCAAGTGCAACATCTGCGAAAAAGGTCATTTGATCTTCAATTGCTCCGAGTTTTTGAAATAATCAACATCGGAAAAATACGAAGCGGCAAAATCAAGAAATTTATGTTTCAACTGTTTGAGAACAGGTCATAATAGTTCAGAATGTAGATCTTCAAGTTGTAAAAAATGTGATAGAAAGCACAGTACTCTTCTACACCCTAACGTTGAACCTTTCAAGAATCGTTCAGAAATTCCCCAAACGATGTAATTGACAACTTCAGGTACCCAAGGCAATAACATAATTGCACATTCCACAAATTCAATGAGAGCACAGACATCTAAAACCTTAGTTCTTCTATCTACTGCAAAACTGGTTATTCTCGACTCTGACAAAAATCCTCATATCTGTAAAACCTTATTGGACTCAGGCAGTCAGAGTAACATTAAATCTAGTGGACTAGCAAAAATTTAAAATCTTCAATTAGAGAATTTTGTACTACCTCTTGTGGGGGTAAATTCGCAGGTAACAAAAATTACGCACAGGACTAAGGCAACAGTAATTTCCTATCATAGTGATTTCACTGATAGTTTATCATTCCTCGTTATGCTTAGGCATAACAGAAAGAATTCCATCAACAACTTTCGATAGAAACTTCATTTCTATCCCATCAGATGTTTCACTAGCGGACCCACAGAAACCCAAGACCAAGACCCAAGAAATTGATTTATTGCTAGGTGCAAACATCTCTTATGAATTGCTTCGTCCTAAGCAGATCAGACTGAATGACTCCTTGCTTCTACAAGAGAGTGCTTTGCGCTGGATATTGGCGGGAACTTTGACATTGGGTTTTCCAAATAATCGGGTAAAATGTCATCTGGCGCTGAAAACGACGAGTTAGATTAATTATTATTATTAATTAAATTATATTATGGAAGGTACAAAGTGCAAAATAATCAAAACGAAGCCTCATTGGGAGCCAAATCAACTCTTTAAGTTTGTGTGATACATGATCAAATTTCCTGATCTCAAAAATGAACCTAATACAATTGTTCTGGACACGCTGTATTCGATCGAGCGAGTCTTGGTCCAAGCAAAAACTATAAACAGGAGAGCAATAATTTAATTTTGATAATACCAAAGCCTCACATAACAGTCTCTTCGTGAATATAGGCAAATATGATCTATGGGGAAACAACACCCTCAAAGAACCATAAGCTTTACCAATCGCGCTTATTACATGTTCTCGAAATCTCATCGAATCATCCAAAATCAAACCCAAATCTCGAGCATTATCCACAAAACCAATGACATCATGCGAAACAACCAGCCTGAGACCCTCCCTAACAGTTTTCTTATTGTTCTTGGAGCCAAAAGCGAGAGCAAAAGATTTGTTGCCATTCAGATTCAAACCATGCTTCCTTGCATTATCCCATAGCCGATTCAAGTCCTCGTTCAGTTTAATGGAGGCAACATTCAATTCATCAATAGAGAAGTCCAGGAAAAGTTGAAAATCATCAGCATACATGTGCACCTTACAGTGATGAATGAACTTAGGGAATTGGCTTGTATATAAGATGAAGAGTGTCGGTCCAAGAACGGAACCTTGAGGTACTCCACTCAACACCTGTTTGGCAGAAGAAACTCTACTACCCAATTTAACCACCTGAGAACGACCATTGAGATAAGACTCTAAGAGTTTTAGTGCCCCCCCGCATACTCCACAAGAACCCAACACAGCAAGAAGAGTCCCATGTCTGACCGTATCAAAGGCTTTACTGAAGTCGAGCAAAAGCAAAGCTGAGCATTTAGATTCATCAAATGACTGCAAAATGTCATCAGTGACATCAAGAAGAGTACTGGTGGTACTGTAACCCGGTCTAAAACCAGATTGAACATCAGGAAGAATCTTATTTGAGTTGAGATATTCCTCAAGTTGAACAGCCATTATCTTCTCCAATATTTTGGACAATCCCGACAAAATACTTATTGGTCTAAGATCGGATAGCTCTCTGGGATTACTGGTCTTTGGAATAGGAACCACCTGGGCACACTTCCACGATTTCGGAAATTTAGAACTTAGCAGAATGGAGTTGAAAATGTTGACAATAAAAGGAAGGATACAAGGACAGCAAATCTTAATAAATGAAATTGAAATACTATCACAACCTGGAGCACTATTCTTGATTTTTTTCAGAAAATTAAATAAAGTTTCCTCATCTACCAACCGAAAACAAAACTGATCTGAACATATAGGATTGTTTTTGTAAAAGTCTACAACTGAAGAGTCACTTCTTCCATCGCCAAAACCAAGAAAATAATCGTTTATTTCATCAGGGCTCACATATTTTTGTGCGAGATCAACATGCGATTTATTCGAAATACCCAATGATTTAATTTCCTTCCACATATTTTTATTAGAAGAGTGCATTGTGACATATTGAAAATACAATCGCTTTTAATTAGTTATGGAGTGATTCACCATGTTCCGCAACCGCTTGTATACCTCCCACGCTTCATCAGACCTGTCTCTCCTGTGTTTCCCTCTCGCCTTATCCCTACTTCTCATCAACGCTCTTATCTCGTCCGTCATCCACGGCGCATGCCGTTTGGAAACTCTGATCGCTCTCGGAGGAAAATGTTTATCGAACAGTTTTACCAAGATGTCAGTAAGAATCTTAACCTTTTTATCCACATCATATGTCCGAAATATTCTTGGTAAATCAGAGTTAACGATGTCATCAAATAACAAGTTCTCATCAAAACCCCTACAATCCCTAATTGAGAAAATTCGAGGCTCAACCTTCGGCTTCTCAATCTTAATTGTACAACCAATGCATTCATGCAAAGAAAAATTTGAAGGACAAGTGAAGGAGGAAACAATAGCCGCATCATTATTGCACAAAATAACATCGATCAAAGATTCGGAGTTAGCTGTTATATGAGTTGGCCCCCGAATGAGTTGTTGCATGCCGACAGCAGAGAGCATTGAATCAAAATACTTGACAGGAGGTGAATTTATCTCAAGAAAATTAATATTAACATCGCCAACACAGAAAACATTTGAACATAACATCAAAGAATAGCTCAAGCTAGATTCTAAAGCATCACTGAAAAGTCTATATGGTATATGAGGTGGCTTATACACGACACCTAAAATAAATGATATTCCCCCACACTGAACCCTAATAAATAGCTGCTCTATATTTGAAACCTTCGGAACATCAACAATATCAAAACGTAGCCTATTATTCACGTACAATAAAACTCCACCACCCCTCGAACCAGTATTCCTATCCCGTCTTATAACTTCATAATTAGATATCATTATACTGCAAGAATCAACAGAAGCACTCAACCAAGTCTCCGATAAAGCAATTATATCAAACTTATTCTGACCAACAAACACCTTAAATTCATTAAATTTAGACAATAAGGATTGTACATTCACATGACCAAAAGTAAACATATAATAGTCCCACTATTTCGTGTTGAAGTGCTCAGAGACACCGCCAACGAAACAAAACAAAAATTCATCAAATCAACAAAATCACACACCAGAATTGAGTTTTTGAACATTTGTTCCGGACCTGAGGAAAACGGCTCCATTGAATGTCCACACATTTCTGAATCCATGTATTTCCGACGATTCCTGGACTAACTTCCATCTTGCATGAGTCAAATCCTCCTTCATAACAATTCGCGTTCCCCTCTAAAAGTTTTTTCTTGCCGTAAACAATGTTTCTGAAATTGACCTCTTTGAAAGAAACGATGATATGTCGAGATTTTTCTTTATTCTTCTTACCAACTCTGTACACCGAGGCGATTTCATCAGTGACCGGTATATTGAATTTATCCATAAAGATATTCTTGACCTGGGCAAACACATCTTCTCCGGGGACCTCCTGGACTCCGATGAGACGGATGTTGTTATTTTAACATTGGAAATGTTTATGTTCGTATATTGCAGGTAAATTAGGAGTTTTTGTTCAAGGTCAAAAGACAAAGTGTCGCCAGTAGACCAAAAAAGCATTCGAAAGTTATCGCGTGATTCATTAACGTAGGTGTGTTGGGCCAGCATATGCCAGCATACGAGAATCGGCGAACTGCGCCGAGGTGGGACTCAGGTGGGAGGTCCGCCAAATTCGCCGCAACGTTGCCGGATTGGGCACTTAGTCCGGTATTTGAAGGATAGATCATTGTTTTATTTCCTTCATTAGCACTTCGAGTGTTTATATTGTTGTTTAATCAAGTGAGATCTGGGCCGCGGTGAGCGGCCCGTCAAATTCGTCGCAGGCAATTATTCCGGTATTTGAAGGATAGATCATTGTTTTATTTCCTTCATTAGAACTTCGAGTGTTTATATTGTTGTTTAATCAAGTGAGATCTGGGCCGCGGTGAGCGGCCCGTCAAATTCGCCGCAACGTTGCCAGATTGGGCACTTATTTCGTTATTTGATCCACTGAAGAAACGGATTTGCACAGTCTGGCAACAAAATCCGCTTATGACACTGTTCGCCCATGCTCAAATCGGCCTCTAACGCCCGTTTGCACCGCTTACCCTTAAAAGTTCCTCGTTGCTAGGTACCACTTAGACTTAAGTTCCACTCAAAAATATTTCCATTTGCACCGGTACCACTTAACAGAAATTTAGCTAAGGATCACTGCCATTTGGCAACGCTGTATGATTATTCAAATATTGATACATTCGACCTACTTGAGAATTGAAAAGAAGAAATTCTATGCCGGTTTCTATGATCTATGACTAACCTATAACATAACAAATAACAGACAACGTACAAACATCGTACAGATAATTTGTGTTTTTCGGTTTTTCCTTGTGAAGTGTGAATTCAAAATGGATAGTGTTGAAAAGAAATCAACAAGAGCTCCAAATTTCTCTTCTAATGAGAAAAATAAACTTTTAAATTTGGTGAATAGTTCCAAGGGCACCATTGAAAATAAAAAACGAATGCAGTTACTTGGCGTGAAAAGACGGAAGCGTGGCAAGAAATTACGAATTTATTCAATTCACAATCCCCTGATGGACATTCAGTTCAATGAAAAGGCAATTTTCAAGCACAAGGAGCTCTGTAACATGGATAGCAGCATATTTTTAACATTGGAAATGTTTATGTTCGTATATTACAGGCAAGTTTCGAGTTTTCGTTCAAGGTCAAAAGACAAAGGTGTCGCTAGTAGACCAAAAAAGCATTCGAAAGTTATCGCGTGATATAGGTGACATAGGGTGTATTGCGCCAGCATACGAGAAGCGAGCATAAATTAATTCTCACGAATGCCTAACCATTCAGATTCACTCGATTCCGAGTGCTTCCGAATGCACCCGCGTGGAAGATCGTGAGAAGAAGCCGTTGCCCGTTATTCAGATCGCGCGTTTTGTCTTTTGTCATTCTTCATAAACGAATCTGATAGTGAAATAGTTGAAAACGGTTGGAACTTCGAACAGTTAACAGTTTGATTTTTATTGAATAGAATATCTAGCAAAATCTATTACAATTTCTCATTATGGACGTTTCAAATAAATGCTCGACTTTATTGCAGAGTGAATCCACTTATTTGCATTTGCGGCATATGTGGGAAAGAGTTTACCAGCGTATCTGTTAGAAACAGGACAATCCATAATGATGATTCCGCTAAAGTGGTGAAGAAGCAATATATTTTGTGTTCTCTTTGTTCTACTGATGAAAACCAGGAAACTTTTTCTACATCTGATCATTTGAGAATAATTCATGGTGTTCTGTATGATTGATATTTCTTACATTTCCCCCATCTGAGAAAACTATGATACAACACACAGTTATATTGCCATATTTCAAAATACATATGCTAAATTACCTACTTAAATTCTCACTTTTGAGGTTTTTGTAAGCGCATATGTGCTTTTTTACAAGCTTTTATTTAGTTTCACCTGTCCCGGTGTCTGTCTGTCTGTCTCTATCTAATCAAATCTTGCAAGTTAAATATGACACACTTCTAATCGTCCGATTGATTTGAAATTTGGCAGGTGTACATAATTCTGGTGACAATGCATCATGAAATATTTTTCATAGAAAAAAACAAAATGGCTGCTCCAAAATGGCGGATGAGTTTCGTAATTATCATCCGATTTCATTCAAAATTAGTATCTAGGGGTTTTTGGGTTCGACAATGATGATTCTTCTGTCAAAATTGAAAAATTCAAGATGGCGGCTAGAATAGGCCGGACGAGTTTCGTAATTATGATCCGATTCTATTCAAAATGTGTATCTAGGGGTGTTCTGGGTCGGAAATTACGATTCTTCAAAATTGAGGAATTCAAGATGGCGGCTTCAAAATGGCGGATGAGGGTTGTTTTCATAAAAGATTGTTTTAAAGAATGATTTTTTTATTATAGCTTGTTCTAAATGCAAGGGCGGATATAATTTTTTTTCATGGGGGGGGGGGGTAATAACTATTGAAAATCAGGTTCACAATTTATGAAATTTTTTTATGTGCACCACATTGCGTAACTTCCTCTAAGGACTTTGATACTCATGGGGGGTAATTACCATAATATAAATCAAACTGTTCGAAGTTCCAAGTTCCAACCGTTTTCAACTATTTCACTATCAGATTCGTTTATGAAGAACGACAAAAGACAAAACGCGCGATCTGAATAACGGGCAACGGCTTCTTCTCACGATCGTCCTCTCGGGTGCATTCGGAAGCACTCGGAATCGAGTGAATCTGATTGGTTAGGAATTCGTGAGAATTAATGTATGCTCGAGAATCGGCGACGGCGACCAGTGAGCCGCGGTGAGAGGTACGTCAAATTCGCCGCAACGTTGCCAGATTGGGCAATTATTCCTGTATTTGAAGGATAGATCACTTCGAGTGTTTATATTGTTGTTTCATCAAGTGAGATCTGGGCCGCGGTGAGTGGTCCGTCAAATTCGCCGCAACGTTGCCAGATTGGGCAAATATTTCGGTATTTGAAGAATAGGTCAATAGTTGATCCGAGTACATATAAGATTCATGAATTTTAGTAGAAACAGAATCCTTCTATCTGAAGCCAATTTCATGAATACCCAGATTTGCTAAAATCAAAATTCACTTCGAAAATATTGGACGGAGTGGACTCAGCTTCATTTGATTTCCTCCGAGTAGGGGAGGACGGGGGAATTCCGCGCACGGAGGAATTCTGCGCATTGATATTCTACAACTCAGTTCAGTTATTTCAAAATTTAGATACAGCCACAGAAATATAATAAACATATGAATAAATAAATATTTTATTATATTTCTGTGTATACAGCGCACCATCTCGTATTTGCCTTGCCAACATCCTCCCGTAATTTAAAGATATTCGTGTTTTTATTTTAGACCAGGGAGCCGATTGTTCGTTTCACGATGCTATGATCTAATTTTCGAGAGAAATTGGAATCGTGGAAAGTACTTCTATTATTAATTTCTAATGAATCTATTGCATGACTATTTTCCTTCATATGTGTAGATTATTTAATGCAAAAGAACAATTACATAATTGTATTTCGTCATCTAATGTCAGTGATTAGTTAGGTTAGGTGACTCACACTGGGAGAATAACGCGCAGCTGTAGCGGGGTAATTCTTCAATAATATTTTTTGTACAGTCCTGGAAATTTGTTTAATTTACATTGTACTTGTTTATTACCTAAATAATGAAATATTTTTTCGAGTTTTTCAGCTGTTCAATATATGCGCATAATTATACCATCGCATGCGCGGTATTACCCAGTACGTGGGGGAAGACCGCGAAAAGACAGTTTTCAGAATTATTTTTTTTCTCAATTGGTATAGGTAGTTGAACCTTTTCCTTGTGATGAAAAAGTTCCAAATGGGTTCATGATTCAGCAGTTAAATTATGAAAGTTTGTGTGTACATAGGAAGGTTTTTGTGAGCATTTTCCCTAAGATGCGTGGAATTCCCCCGTCCTCCCCTACATATAAGATTCATGAATTTTAGTAAAAACATAATCCTTCTATCTCAAGCCAATTTCGAGAATACTCAGATTTGGTAAAATAAAAATTCTCTTCGAAAATATTGGACGGGGTGGACTCAGCTTCTTCTGATGATGTTTACTCCGAGAAGGTACATATAAGATTCCTGAATTTTAGTGAAAACAGAATCTTTCTACTTTCTATCTCAAACCAATTTCATGAAAACCCAGATTTGGTAAAATAAAAATTCGCTTAGAAAATATTGGACAGAATGGACTCAGCTTCATCCGATGAGAGTTGATCTGAGAACATATAAGATTCATGAATTTTAGTAAAAACAGAATCCTTCTATCTCGAGCCAATTTCGAGAAAACTCAGATTTGGTAAAATAAAAATTCTCTTCGAAAATATTGGACGAGGTCTCAGCTTATTCTGATGATGTTAACTCAGAGTACATGTAAGATTCATGAATTTTAGTGAAAACTGAATCCTTCTATCTAAAGCCAATTTCATGAAAACCCAGATTTGCTAAAATCAAAACTCACTTCGAAAATATTGGACAGGAATGACAGGATAATTCATCCAATTATTCATATCTTTATTTTTTATTATTATATCTTAAGAATACTCACTTTAGAAAGAACATTTTTGTTTTAAAATACGGTGACAAGTTTCCTCTCACATGTTTATGTTAGGAATTGGGAATGTTGATTGTTTCTTGCAATTATTATTGCTCATTATTATTATTGAAAATACTATTTTATTTTAAGTTCAAATGCAAATAAATGTTGGTAATATTCACATGTGGTGTTATCATTTCCAATGTCTCTGATGGTTGCAAGGATTGCGAAATCTGTAAATTTTTTAACTTCTGTTCGAGAATGTCCACTTTTTGTTCGATTTCTTTATGGGATTTGTCATCACAGATATTATCGATCCTTTCCGAATTAGATTTCAGGAGTTGAATTTCTGCCTCCAAAGACGCAATTTTAGCGTCATAAATGTTGAATTTTTCAGCGAAACATTTAGTAATTGAATTAATTATGGCATTAGAAATCTCTTTTACAACATTGTCTGATTTCAGGGCCTCTATCAAAGATTTTTCAAAATCAGTTTTTTGTCTGGTCGACATCTTTTGACAATTAGAAAAAATAACCAACTATAAAATACGGTGGTTTCTCAGAAGAGTTTATTGGCGTATCCCGCAGAGCACAATCAAGCACGTCTACTCACTTCAACGAACATAACATAATGGATTTATTGTCAAACCTAAAAATGGCAATTTGTACCACGTGATCTGGACGCATATTTCCGTTCCCTATACAGCCAGCGCGACAGGTCGCTCTCACCGTATAGGAAACGGAATGCACAATGGAACACTCCGTTTCCTAGCAGATATGCGCGATGTGCTCACTGGCCTGTTAGTCTTCTGGGTGCCGATGGGACAAATTGCAAATAATTAATAAAGTTTCCATACTTTCTGTAAAGCTTAATTAGGTAGAGTCTACCACATTTTTCCTCTGTGAACATTTTTGTAGCCGCGCATTTTTTTCAGCAAACATATTTTCATTTCTTTTAATCATACGTACCTACTCTTTTTTCGTAAAATGCAATCATAAAAACAATCAGATGAAAATCGACGATTTTTTTGAGTTTTTAAATTCATTGATATTTATTGGACAAGAATGAATTTATATTTTAGAGAGATTCGTTTTATAAAAAAAAACAACTGTCCACCATATGAAATGCGGCAAATCCTTAGTCTAGTTGAATATAATGGTTTTGTTTCAGAACCTTTTTTCGATTATTATTGAAATGAAACTATTGATTTTGATTGAAAGGGTATAATTCAAATTATTTACTGACATTTTCATTCAAATCTAATAAAAAAAACAATGAAAATACCTTAGACCAGGGTCGATAATTTTTGAAACAAAAAAAAATTACAGTAGGATGAAACCCATTAAAAAAGGAGGGGAATATGATCAAAATGAAAGGAAAAATAAATTACGGTCGATCCGAGTCCGGGAAGTGGGAGGGGGTGAGTTTTTAAGGGTGAAAAATGGTTTTCCTTGATTTCCGGCAAAACTACAAGTCCTATGGAAAAAAGTTAAAGAGCAAAGTTGTAGGCAATAGAAAGATCTACAACTTTTGTATTCACAATTTTTTCACATAACCTCAAAATTTATATGAAAATTTCAAAAAACCAAGTTTTAGGTTTTTTATTTATATCTTTTTCAAAAAAAAATTTTTTTCTACGAAGTTTGGTGAAAACTTACCTTATCATATCCCAAATACACTGTAATTTATTTGATTTAAATATTTATGTTTTCGTCTTATTTTAACTTAATATCAAAAAAGCACCCTAATTTTCAATCGAAAATTCTGACGTCAAAATATCAGCTTTTTTCAAAACGTTTGGGGGCTTTTTGTTCGTTGAAATATCTACTCTCTAATGGTGTGAAAAAAACATACATTACTATAAGGAGTGTTCTCAGAAAATGCAAATAATTGAAAAAACTCAAATTCGAAAATTTTTTTTAATCACTATGTACAATTTCACCAAAAAAATGTGATTGCTGCATTTTTTTTAGGATAAAGAGTTTATTTATTTAATTCGAATTACATTCATGTCATAGAAAATCTTATACAATATAAATATACAGGTAAATCGTACTATTGAATTTAGATACTTAATTCTGATTACGCATTTTATTCTTGTACTAAAATATCATTCAATTTTAATTTTTCAGGTTAAGTTACGTTAAACATACTATTTATGAAAGAAAATATTTCTATTTTCATTTAAAGTTGATTAATATAGATTAAAATACAGATAGTATTTACCTTGCTATGTAGATTCCAAACAATTCTTTTAATAAAGTAAATTTCTCACAACTCACTCAATCAAGCAATTGTATGCTGAAAATTTCGAAAATTAGAAATCCTATTGGTTGATTTGACAATTTCGTCGAATAATTCTGTGATTTGTTCAATCAACGATTTATGAAACCCACCATTAGAGTAACTCAGTCCCCACTTCTCTATGAAATAACTTACAATGGGTTACAAATTAACCCACTCAGGTATATGAATTACCTTAAAACAGCAATAAATAGTCATCTAAAAATATTATTTAAACAAGATTCTACAACTTTTTCAAAATATTGTAGATGTCTTATTAAATATTAACTTTATTAACTTATTTTTTTGTTAATTATAGAAGTATATTTCAATTTGCAATTTTTTCGTTTATAAATGAAACAGGAAATCTTACGTTTTTTGGGTAATAAAAGAGTAAATTTTAATAAATACCTCAAAATTGTACATAATGATTAAAAAAAATTTCGAATTGAGTTTTTTCAATTTTTTCCATTTTCTGAGAACATTTCCTATAGTGATGTATATTTTTTTACACCATCAGAAAGTAGATATTTCAATGAAGAAAAAGCCCCTAAACTTTTCGAAAAAAACTGATATTTTGACGTCAGAATTTCCGATTGAAAATTGGGGGGCTTTTTTGATATTAAGTTAAAATAAGGCGAAAACATAAATATTTTGAATCTAATAAATTACAGTGTATTATGGACATAATAAGGTAAGTTTTCACAAAATTTCGTAGAAAAATTTTTTTTTGTGAAAAAGATATAAATAAAATACCAAAAACTTGGTTTTTTGAATTTTTCACCTAAATTTTGATTATGTGAAAAAATTGCAAATACAAAAGTTGTAGATCTTTTCATTACCTACAACTTTGCCATTAAGCTTTTTTCCATAGGACTTGTAGTTTTGCCGGAATTCAAGGAAAACCATTTTTCACCCTCAAAAACTCACCCCTCCCACTTCCCGAACTCTGATCGACCGTAATTTATTTTTCCTTTCATTTTGATCATATTCCCCTCCTTTTCTAATGGGTTTCATCCTACTGTAATTTTTTTTTATTTTTTACCATTTTTGAAGGTTTCGTCTCTGGTCTACCTCGCATTGAATTCATTGTAACAAGATGAATGGTATCCAGTAAAAGTATCACACCAATCGTCAGGTAGAATGACATCTTTATATTTGTGATTATGATGTTCTCTTGATGCCAGGAATATTTTGCACAGTTTGAGGATGTCACTTCCTCCTTTTTCGTTTTAAAGCCACGGATATTTTTCAAATGTTTGCGAAAAAAGCACTACTGAGAATATTATATCGGCAACAACTAAAATTGCCGAACTTTATTCGTCGGACAGCTGGATGATAGTATTCAGCACATCCTCCTTGAATGGTCCTCAAAAAATCAAATGTTTATTTGTAACATGAGCAAAGTTATATCCGATAAACGCATATAGTCTATTCATAACCAAATTAGAGCAGTGAATTCTTTAATTTTTGAATGAACGCGAGTTATTTTCAAGGTTGAGAGAATAAGAAAAAAAAGACATTATTCATAATTTTTCATCCAAAAAAATCTTCGTTTTTCATTTGTCGGACAAGGAAATCGTAATCGCCACATTTTTTTGGCGCACAATTGCATTTTCATATTTCATATGGTTGTATCAACCGATTCTGAAAAATTCGGAAGGGTATTAATACTTCGAAAAAAATGCGATTATAAGTCATGTTTATGTTGGTAGACAATCATGTTTTCTCATTTCTCCAAGATTGTTCTTACGATTGCATTTTACAAAAAAGAGTATGTTTGATTAAAGAAAAATGAAAATATGGTCGACTTACGAGAGGTTTGCTGAAGAAAAACCGCGACTAAAAAAATTTTCACAGAGGAAAAATGTGGTAGACTCTACCTAATAAAGCTATACAGAAAGTGAGAAAACTTTATTAATAATTTGCAATTTGTTCCATCGGCACCCAGAAGACTAACAGGACAGTGAGCACATCGCGCATATTTGCTAGGAAACGGAGTGTTCCATTGTGCATTCCGTTTCCTATACGGTGAGAGCGACCTGTCGCGCTGACTGTATAGGGAACGGAAAAATGCGATCCGGACAACCAATCAAAAATGATACCACAATTGTCGCCACTGTGTTTGGTGAAGTCACTGTACAGTGCGTTACAACGTTAAATTTAATTATGAAATCCGCAGGAAACGTAATTCAGAAACGTGACAATTGTTTCAGAGATTCGGGGTATTGAAAATAAAAAAAAGTATTTTTCGAAATTATTTTCGGCACCGTACACGATTTTGGTAGGATATGAGTACGCAATAAAACAAATTTTTTGAATTTCGTGAAAAAAGGTAAGCCATTGCTTTTGATAAATAAAAGTTTAACTATTCACTCATGAAAACAGAACTGCCTACCTATTACCACTAAAACTAATAATGCGAAATTGTTAAATTAAAGAAGCAACAAGAGATCTTCGAAAATGAACAAAATGATATTCTGTGAAATCAGCAGTCAAAATCGATTTTGCAAACGTCAAATATAAAGGCGACTAAGCTGCCTTAGGGCCGGTTTTATAAAAGGCGAACCGAGGATTCAACCGTGCGCCAACTACCAGATAGTGGGGAATTTGGTTGTTGACGCAATGGTTGAATCCTCGGTTGGCCTTTATAATACCGGCCCTCAATCTGTGTCCAGACGATTTTAGAAGTAATCAGAGAATTTCTTAACTCTCTTAAATGAAATTGCATTCTATTTTTTTTTTCTCAGAAAGTATTCGTCGCAGGTAAAAAACCCAAGCAAACATTCTCATTCTGAATTATATGGTGATACGAAAATGGTTTAAAATTCGAGAAAAATTATTGGCTTACCAATTTCTTCACCGAATTTATTCGGATAGAAGTCTGTACAAACGCCAATGGTGAAAATTGAACATCATTTTGTATAGGAAAAAATGTGTCTTAATGCGTACTGATAACCTACCAAAACTCAAAAAAAAATCGTGTACGATAGAAAATAATTTCATAAAACCAATTTTTTTTTTCAACACCCCGTATCTCAGAAACAGTGCGTCAGGGACCTATAGACTATAGGAACTTTATATCATAAAATCAACTGAGGATTGAGATCCCGAAGTTACATTCCCTTATTCTGAAACATCATGTATATAATGGGAATAATTTAAAAAGGTCAAGTGATCTCAAGTTCAGGAAATAAGGATTACCTATCTGTAGGTCTCTGTAAATTACCCACAAATAATATTTCAACGACTCCTACTTAGAAACAATTAAGCCGTTAATCCCTTGTTGTAGGTACACAAATGGATATTCGGGCAAAAGTAGTTGAGAGACAGTTGAGTACCTGTTTTCCCCTTCTACTTTGAGAGAGTAGGGTGTTTAGCATAAAAGCATGAACACAATCTTATTCGAGTCAGTTTTTAACCAGTTCCGAAAGAAAGTATTCCGAGAGATTTGTTCAGGCATTCATTTAACAATGAGTTTCACAGCAAAGTTGATAATGGCCGTGGAGAAGAGACCCGAAATTTGGTTGGTGGGGTATGGCGAGATCTACAACAAGTTTGCAACTCTTCTCGATCCAATTTAGAATGATGTTGCTGAAGAGGTTCTTGGAGAAACTCATTCCCTGATAGCGTTTGCTGGTAAGTCCACATTATATCTGAATATAGCAATACCATATTTTTCTGTTATCGTAGATTTAGTAGAATGAATTCGAAAAGAGATGTTGATATATTCTGTCTACTTGGTGAATATGCTTTCATGTTGCCTTTTTTTCATTTGAATTAATCTTTTCCAGTCGAATCATATAATTAATCATTCAAATTTCCAGGTAAATTTTGCAAACTGAAATGGGATGCTATAAAGGACGATTACATCCGATTGGTAACATCTTCGAAAAACACCAGTTGCAACCAAAAAGATGTCGACGCATTTCCAGAAGTGTTGGAATTTTTGGAGTGGCCGAAGCAAATACAAATAATCGGGAATGAACCGTCACATGACTCGGAAGATGTGGGGTGGCTTCAGCAAATGGAGAATAATGGTGAACCACTCCGATTCATTAGAACAGGAAGCAGAAGTGCAACAGAAAGCAGAAGTCCAATAGAAAGCAGAAGTCCAATAGAAAGCATAAGTCCAATAGAAAGCATAAGTCCAATAGAAAGCATAAGTCCAATTGAAAGCATTAGTCCAATTGAAAGCATAAGTCCAATTGAAAGTATAAGTCCAATTGAAAGCATAAGTCCAATAGGAAGCATGAGTCCAATAGAAAGCATGAGTCCAATAGAAAGCAGTAGTCCAATATATAGCAGTAGTCCCACAGAAAGTAGTTATGAAGGAAGGAGCAGCAGTTTCGAAGAGAGCTGTTATTGCCAAAGTGAATTGGGCAGGCCTTCAGAAGGAATCTCAGATATCTGGAATTTATCAGATCGCCCTTATAATAGGTTCAGAAGTAAGTGAAATCTATACTATATTTCTAGTAACTTCCTAATTTAATACATAAAACATATCCGAATTTTTGATTTTCAAGTATTTTTGACAGTTGTTTTTTTACAGTCATGCAACTCAGAGGTCCAGCAGTCAGAAGCAGGACATGTTTATTTCCCCGATTCCAACAACAATAATAGCGGACAGCTTTATAAAAACCATTATCATATGTGTATATTCAAATAGTTCATAAAATATTCATCGAATAATTATAATATCTGAATAATGTATTCTTGGAAATAAAAAGAATTCATTCAATTATCTTTATATTCATTGAACCATAACGAAATAAATGAAATTAATTATAAGAAAATATAGAAACTCAACAAAAAATCCAAATATAAATGTTTTTCGGAAAAAGATAAAATTTTGCAGAAAATGAATGAAATATCATGACCTTTTCTTGTCTTTAGGGAATCTGAAATAGCTGTAACCTTGATTGATCATGTTCTTCTTGGAACAAACTGCACAACAGTCCTATTGCCTTTCATTTCAATTAATTAAAACAAAATTCTGTCAGTAAATTGAGATCCGAAAGCGAATGAATTGATATAGGTTATATTTTAATTCAAAATGGACGTTGTGTCATAGAATTATAAATATTGAATTTGAGCGTAGTGACAAAAGTGTGGCAATCGTAATCCAGGATTCCATCCGGCTCTTGAGAATTTGATACGTAAAAATCTCATATCCACCTCATACTGTGCATCGGTGTCATCATGTCCAAGATATTCTTTAAGCAGGCTTGCACTGGCGAAGAATTCTGTAACCAGGTCAACAGAAATTTCCCCCACGCCACACAGAATCTCAACTCGTCAGTTTTTGCTGAGCCCAACCTCATCATTTGCTTTCTGAGGCGTCAATGTTCTGTGAGGAAACCAGTAAAGAGCCGTAACATATTTTTACTGACATCCAATTGATTATTGGTTCTTACAGTTCCAAAATCCCGAAGGAACGTCTTGAAATTATTCATTATTTTAAGATTCCTCAAGATTGCCTTTCCTTCAGTTTCTTTCTTCTCCAAAATCTCTCTATTATAGGTGCTTTGCACAAGAAGGTTCTGGTCTAGTAAGTGGCGTTTGTGCCCCCTTTCTTGCTGTTGTATTGGTATCTTCGTTTCCTCTGATTTCTGAGTAACCAGGAACCAGGACTTAAGAGACCTTGTTGTTCTTGCCCACTTTAATAAGTTTCATTCGGTACTACCATAGCAGCTTTGAGTGCTTCGATAACAGCTTGACTATCAGAATGGACAACATTGTCACACCCGTAGATAGTTTCTTTCCGGGTTTATGTCTACGCAGTTTTCGATTGCATGAATTTTTGTCTGGAAGATGTGGAAACAAGCAAAACTTCAACCCAGACAGAAAAAACAACCCTCCAGGAGAAATGATCATCACTGAATGCAGATAACGGTATACCAAATACATTTTTCGACATACAAAACGAATTTGATGAACTGAACGAACATATTAACTATCAATTTGAATCTCACATCCTTCCATACTATTATGAAGGGGTAGGATCATAGGTTTAAGACTTGAGTAATGAACAACTCCTCAAAGCAAAACTGACGTTACATCGATATAATTCTGTTCAATCATTACTGTTCTATTTTAGCCTCGAGGAAGTCGAAATATTTCGACGAAACGTCAGCTTTGTTTTAAAATGTTGTTTTTTACTTAACTTCTAAACCTGCTATCTTACCCCTTAATAAACATATTGATGTATTAGCCTGCCCAGACTTCAGTCGGCCATTCCAACTACAAACGGACGCTTCGGACGATGGACTTGGGGTAGCACTCTTATAAAATCAGGATGAACACGACCGAATAATCGCCTACGCCAGCCGCACTTTACATCCCGCCGAACGCAATTATTCCGTCAGCGAAAAAGAATGTTTGGCTATTGTGTGGAGCATCGAGAAAATGAGACCTTACCTGGAGTGTTATCACTTCACCGTCATTACTGATCATCAGAGTCTAAAGTGGCTGCATTCTATCAAAAGCCGGACCGGAAGAATAGCCCGATAGAGTGTATTTCTGCAGCAATACAACTTCGACATCAAATATCGAAAATCCAATCGAATTTGAATTTACCGGTAATTCGGTAAATTATTTAAAAAATCACCGGTTTACCGGTAATCACCGGTTTTTTCCGACATAAAAGAATAAGTCACAAATAATAACAATAGAAAAGAGAAACTCTAGGTAAATTGAAAAAAAAATTATATACCTACCTCAAAGACTAGAAAGAGGCCCTAAAACATTGGAAATAGTAATTTAAATAAAAAAATATCTGTCATTTCTAACTCTTCCAACGACTCGTTCGATTACATTAGGCCCTAAGAAAACAAAGCTTATAAGCAATATTTTTGGAAAAGGGAAAAACTTAGAAATTGATTTCGCAGCACTCATGACAACTCTGCCTCCTAGTGTGGAGTCCGAAAAAGCCATAACAGCGGCAGAATAAATTATAACAAAGATTAGTTAGCGGCTAAAGCCGGGTTTCACCAACGATTTTAATCTCGCTTGAGGCAGTAATCGATCATTTTCTGTGGTTTTCCAGTCAAAATCAATCGGTAATCTCAGGCCGCTTTTCACTAACGATTTTAATCTCGTTTAAAGCCGGACTCCCACTACTCGTGTATTTGGCAAATATTTGCCACTTGCCTATATTTGGCATGTAGTGGGAGTGGTTCACTCGGCTAATACTTGTCAATCTTGTCATTCAAATTCGAAACTTCATCTACTTGCCAAGTACGCAAATAATTGCGTACTTGCCAAATAAACGAGTAGTGGAAGTACGCCTTAAGGCAGTAAACGATAATTTTCTGTGGTTTTTCAGTCAAAAATCAATCTTTGATCTCAGTTATCTCCTTAAACCAGATTAAAATGTTTGGTGAAACCGGGCCTTAGTGATGAAAGTATTGATATATCAATACAATGAGATCAGGTCTCCACACTAGTAGGCCGAGTTGTCATGAGTGCTGCGAAAGTCATTTGCGAAAGTCATTTCTAAGTATTTTCCTGAATTCCCCCTTTCCAAAAATATTGCATTTCCTTCTCACACACTCACATACTTGAATATTTTACAATCCATCCCGTCCGCGCTGCCCGTGCATTACAAAAACAACGGATCACCGATGGCATTTTTTTTTACCGAAATTACCGGTAAAAGATGTCGGTTTCTTGGTCGGTAATTTGAAGAACATTAAGGGCGGCAAATCGGTAAACCGGTAAATCGTTAAACCGGTAATGCAATCCCTAGTCCTGAACAAGGTAGCCGACGCCCTATCACGGGAACCTTTACATGAACCGACCTCTACGATACAGGCCGACACTTAAAAAACAAAGTTTCCACAGAAATATGCTTGGTACGACCGGAAAATGGAGGAAGTTCAACGAAACCCGGAAAACTTTCCGGAATATTCAATTCAAGAAGGAAAACTTTTTCGTCATTTCTGGGATTTCTGCGACCTGGAAGAAGAGGAAGACTCCGAGCCGTGGAAACTATGTATATCTACCTATCAACGTGAAGCAGTATTGAGGGAGAATCATGACCGACCGACCGCAGGACATTTAGGAATTGCGAAAACCTCCGCCGCCGCCCGCATCGCCCGACATTACTACTGGCCGAATATGTATAGGAAGATTAGCAAGTACGTCAGGAATTGCGTCGTCTGTCAAGCTTATAAGCCGTCACAGCAGCAGCCACCTGGAAAAATGCAACCGAGCTCCGTCTCTCTACCATGGGAAACAGTGAGCACCGATCTTGTAGGACCACTTCCCCGTTCATCAAAGGGAAATTGTTACTTAGTGATGTTCCATGACCGCTTTACCAAATGAACCGCCTGCCGACCAATCCGCCGAGCCACCGCAGCCGCCGTCTCCAAGACACTCTACGAAGAAATAATCACTCGTTTTGGTTGTTCGAAAACAGTAATCTCGGACAATGGATCGCAGTACGACAGCAAGATATTTCGAGGGATGATGGAAGAACTAGGTATCCAACACCGCGTAACGCCCGTCTACACGCCCCAGTGCAACCCAGTCGGAAGAGCCAACCGTACTATGAAGACTATGATTGCACAATTCTGTGAAAACAACCACAAACACTGGGATAGTCATCTACATGAGATTACGTTCGCCATCAATAGTTCCCGTCACGAGTCCACAGGATTTACCCCGGCATTTCTGAACTTCGGTCGAGAGTTGGAAGCACCGAAGACAATCTACCAGGAGGCTTCGAGGGACACCAGAGAATTTGAAGATGCCGACCCGGACCCAGCTACCATTCAAGAACGCACTTGCCGTTTAAAGAGGCTGCAAGAGACCTTCTCCTTGGTACGCCGTCATTTAGCACAGGCCTTCGACAAGCAGAAAAGGCACTACGATCTACGCCGCCGTGCTTGGAGGTGTCATCCGGGTGATAGAGTGATGAAACGCGAACATCCTCTTTCTCGCGCGATTAATGACTTTGCAGCGAAATTGGCCCCTAACTTCACCGGTCCATATACGGTTTGCCGAGTAATATTACCCGTGGTTTACGACCTGTGAGATGAGCAAGGAAAACTGGTCAAACGCATACATATAAAAGACCTTAAACCCTACCATGAACACATTAACTATGTTACAGATATGCCGAAGTCGACGATCCCGGCAAAGATGAGGCCCTCAAAGCGATCGAATGCGCATATACCACCATGGAGGGAATTCGTGGTGCCACAACCCCTCAGCCCCCTGCCGCCGACTCCTCCACCCCCAGCTCCGACCAGAGGAGAACTCCTGGAAGAATTCGGCCGACTCCTGGAAAAGTTTCGCCAGGAGACAGCAATTGGACGCCAAGGTTATGGGAAGTCGCCGGGAAACTTCGTCCCGCAGATTGGCCGGCGGAAAAATACTTCCGCGTGAAGGTGGTCATTGGTGAAAAGTCCAGATGGATTCGAATTCCGGCGCGGCGATGTCAATGCTTAGAAAAGAGAAAACTAGTTTTCTCTTTTCTATCCGAAGAAGGAGGGGGATGTAACGGAGCAAGTTTTCCGGCTGAATCAGAGGGTACATCGGCTCGCGGTAATTGTCGCGGTGATCGATGCATGATAGGTCATGATCGCGGGGTCAACCGCGTTGGGCGTGGTCAGCGCCGCGACCCGGAATTGCGGTACCGATAGTCATCTTCAGAAAATCCGAATCCAGGCCCCCAGGTTAAGTGAAAGAAGCAGTAGTGCGTGCAAATTCAGGTTTTCCAGGTTCCAGGTCCAGGTCCGGTTATTGAAAATAATCCGAAACAGTGAGTAAACCGAAGGGTTACGCGTGAGCAAGGTATGATTATTTCATTTAAATTTTATTTTGTTGATTTGTCGGTGTATTACTGTATTTTCTCATTTTGATCCTTTACCTCTCTGGGTCATGGAATTGTGTAGTAGCTTCAAATTCTATGAATTTCCCCAGTATGCGGGGATGTACATGTTAGCTTGAAACGGCGCATTTACATCTTCGTTCCTTTCCAAAAATCCATGGTGCCAGGTAGTAGCTTGAAATGGCCTGCCTGACTCGGTGGATTTTTCCTAGTTTACAGGGTGGTGTATGTTAGCTTCAAATGGCGCATGCACAACCCGGTATTGTCTCCAACCTTCCTATTCCCCATGGCTCTGTACAATAGCTTTAAATGGCCTGTATGAATTCATGGTAACCCCAGGAGTGCAGGGACACGCATGCTAGCTTCAAATGGCGCATTCAGTGGCCTTGTTGTACTGCCCGAGTTCTTAGGGTCCGTGTATTAGCTTGAAACGGCCTACATGTCTCTTTGGATTCCGAGTGTGTGGGATTGTACGATGTTAGCTTAAAACGGCGCATCTCACAGTTCTATCCGGGTACATTCCTTCCTTAATGTCTCCTGTCATCCAAGCTTTCCATTGCCCACGTTATTACCTGCCGTAGTTCTGTTTCTTCACAATATTTTCTGCTTGCACTCTTGCTGCATTTCGCTTATGTCCGCTAGCTACCGCACGTTACTTTGACCGCTTTCTCATTTCGTAGTAGTGTATATTTTGAATCTTTGCATGTATAGTTTTTCATCACAAATGAACGTTACACCCCGCCTCCGAACCGATTGCTCCTCCTATTCCTGGTACATTGATGAAAGTATACTATATCAGCGACATAATAATAATAATAATAATAATGTTTATTCAATAAATAAATAAACATGGTAAGTTACAGAGGTTTTCGAATAGACTACCTGTGCGTAACTATAAATTAACATTTTCTCTCTTTTTAAACCCGTGGATATTTTTTTTTACAACTAAACAAATTTTTCCATCAACCAACATAACAGCTCTAAACTTAAATCACACCTCAAGTCACAATTGCAGAACATAATAATAACAACTTCTGTTTCATCCTAATTAATAAATGTATTTTTGTCAGCAGTTCAGGTTAGTTCGCGTCACAAATCAATTGCGGAACATAATAATTTTTTTTTTCACAAATCGTGGGTGAGATGTCTAATATCGGGTAGAGTTAGAGTATCCGCAGATCGGGGTGTAAGTTATCCATTCACACATCTATTTCTTTTTCTTAGTCTTGATTAATCAATGCATTCGCATATTTGCGGCCTCTTTGTATAATCCATAATTTAATTTTCTTTTTGAACTGTTTATAGTTTCTAATTTTTGCCAGATCTTCGGGAATTTTCTCATATATGCGCGGTGCGAGATAGGTGAAGTATCTTTGCCCTATTCTTTTTTTTGATCTCAATGTCTGGTAAGTTTTATCTTTATTTCTTGTAGTATATGTATGTTCTTTTCTTCTTAATATTATGTTTCTTTTGAAAATACTTATTATTATTTTGAGTGTGTAGAGTTGCCTCGTGTCTAGAATTTTTGATTTCTGATATAGTGGTTCACTCGGATATGTAATTTTTTTTCCATGAATTATTCTCACTATCCATTTTTGCATAATATTTAGTTTCCTCAGATGAACGTCGTAAACTCCACCCCATCCCAAGATGCCATAATTGATCTGGGACTGAACCAGTGCATCGAACAACATAATTAAATGTGTAGAGCTGTTCAAATATTTCTTCATATATCTGAACTTACTCAAAAGACCTCTAAGTTTCCTAACTACATGTTCAATATGTTGGTCCCATTTCAGATTTACATCAATCATTATTCCAAGATACTTTATAAATTTTGCCTCTGGAATTTTCACTTCTGGACTGATTTCTAGATGTCCTATTGGTTCTATAGAATAGGACGAAAAAGGCAGAAATTTGGTTTTATCAAGGTTCAAGGTGAGTTTGTTAACCTGAAACCAATTTTGTATGTGTGTGAAATCATTTTCCACTTTATGTTTCAGATCATGCCATGTATCAGCTTTGTAGTGTATGGCAGTGTCATCTGCAAAACTAACTATGCTGCCCTCTTTTGTACATCTTGACAAACTATTAATGTACGTCAAAAACAGTAGCGGACCCATGACTGTTCCCTGAGGAACACCATAAGTTACCACCCTTGAAGAACTCCCATCTCCACCTACATCCACAATCTGTTGGCGGTTCGTTAGATAGCTCCTCAGAAGATCAAGGCTCACTCCGCGGAACCCATAGTTCCAGAGTTTGTTTAAAAGCCTTTTATGGCAGACAGTGTCGAAGGCTTTGGCAAGATCCACGAATATGCACAAACTTGGGATTTGTTCATCCAAGCATTCGTATATTTTTCCAATTAAATCTCCTATAGCATCTTCCGTGGATCTACCTTGTCTGAATCCGTATTGGCTCTTCTCTAATGTGCCTTTGTGATCTAGAAAATTTGTCATTCTTTTTTTCAATATTTTTTCTATTATTTTGGACACATTAGAAATTAATGAAATCGGCCTATAATTACATATTTCGGTCTTGTCCCCATTTTTATAGAGAGGTTTTATAATGCCTACTTTTAATATATCCGGAAAAATACCATTTTCGAAGCAAAAATTGATAATACTGGATAGAGGTTCGGAGATTTCTTTCTTTATCTGTTTCAATGTCTCTGCACGTATGCCGTCCATTCCTGGCGACTTTCCATTTTTTAAACTTTCAATAACATTTTCGACTTCCTTCGGATCTGTGGGAGTAATAAAGAAAGTTTCATCTTGAAAAGTATCCGCTTCTTTATAATTTTCAATATTTGGAATAATCTCGGCATATCGTTCTCCTACAGTGCTATAGTGCTCATTGAATGCTTCAGCAATGTCTTTTTGATTTGTTAAAGTACCATCCATTGTTTTTATTGATTGAATTTTTGTTGCAGGTTTGACATCATTACATACTCTACTAACATAATCCCATATAGCCTTTGGTTCAGATTTATTTTTTGAAATATATTTATGAAAGTAGTTTCGCTTTGCAGCATCACTCTGCTTACGTATTTGATTCCTTAACTCACAGTACTTTTTTTTCATATCAAGATTTTCCGGATTTTTTTTTAGTTCTATATACATATCATTTTTTTTAATTATCAATTTCAATAAGGCAGGAGATATCCAAGATTTTCGTTTAACATTTTTGTTTTTGATTTTTACATGAATGGTATTTTCTTTTATGTAGTTTGTGAGAATATAAATACAGTAGAACCTCTTTAATCCGAACACCGTATTGCAAGGCGTTGTTCGGATTAACGAATCGTTCGGATTATCGGAACCATCAACATGTGCATATCAAATAGCAAAAATAACCATATTTTGCACCAATGCGGGAGTAGCTTTCACCAGAGTCAATATCTTTCAAAATATCGAGTTTTTCTTTCAAGTTTAACGTGACGTGCTTTCTTTTTGACATGTTTGAGGACTCTTGTATCATTCAATGAACCACCGTATCTTACTCGTGTGAATGTAAATGTAAAAGCACAACTAGCTCCGAAGTCTCGAATCGTACATCGCGTATGAGAGCTCCCGACACGTTCATGCCTGTCTAAACGCACATCGTTCTCGTACCGTTCGGATTATCGAGGGAGCGTTCGGATTATCACTTCAAGGAATTTGCGTTCGGATTACGGAGTGTTCGGATTAACGTGTGTTCGGATTAAAGAGGTTACACTGTAAATGTTTCAGTTGCCTTATTCACGTCCTTTTCCGAATACACTCCCTGCCAGGTTTCACCGAGTAAGCCCTGTTTAAGTTGTTCATAATTTATGTAGGTCTTTTCTTTGTTCGTACTGTCTAATTGTTTGGGTTCCACAGCTTTGCTGCAAGATAGCATAGTCGGGTTGTGGTCAGTTATTAAATAGTCTATAATATAGCCACTAATGCAGCCTGGAGTACTCTTCGTATTCCAACCCTTAGCAAATATATGATCAAGACAGGTGCGACTTGCTGGTCTAGTGCATTTGTTTATGAAAGATATGAATCCAAAGGTGTTCATTATATTTTTGTATTCCTCAGCTAAATCCTCATTGTTTAGAATGTTTATATTAATGTCACCTACAATTACGTGTTTTTGACATGAATTAGTTTCTAGGTAGTTGTACAAGCTTTGATTGAATAGTCTTGCACACTGATGTGGAGATCTATATATGGCTGTCACCCTCATATCTTTATTGCGGCCTCCTTTTATTGACATATCTATAGCTTTTGTTTCCCCAATTTCAACAATTTTGTAATCGAAGCTAAGATTTTCTTTAATGTAGACAACCACTCCGTCGTTCTTATTGTAACTACCTTCATTATAAATACATTTAAATCCTTTTAGTTGAAATAGACTACAATTTTCAATTTGAAATGTTTCAGTGAGTACAATGATTCCATAATCTAAAGACAAATATTCCAAAAATATTGTCAACTCAGCAAAATTAAAATTTATGCTACGTATATTAACATGGAGTATGTTGAAGTTATTATTCAATTTATAGTTTTTCAGGTTATTAATATTTACTACGATAGTATCATATGCTATACATTCATAATCCCTTATATACCTGTTCATTGTTAAAGATACCAAAGCTACAAATACATGTAAGGATATTTAAGTCCTGTTAGAATTTATTTGTTCAAATCATCATTGGGTACAACACTTCGCCATTGGTAATGTGTGTGGATATCATTCATTTACCATTTCTCGCCAAGGCGAAAATTTATCATTCCATGTCATGTACGCCGAGACGAAAATTTATCATTCCACATCATGTACACCGAGGCATATAGACATCATTCTACGACATGTACGCCGAGACACCAGCACATCATCACACATCATGACCACTGCTATACTCCATTCACTTTTATAAAGTATCGCGGTTGGCCATGATTTAGGTTTATCAAGTTTTTTCCCCTAGAACAGACGCAGTTTGGCAATCGTGAAAATTAAGCGACATTGCCAGGTCTACTTTCTATTTACTCTTTTTCAACTTTGTAAATGGAGTTATTCTTCGAAGATTTAACTGTGGCGTAGGTTTCGTAGAACTACTACATTTTCATACTGGAGTATTTCAGGTTGTGCAAAAATGTAGTTAAATGTCATCTGAATTAACATAATATTTTCTCAAATTCATTAATTTCCCAAAGGAACATAAATACGTAATTACTACGATTTTTTATCAGAAACGGCAACGTTGTGGGCGTATCTGACAGTGCAATGACCATAACCTAACATTTTCAAAATATATACGGTGAAATGTGTCAAAATTTCATGGCAAACCGCGATACTTTATAAAAGTGAATGGAGTATACGTACACCACATTACCATTGGCACCGTCACATTACACTTCAACTATCGAAATCATTTTACGAATGTCGTTTTCCATTGATTTAACATCATTGTGTAATTGTGTATATTCATACATTTTTCATTGACATCATTCGCTCGTTGTAGATACATATTACCGAACATAGAATATAAGTGTCCTGGTCATTGTGTGTTTTATTTTCCCGAGCAGAATTTTTACAATAATTTTCAGAGACAGAGAATAAAATATATTAACATCAGGCCCCTGGGCATAATCTTCTCTGACTGCAGCTCCTGGACGCCCGTAGGAGTACCGCCTACGGGTTCCGAGTGTCCTCAACACTAGAGGTGGCGCCCGAGGTTTCTGTCTTCGGAAGGTAAGATGGTAAAGAATAGAAACGGAAGGTCGTTAAAGTTTGACCAGATTAAATTATATGGTTAAATATGAAGCGTCGAACTTGCTATATGATGTATGAATGTATTTTGGGTTGCCTGACAAAAAGTAGACTACATAGATGGCGATGTATACAATTATTGTGTAATTTGCATAGAACTTATAATGACATGGAAGGCTATTATCAGATCAAAAGCGGGTAAAGATCTTAAGTTGGTGGAACAGTGAATTTTAACCGGAATATAAAGTTAAAGTAAATCGGATTGTGACGATCAGCATCAATCGTGAGTTGTCCATTAGTCCATTTTCATCTTTTCTCTATATTTCTGAAATGTTTCTGATTTATGTTTGGGTAATAAATATATTTGCGAAAATAAATGAATTCAAAATTGCCCATAATTAGTAATTGACATATTATTTTTGTATTTCTGTTTTGTGTGACAGCTCATATCCATGGAAAAGATGACATGGATAGTAGGATAGTAGACCGATGACATTTGGCAGTGGACAGATGAAATTTGACAGAACTTTTATTATGCCTCATTCATCTTGTAACGTTCCGTTTGCAGTTATTTTAAATTGGTTTAAATTCCCGCTCAGATTGTTAATGTGTTGTGATTTGTCGATATATGTGCCACTATAAATTGCATATTGGATGACGACATGCGTAAGGTACCATATTGTCTAGGTACATATGATCCTCATTCCTTTTGAATTTGGAACGCTAATGAATGAAGACGTCGTCAGCCTCTAGTAAATTTTAGTGGTTTTTCTTAAACGAAATATCTTCAGTGTTCGATTTGTTGGAAATCGAAAATCTTCGAGTTATATCTGGATGTTGAGGGTAAGATATAATTTTTATCAATCTTTGTCAATCGTTTTGTTTTCATTTTTTTATGATATTTTTTTCGTCGCCATTTTGTTGTCGATGAAAACCATTGCACTGCCGTCTTCATATTTCAATATTTCGATATTTTTACATTTGTTCAACACAAACTATTGACGACAGAGCAATGTAGTTTTAAGTGAAACTTATATTAATTCACATGAATTAATACATAGGTCCTCCTGCTGATCCGGCTAATCTTGCTGCTTCTCCTCATTTCTCATTACTTACAACTTCGTTGTGGCATCATTCGTCATCTACACCGTGTGTCCAGGAAAGATTGGGACAAATAGATACCTCAGTGGATTGGACTTACCATATCGCTCCTGCATATCCAGCCACTAGTGCTGAGACCAAACCATTTGACCGAAGGTAACCTGTTGAGTTCCACAGGATTCCCTTCAACGCCGGTGCAAGGATTTATCTCCTAACTCCAACCATAATAAATAATATTTTTGTTCAGCAGTTCAAAAATCATACACATTTGTAAGAAGACGGTTAATGCATGGAAACTCATAATTTTTGAATCACTTTGAGTATTGTAGAGAGAAGTCTACTGTTTAGCGGAGATTGTGGTCGATTATATCTTGGATTGTTTTAATATATGTTTGAAAATAGTGTGTTTTATTCTGTGAATAGTAATCGTGGTCAGAGACCTCAATATCGGTGAGCCCACCCTGAGATATCTCAAAAAGAAAATAAGCTCTCAGCAAATTTCATTACACTGGCGACCAACGTGTGGGGCCCGAAGCGATGCTAATTCATGGAGTAAAACTACATTTTGCTGGTTAACTAACATTTTCATGCATGTCTGACTAACTTGGTGACATTTATCCAAAATATCTAACTGGATTCTTGATTGATCTCAAAAATTTGTAGCGACAATTTTCCCTATATTTTCTTATCTAAATTCCTTGTAGTGAGAATTATTTCTTTATCTTCCTTTTCGCTGCAGGTTTTGATTTCATTCTGTTTCCAATATATCTACATCACCATCTGTATTGAATATCGATCAAGTCGGCGACAGATTTTTCTCTGCTTGATTGTTTTTGATCCAACATATTTCAGTATTCACGGGTAATTTTTTCAAAGGACCCTCGCATCCACCATATTAGTAAATTTAGATTACATATCATTTGTCGAGCTCTCTTAAGACACCAAAATGTCAAAAAAATTTTGCCCCGATCATTTAAAGAGTAACGAATTGTTATACGAAATTAAAATACGTGGTTTATCTCCCCCTGATAGCGTAGATGAAAAACGTGAAATTTTACGTGGACGTCTTTCGCAAGAATCCGCGGATCGTAGTTTCACAACAATTTCCAAGTGTTATGAATTCGAAGAAGATTATGATGAGGTTGTAGCTTCAATCAAGGAAGTTCAGGATATTTTGAAAACAGCAAAAAACCTTCAAACAACTGATTCGCTTTATAAGAGGTTAGTTTCACGCCTGACTCATATATCTGGTCGAATTTCCCGCATGATTCCTGTCGATGATGCTGAAGCTAAAAAATTATCTCAATTGAAAATTAATCTTTTAAGTTTTGAGGGCGATCTTTTCGACAAGGTCAAGCCAATCGAACCTTCTGAACCATTAGAAGCATCATCCCCTATAGCTTCCAGTAGTCACCATTTCTTTGCTCAAAACAAGATACCAGTATTCAAGTGGAATTTACAAAAATTTAGTGGTAAAGAACCCCTTTTGCCATTTTTGGAACAAGTCGAGTCATATCGTATATCTCGAAATTGTTCACAAGCAGATCTTTACAATTCTGCTGGTGATTTATTTGAAGGCAAAGCTTGGACATGGTGGCATAATTTATATCGCCAGAAAAGATTTTCAAATTGGAAAGAATTAATTGACCTATTAAAAAGAAATTATCTAGGTGAAGATTATGAACGTAATCTTCTCGAACAAATAAGATCAAAAAAGCAACATCCTAGAGAATCCGCGATAGATTTTATTGCATCATTGGAAGCTTTGTATTATCGTTTGCCTAAACCGCCAAATGAAAAAGAGATAGTTGAGGAAATTAGAAGAAATCTCCTTCCTGATTATATTAAAGCTTTAATTTTGACTGATATAAATACAATAACTGAACTTTCCGATACTTGTAAATGCATTGAATCTGCCTTATCTTTAACTAAAAATTTCTCTCAACATAATTCCGCAAATTCAAATGTTAGTTCTGTATCTATTAAATGCTTTAATTGTGATCGTGAAGGACACCACTATAATTCTTGTAGGTCTAAAAAGACCCTATTTTGTTATGGATGTGGTATGAAGAATACAACTAAAATAAATTGTGCTAATTGTTCAAAAAACGGTTACAGGCCAGTCCGATTACAAGGGGACGTAAACGGTCAGGCGAGCATGAAATTCAAGGATCCCGCAAATCAGAACACCAAAAATCAAAATTCAGCACAAAGAAACACAACATCCACTCATACCTCAAACCATCAAAACTCGAGAAACTAACTGAACAAACTAAAAAAATTATTACTGACTCCGCTGAAATAACCTCTAAAAATAAAAATGTTTTTAATAACACCTATGAAACTAAACAAATAAATACGCAAATATCTCCCCTTGTTGATACCCCATTTGAGACGATTTCCCCTGGATTAGTCGTTAAAAATGACATCTCGCCTCTATTGAATTTTCGTGATAGTGATAATCGACCATATCTTTCCGTGAAAATCTTTTCAAAATCGCTATCAGCTCTCCTGGATATGGGTGCAAATATTTCAAATCTCGGATCTTCGTCTTTGTGTTTGTTGAAGGAATTGAATATCACAATTAATTATGATATTTCTTTGCAAATTTCAACAGCGAACGGTGATGTTCAAAATGTCATGGGTTATGTTCACCTTCCAATTACCCTACTTGAGGTAACAAAACCTATTAAGTTCATAATTGTACCATCAATAGTACACCCCCTAATTTTAGGAGTAGATTTTCTACAGGCCTTTAACATATCTTTAGATTTTCACGATTCTACCTATAGTATGCCTGAATATTCCTCCTGCGTCATCAATAAAATTGCTGACGCAGATTCCTTAAATATTGTACAAAAAACTGAGTTGAACAGTGTTATTAGTAATTTCAAAAGCATAGGTCCTACAGATGGAATCGGTAGAACATCTCTGTATATTCACCATATAGACACTGGCGAAGAAATGCCTGTGAAACAAAGGCAATATCCTCTATCTCCGGCTATGTTGAAAATTTTAAATTCTGAAATAGATAAAATGATCCAACAGGGAATCATATCCCCGGTTAATACGCCAACTGGCTGGCTTTCTCCCTTATGGTTAGTTCCCAAAAAAGACGGTACTTTCCGTGTCTGCTTTGATGGACGCAAGCTTAACAAAATCACTAAACCTGATTCATATCCAATGCCGTTGATAGATTCAATAATTACGAAAATTCGAGATGCCAAGTTTCTTTCCTCCATAGATCTCAAACAGGCTTTCTTTCAGATTCCCTTAGATGACTCCTCTAAATTGAAAACAACTTTTGCTGTTCCCGGCAGAGGTTTGTTCTGCTTCAAGGTCCTTCCCTTCGGTTTAAATAATAGTGCACAAGCAATGTGTAAACTTATGGATTTAGTAATAGGTGTCGAATTGGATCCTTATGTTTTCTATTATATTGATGACATTATCGTAGCAACCCCCAACTTTGAGACGCATATTAAAGTTCTAAAAGATCTCTTTCACCGATTACAAGACGCAGGTTTAACAATTAACTTTGAAAAATGTCATTTTTGTCGCCAATCCCTTAAATTTTTAGGCTTTGTGGTTGACGAAAACGGTTTAAGAACAGACCCCGAAAAGGTTGCCTTTATCTTAGATTATCCTGCACCAACTAATACTACTCAAATTAGACGATTAATAGGATTGATAGGTTACTACCGTAGATTCCTAAATAATTTTGCGACTTTATGTTCACCCATTTCTGACCTTCTCAAGGGAAATAAGAAAGGTCAACCTATAATTTGGACCGCCGAAGCAGAAGAAGCGTTCAAGAAAATTAAATTGGCACTAACGGCAGCACCAGTTTTAGCTAGCCCTGATTATTCTCGAGAATTTTTCATAAGTACGGATGCTAGTAACACAGGTGTAGGTGGAGTTCTATTTCAAACTGAACACGGCTTAGAACATCCAATAGCATATTTCAGCAAGGTATTAAATCGCCAACAGAGAAAATATTCCACCACTGAAAAGGAACTGTTAGGTGTACTACTATCAATAGAAAAGTTTCGCCCTTATATTGAAGGAACTACTTTCACGGTCATAACTGATCATTCCTCTCTTTTGTGGTTGAATAACATGAAAAATCCATCCCCTCGGCTATGTAGATGGTTACTCAGACTTTCCTTCCATAAATTTAAAATCATTCATCGTAGTGGTAGATTGAACGTTGTTGCTGATTCTTTATCACGTATACCAGAACATTACCCTGAAATTGCTAATCTTTCTGTCCTGGATTTGACATCTTTAAAATCAGATCATTGGTATGAGAAAATGTTATCTAGAGTTTCTAAAAATCCAGATTTATACCCATCGTTCAAAGTTCAAAATAATATTTTATATAAACATATTTTTAATGACAATAAATTTTTACAGGATGCTGTTTCCGATTGGAAAATAGTAGTGCCTTCAGCACATCGCCTCGAGTTGCTTCAGCGATATCATGACTCTCCTATGGCAGCACACCTTGGTGTTTCTAAAACTTTTTCTCGACTATCAGATCTGTACTATTGGCCAAGAATGAGAGAGTCGGTGATTAAGTACGTTAGCAAGTGTAAGACTTGTGGATCAAGCAAAGCTTCAAACCTTCCTCAAGCTGGTTTAATGGGAGAATATAAGAAGATAAACTTTCCATTTCAGTTTATATCAGCTGACTTACTAGGTCCTTATCCCAGGTCTAAATCCGGTAAACAATATTTATTGGTTGTTGTTGACTGGTTTACAAAGTACACTATAGTACATCCCCTATCACGTGCCTTATCAAAAAACATAGTCACATTTCTTGAGAATCATGTTTTCCTAACTTTTGGTGTTCCCCAAATTGTAGCTGTAGATAACGGTCCACAATTCATCTCTCATCAATTTAAAAATCTGTTACAAAAATATAACGTCCAGAAAATATGGTACAATGCACGTTTTCACCCTCAAATTAATTTTACTGAGCGAGTGAATCGAACTATAACAACAGCCATAAGATCGTTTATAACTGATCATAAACTTTGGGACACACATATCTATGAAATTTGCCATGCAATAAATCTTTCTAAACATGCAGTCACAAAATTCTCACCATCATTTCTTAATTTTTATAGAAACATTCCTTCTGATGGTTCATTTTTTGGAAAAATTTCAGAAAATGCCTCTAATCAAGTAACTATATCGAATAAACTCTTGAACCCGTATTACAAACAGAAACTACCTGAATTATACCAACAAGTACAAAACCATATATATCATTCATACATCACTAATAAAAAATATTATAATATGAACAAGAGAGATATAAGATTTCATGTTGGAGATCATATTTGGAAACGTAATTTTTCTTTATCTAGTGCTCCGAATGAATATTCCGCAAAATTGGCACCGAAGTTCATTCCTTGTAGAATAAAAAAGGTTATATCTCCCTTGGTATATAACCTTGAAGATTTGAATGGTGATGACGTAGGAAATTTTCATATTAAAGATCTGAAACTCAATCTAACCGAAGAGCTGAACATCGAGGATGAAAAATCTGATGATGAATCATTGAGTTAAACCCTAATTTCCTATGTTTTTTGTTCAATAGGAATGCAAAATGATATTTTTGTAAACTTGTTACATGTTGCATCGGAAACTTTGCTTATTTACCTATCACTACTTTTACTTTTGTCTGCTATTTGTTGTATCCATCCCTATAAATTAACAGGAGATTTTACAATATACTTCCCTTTATTTTTTTTCACCAAAATGTATGAACGTTATTATTACACGATTCATGGGTTTTGTATCTTGAATACCTTACCTATCTAATTATCTTGCTATATAGCTTCGTTATCTGCCTAAAATTTACCTGACCTAACTATTATTTACCTTACCTATTGAAATTTTGTATTATAACATGTAAATGCAAATATTTCATTAATTAAATTAACTGTATTTCAATGTTCTTTTTATGCAGTGCTTGTATGCAAAATTTGTGCTTGAAAAGACATGAATACGGATATTTTGAAAAATTTATAGGTCCTATTTTATGGACTCAATATTCTAATTTTATTTTATTATTACCTTCGGAATTTTCAAGAGAATTCTAAATTATTTCTGTTCACATGAACAGTGGCGCCCATTATCTTGGAGTATTGCGTAAGATCATCTTTTTCTTCTAAAAATGCGTAGCAGACAGAAATTATTTAACATCTTTCTCAACCTTACTTGTAGCCAAACTACGAAGCAAATTTTCCTAGTGCAATTGTGATGTCCAATGAGGTTTCTCAACGTCTGAGTTTCTTATGTGTACCACCTGAATAACCTATTTTCAATTACTTATTGTGTATTGTTTCCTAAAATTGGGGTTATCGTTATTTGAGTGAGTTTTTTTTTGTGATGTTGAAACATGAAAAATTTTGTTCACAAATTTTTTTTGTTGATGAGGTGGTGTAACGTTCCGTTTGCAGTTATTTTAAATTGGTTTAAATTCCCGCTCAGATTGTTAATGTGTTGTGATTTGTCGATATATGTGCCACTATAAATTGCATATTGGATGACGACATGCGTAAGGTACCATATTGTCTAGGTACATATGATCCTCATTCCTTTTGAATTTGGAACGCTAATGAATGAAGACGTCGTCAGCCTCTAGTAAATTTTAGTGGTTTTTCTTAAACGAAATATCTTCAGTGTTCGATTTGTTGGAAATCGAAAATCTTCGAGTTATATCTGGATGTTGAGGGTAAGATATAATTTTTATCAATCTTTGTCAATCGTTTTGTTTTCATTTTTTTATGATATTTTTTTCGTCGCCATTTTGTTGTCGATGAAAACCATTGCACTGCCGTCTTCATATTTCAATATTTCGATATTTTTACATTTGTTCAACACAAACTATTGACGACAGAGCAATGTAGTTTTAAGTGAAACTTATATTAATTCACATGAATTAATACATAGGTCCTCCTGCTGATCCGGCTAATCTTGCTGCTTCTCCTCATTTCTCATTACTTACAACTTCGTTGTGGCATCATTCGTCATCTACACCGTGTGTCCAGGAAAGATTGGGACAAATAGATACCTCAGTGGATTGGACTTACCATATCGCTCCTGCATATCCAGCCACTAGTGCTGAGACCAAACCATTTGACCGAAGGTAACCTGTTGAGTTCCACAGGATTCCCTTCAACGCCGGTGCAAGGATTTATCTCCTAACTCCAACCATAATAAATAATATTTTTGTTCAGCAGTTCAAAAATCATACACATTTGTAAGAAGACGGTTAATGCATGGAAACTCATAATTTTTGAATCACTTTGAGTATTGTAGAGAGAAGTCTACTGTTTAGCGGAGATTGTGGTCGATTATATCTTGGATTGTTTTAATATATGTTTGAAAATAGTGTGTTTTATTCTGTGAATAGTAATCGTGGTCAGAGACCTCAATATCGGTGAGCCCACCCTGAGATATCTCAAAAAGAAAATAAGCTCTCAGCAAATTTCATTACAATCTCCTGCTTGAAAAAATAGCAATGGTAAGTTTTTACAACTTTAACGGGGGTTTCACAAAGCATATCACCGGTGATCGGAGCTTGATCTAGAATCAACTCGATTTGACAGTTCAGAAATCTAACCAAGCCGTTGATCTCCGATCACTGGTGATTACGATTTGTGAAATCCACAGTAAGTATAGGTGTAAAAAGCAACCTCTTGGTGATTGGACAGAAGAGCGGCTTTCCACCAATCAAGGGTGTTATTACTTAAAGAAAAATAAAAGATGTTAATTAAAATTTTGAAGTTCTTTCTTCCGACGGAAGAAAGTGTGGGATCGGCCCAGCGCACTTGGGTCGGGTCTTAGTGTTTAAAATTATTTTCTAGGGAGAGGGATGGTAAATGAAAACCTTTTAGATTAAATTTAAGACGTATATTAAACCAAATCAAACTAAGCAAATTCTCACCAAATTAGGTATGTGTTACTTAAATCAAATGATTCAAATTATCAAATGTTCAGATATTTCTTAATTCGAAAGTAAATAATCCCATCAAGTATAACTGTTAAATTAGCTTTAAATTACAAAGGCAGATCTATTCATTGAAATTAAATCAACATCAGTGTGAATTCCAAATAAAAAAAAAATATCATATTCAAATTATCATCAAAAATGAACAGGGCTTGTCAAAATAACCCCAAATTAATAACCATGGATAATCTCAAAAGAATTTACAATATAAGGTAAACTTTCTATACCCAAACAAGAAAACGGAAAATAATCCCTCTTAAACTTCACATTCACAAGGGGAAACTCAACAATAGTTTCCTCGTGATCTTTCAAATAAACCTGAGTTTTCTCAACAGAAAACTCCATTTAGACCTTCAACTACTTAAGGGTGATTACAAAAATAATGATACGCTCCAAAGAATATACGATAAATATGAAACTATGACTTTTAGAAGATTTCAGGACTCTGGACTAAAAGTATAATTTGGGCGGGCAAGCTAAGCATAAACAATTCATCTGACCTTTTTCCTGTACCAATAATCCCAAGAATGATGAACCTAGGAGGATGATTCTACGACGATGCTTCTTTCCTGAAACAGACAGATTAGATACGAAGCACGACACCCACTCGTTTTTCGCCAAAAATTGACTTTCACTCCCGAATATACCGACGATACGCGATCTAAATAATTCCAAATAATTTAGAGACTTTATTAACTTTAACTTAACACTTTTTATGTCCTTGTTCAAGACTGATTTTCCAAGACTTCAACCAAGAACCTTATGAGCTACTCTAACGCCGTCTTTCGAATCACTCCGAAACTAAATTAATTCTTAAACCTTCCTTAAAACCGTACTAAAAACATATCAAACGAGTCAACTCAGAATCTTCCCGTTTAAGACTTCTGCAGTTACTCCTCAACTTCAAAATCAACCATAATTGATTTCGCCTCCACTTTGAGACCGTACTTCGTAACACTCAAGTACCTAAGCTGAAACCGTACTACCCTAGTTTCCGCACCATATTCGCGAGCACCGCGGAACCTTTTCCGCCTCGAGATTCCACCAGCAACTGGCTTTTTCGTCCCCGGAGCGAGTCGAAAATTTTCCCCTCTTCGTCTCCTCCAAAAACCAGTCAAATTAAAGGTTTTCTTTTTTTGTCGATGCTTCAAAACCAATCAGATCAATACTTCTTCCATCTTTGTTTTTATGAACCAATCAAATTGAAGACTTTCTTGCTTCCCTACCCCTCTTAGTTCCCATGCATCGGTTTGGGAAATGCTGTGTCGCAAAAATATCAGGGTTCTCAGCAAACGTAGCATATTTTCAGCGCTGAGTTCGTGGAACCATAATTTCCTTATCTTCACTGTTGCAGACGAAATTTGAACCGAAGATCAACAATTTCAATCGTTAACGTCTCGCCAGATATCTTGTATAAGTACAGATAAACGATTCAATAATTTCTCGGCGCAGAGGTGTCGAATTTCCGAAATTTAAATCGATCAATCAAATTATTACGCTTTCTCCCGGGAGATTTCCCGAATAAAAATAAAGGGTGTTGAAAATACCGCCGAATTATTACGGAAAAGAAAACGTTCAAGTCCTAATTTTCAAAGGGATATTCATTTTATTACTTCCAAGTTATCCCTCCTATTACATAGGCACGGCCTTCTTAGGATAAGGATGGCTATGGTATAGCTAGGTATCATTTAGGCGAAACAAAGTTCGTCAGGCCAGCTAGTTCCAAATAAATCTCGACTTCCCATGGATTTCAAGAAGCTACACTTGGCCTTCTGTAACGCAAACGGTGTTCGTAGAAAATACCCGGAGCTCTCTAATTTCTTAAAGATCAATAAAATCGATTTCATGCTACTTAACGAGAAATTCTACCTGAAAAGGTACCGGGTTATCAGACAAGATCGTAAAAGTTGAGACGGGTTCGGCAGAGTTACCATTGCTATAAAGGAAAACATCCCTTTTAATACTTCACCCTCAATAAACTCAACAATTGAATCTGTAGGCATCTGTCTAGAAAATGTATTGTGACGAGTGCGGCCCTGTGCATTCTGCATTCAGCGCTCCTGTGATCGAGAATGTTCTAGACGCGGTGGAAGGTTTCTTCTCCTTACCCTCCGATCGCACCATAGTACGTACGTTCTGGAGGTTTTCCATTTCTATGCGCATCCAGGCTTAACGAGAAGGGAATCGGAGACATAAACAGTGCGCGTCAAAACTATGGAATAAATTCATTTTCATATTTGGCAACAAAATCCTGGAACAGGTCAATTTCTGTTTCAATTTTACCAAATCTTTATGCATTTTTGATGGATATTGGTTTCACCCTGTGCCATCCCCATCAACCCTCAAAATTTTTTCAATAGAGAAAGTGGGTCATTTCTTCACAGGCGTGTAGAAATTTTCAAGAAATAATAGTACATTGTTTACCGGGTAGGAAAAGCCTTACATTCCTGGACGATTGGTTGATTGGACGATTATGCCCACTTGCACCGTCGAATCTAAGCCTGCCGTAACGACGTCTTCAAATGTAAGTAGGGTTTGAGTCACAGATTCTCTTGCACCACAGATTAAATGCAGGTAAAGTCCTTCTTATTTTAATAAGGACTTTTAAGCCGTGATATTTCAGGGCTTGAGGTTCTTAAGGAAGACTTAGGGCCGTCTTGAGGATTCATAACCCCAAAAAAGAACTTGTGGTTTTCAATATCACATATAATAAAATAGGTTCAATGAAATCTACGACATACAGGGTGTGTCAGCAAGGCGTACGGCTAAAATAGCGCCTAAACGGTACCGTGTGGAAAAAAACTTATATGGCATGGATATGAGGTTGTTAAGAATCAACAAAATGAAAATGATTTTATATATACAGGGTGCATCAAATGGAACACCCTATATTTTTCTCTTTCATAAAATTTGTTTCTGAAATGTCTTCATTTTTGCAAAGTATGTCCCATACTCAAACTGCTCTTTAATGGAATATTTCACATTCTTTAAAAAAAATCTGCCAATGAAAGCGCATTTTTCAAACAAATTCAGTGTGATCGCATGAACTGAACGGAATTTTTATCTTATCTCCACATAACCAACACGAAAATTAAATTACTCCTGAGTTTTATAAATGAATAAAATAAATTATTATTACCGAATTAATGTGAACTTATACAATGAATTTTTCAAAATTATATTGTGATCAGAAAACCATCTCAAAAATATTGAAAATATTTTATTGAGGTTATGAAGATAATAAATTAATTTATCTTGATCTCAAGATCTGACTGCAACTGCAAGTTTCAACGCTTCCTCCATCAAGGCCAGTTGCTTCTTTTGCGACTCCACTTCATTCTTCAATAATTCCTCTGTCGAATCTGATATAGCAGTTCTCTCAGTTCTCAGAAAATCATTTGTAGAATTAAATAAAGTCCTTTATTCAAGAAGTGTGTTTTTATCCACAAGTGCTGTGTCACGGTACACAAGGGTAACCTTATTACATCTCATCAAGAAATCGAATGTGCAATCAAGAGTGAAACGACGAAATGCAGCAGCTACGCATTGGAAAGATCCAGAAATCAGCATCCAGTCACCATCATCATGTGTACAAGAGTGTCTATGTGAAGAAACGTTGAAATCAGCAATCATCAAGTAAGCCTTTCTACCCATTAATTCTTTCCTTAAATCCTAACAAGCTTCGATTAATTTTTGCGGTTTCGATTTTTTTTGTAATTTTTACGGTTTCGATTTATATGTTTTGCATTCATTGATCACATTAACTTTCGTTTGACGAGTCTTAAATGCATTTTATAATTTTTTGTTGAATTCATTAGAATGGAGAAGTTGGGAGAATTGAAACAAAGGAGGGGCATCATAAGAGCACAATTCACAAGATTCAAAAATTTCATGGATGACGAAACTAGTCATAACAAAATCGAAATAATTAAAGGCAGGTTAGAAAGAGTTCACAAATATTTCAATGACTTCGTGACCATCCAAACTAATATAGGTAGAGAGTATGGATAGTAAAGAAGAATCAGTTAGAGATGAAGTAGAAGACGCTTATGATAATATTATAGGACAAGCTTAATGCATTATCAATTCAACAGAATGTTCACATATTTCAAATTCAAATGTTGATCCGTTGAAAAATGTTAGTTTACCCCGATTGAATCTCCCAGTGTTTTCCGGAAATTTCGATAGTTGGCTTCCTTTTCACGATGAGTTTGTCAATCTAATACATCATAACAATAATTTGATGCAGAAATTCTTTTATTTAAGATCATCTTTGAGGGACGAACCTCTAAGGCTAATTCAATGTTACCGGGTCTCAAACGAAAATTATCTCATCGCATATGATCTTTTAGTGAAGAGATATCAAAGAACCAGAAAAATTGTAGATAGCCACATCAATGCTCAACTGGAGATTCCGTGCGCCACAAAAGAATCAGCTCAAAGGCTTCGCGTAATAACGGATGGGTTTTATCGGCATGTAAACATTCTGAAGAAAATGGAATTTACCGGTAAAGGAATGGGATGCATTTCTTGTATGTTTAATTACAAGTAAACTCGACATAACTCCCAACGAGATTGGGATTACTCATTGAATGATGAAAACAAAATCCCAGAATTCGAGAAAATGTTGAAATTCTTAAATAAAAAATGTTGTAGTTTAGAAACCGTGAAAAAATCAACTCAAAGAGCTATTAAAAATCCTATCAGGGGGGACAGACAACACTCTTTGGTCATTAAAAATCAAGGGTTTAAGTGCAACTTCTGCGAAAAACGTCATTTGATCTTCAATTGCTCCGAGTTTTTGAAATAATCAACATCGGAAAAATACGAAGCGGCAAAATCAAGAAATTTATGTTTCAACTGTTTGAGAACAGGTCATAATAGTTCAGAATGTAGATCTTCAAGTTGTAAAAAATGTGATAGAAAGCACAGTACTCTTCTACACCCTGTAATAGGAGAGATAACTTGGAAGTAATAAAATGAATATCCTTTTTAAAATTAGGACTTGAACATTTTCTTTTCCGTAATAATTCACCGGTATTTTCAACACCCTTCATTTTATTCGGGAAATCTCCCGAGAGAAAGCGCAATTATTTAATTGATCGATTTAAACTTCTGAAATTTAATAGTTAGAAAAATTATTGGATCGTTTATCAAGCCCACACAGGATCTCTGTCGAGAGATTAACGACCGAAATTGTTGATTTTCAGTTTAAGTTTATTTAGAGAACTAAATGATAAATTATAATTGTCCCACGAATTTGGTTGCAATTACTGCACACGATGACAGGATGACACGATGACAGGAAACTCGGCAACTTGCGGGAGGAGCTTAAGCGAAGACTAGACGCGGGTGAATCTGGTATCGATATCAAATATGTATCTGGCATCCCCACAATCACCAAATTACCAGCTCCCAAAAACTCAAAAAACTAGTTGGTACTTGCGAGTGGTCCGTCACCTACACCAACACTCAGTCTCTGCCTTCTAAGTACCTCGAACTTCTCGCATATGTTGGCTTTCACCATCCGACCTTCATCCTGGTTGCGGAATCTTGGTTGCAGCCTGCAATTCCGGATGCTTTGGTGGCATTACCTGGCTACTCCGTGTACAGACATGACAGCGTGACGACTTTAGGCCATGGGGGGGTTTGTATTTATGTAGCTAGTGAGATTTTCAGCTCTTTCTCACTTCGGACCTTAAGTCCTGATTTGCCTGGAGTCGATTGCCTATTCATCGATCTCCTAATTGGGAGCTCTTGCTGCTTCACCATTGGTTGCATCTACCGACCACGTCCGTGTCCTTCTGATGCTCGGGTGGCTGCTCTGCTTGGAGACCTCTCCACGAGTAGGCGCAATCTCTATGTGTCGGGCGATTTCAACATGCCTGAGGTAGTTTGGCCGTTGTCGACGAGAATTTACAACACGGCTTCTAGTGTTTTTGTCGACTGCATCCGCGACAATAATCTTATTCAGTTGATCGAGTTCCCAACCCGTTTTCGTAACTCGCAGTCTCCGTCGCTTCTTGATTTAGTGCTGGTTAATGACTCTGACATTGTCTCAAACATCGAACAACATCCACCATTGGGTAAATCTGACCATGTTGTCTTACATTCCACGTTGCAGTTGCAGTTCCCTGCCGTTAATAATAAAACAATCAAAACCCTGAAAATTACGGATTACTTACGGCTCAATCGATTGGTTGAGGGGGTTGACTGGGTGTCTTTGCTCCGACCGGCCGCTGATGCTGACCTGAAGTGGGACTATTTCACCGAAACTTTGCAAGGTTTGGTCGAGACTTGTACTTATACAAAAACTATTCCCTTTATACCGGCGAAGCCTTGGATCGATGCCAATATACTTAAGCTGATCCGTCACAAGAAATCCATATGGCAACGTTTCAAACGTCGGAATGATCGAAGAGATTATGAAGCTCATCGAATTTTCTCAAACCATCTCTCTTCTGTCCTTGCGAACGCTAAGAGAGAATTCGAGCTGCAGCTGACGCGCTCTGGCGATCGCAAAGGTTTCTTCAAATATGTCAGGTCGACCTTGAATTCCAAAGTTGGTGTTCCACTGGTCTTCAATCAAAATAATCAACCGTGTTCAGGTACGGATGAGGCTGCCAGTATCTTAGCTGATGCATTTTCAGCGTCCTTTACTCAAGAGGTAGGTTCACCCCCTCCTGTTGATTCTCCTCGTATCTCTGACGATTTATGTACCATAATTTTCTCTCCTTCCATCGTTGAACATCATCTTTCCGCTCTCAACGCCTGCTCTTCGCCCGGTGCTGATGGACTTTCTGCAAGGTTACTCAAAGAATGTGCTCATTCTCTTTCGCTTCCCCTTTCTATTATTTTTTCTGCCTCATTTGAGACTTCCTCTCTACCTTCCTGTTGGCGAAATGCACGTGTAACGCCTATTTTCAAGAAGGGGGACAAGAGGTGCGCTGACAATTACCGTCCTATCAGTCTGACCCCGATTGCAGCGAAGATTTGTGAGAGGATTTTGCAGGATGGAATTCTTCATTTTGCAATGGGCCACGGTATAATCCCTCAATGTCAGCACGGATTTCTCCCGGGGCGCTCGGTCATTACTAACCTTCTCGAATGCGTCAACTTCTGGTCGGTCTCCCTCGACAAGGGTGTACCGGTTGATGTTGTTTATCTCGATTTCTCCCGTGCTTTTGACCGTGTGCCCCATAAGCGCCTTATACGCAAATTAGAACATCTTGGCATTCGTGGTCGCCTTCTTTCATGGATCGAGGCATTTCTTGCGGATCGCACTTTCCAGGTTCGCGTTGGAGAGTCTCTGTCTTTGCCCAGGCCGGTTGTGAGTGGTGTTCCCCAGGGGTCTGTACTGGGACCTATACTTTTTCTCATCTACATCTCGGATTTGCCGTCTCATATTCACTCCCACTGCTCACAATTTGCCGACGATACAAAAATTTTTGGTAACCCCACATGTTCCAATACCATTCAAGGAGACCTCGACTCTGTCTCACTGTGGTGTCGAGACTGGCAGTTACCTCTCAACATAGAAAAGTGTGTCGTTCTTCACATGGGAGCCCGCAATCCACGACGGCCGTACTACCTCGGTGGAGACCCCATCCCGGTCGCTGGTAGTCACTGCGATCTGGGGGTGATCATAACTGATAGCCTGACTTGGTCGGATCATATCCTCCACACTGTCAATAAAGCCAAGAGATCCTTATTCCTTATACAAAAGGCGTTTGGCAGGTGTGACCCATCAACGTGCGCAGCTATCTACCGGATGTATGTCCGCCCCATCCTGGAGTTCGCTGGTCCCGTTTGGAGCCCAGTTCTGAGCCGTGATTTGTTGCTGCTCGAAGGCCTCCAGCGTCGCGCCACCCGTCTGCCTTATGGTGTTTCGCGCCCTTCCTACAACGAGAGACTCTCAATAATGAACTTATCAACGTTCGCGGACCGGAGGACTCGTGGCGACCTTATCATTTCATTTCGCGCTCTTCATGACCTGTTTGGTGTTAGTTTGCGGAACTTATTTGTGATGAATGCCGATGACCGTTTGCGTGGTCATTCCTTGAAGTTAAAGAAGGAGAACTTCAAAACAGTGCAGAGACAACACTTTTTGGCAAATCGCGTATTTGATGCATGGAACGCTTTACCTTCAGCCGTGGTTGGTTCAGTGTCGGTGAACTCTTTCAAGAATGGCTACGACAACTGGCTTCGCTCTGTGTGACGGGATGTGCTGATTGATAAAACTGAACTCTGATTTATTTCCGTTCTTCAACCACTTTGATTTCATGTTCATATATCTTTATTTAATTGTATTTTTTTTTTTGTGAGTTTATAGGCACTGCCTAAACTCTAACCAATTTGTAATAATAATAATAATAAAATTCAACGCAGGATTTGTTGAGAATTGTCACGTAGCATTTCCCAAACCATTGCATGGGAGACTGCAATATCTCAAGCAGAACAAAATCTTTAATTTGATTGGTTCATAAAAACAAAGATGGAAGAAGTTTTGGTTTGATTGGTTTTGAAGTACTGACGAAAGAAAAACCTTTAATTTAATTGGTTTCTAAAAGGAACAAATAATAAGGTAGCCGGGGAAGTTTCGGACGAAAGTGAGTTCAGTTATTCGGGAGACGAAAACGGCAGTTACTGGTGGAATCTCAAACGGAAAAGGTTCCCAGTGCTCGCGAATATGGTTCGGGTACTAGGGTAGTACGGTTTCAGGTTAGGTACTTGAGTGTTAAGAAGTACGGTTTCAAAGTGGAAACGAAAACAATTAAGGTTGATTTTGAAGTCGAGGAGTAACTGCAGAAGTCTTAAACGGGAAGATTCTGAGTTGACTCATTTAATATGTGTTTGATACGGTTTTAAGGAAGGTTTAAGAATTAATTTAGTTTCGTAGTTATTCGGAAGACGGCGTTAGGATAACTCGTAGGTTTTTTTTGGTTTCTTTTAAAAGTTTTGATAAGTCAGTCTCAAGCTGGGACATATATAAGAAGTGTTAAGTCGAAGTTAGTAAAGTCTCTAAATTATTTGGAATTATTTAGATCGCGTATCGTCGGTATATTCGGGAGTGAAAGTCAATTTGGCGAAAACGTGTGGGTGTCGTGTTTCGCACCTAATCTGTCTGTTTCAGGAAAGAAGCATCGTCGTAGAACATCCTCCTAGGTTCATCATTCTTGGGATCATTGGTACAGGAAAAAGGTCAGATAAATTGTTTATGCTTAGCTATTTTTGAGGAGTGGTAGAAAAGCCGCATGCCCGCCCAAAATATATTTATAGTCCAGAGTCCTGATGACTGATGACTATAAGTCATAGTTTCACATTTTCGTATTTTTTTTTCTTGAAACGTATTATAATTTTTGTAATCACCCTTAAGTAGTTGAAGGTCTAAGTGGAGTTTTCCTGCTGAGAAAACTCATGTTCATTTGAAAGATCTTGAGGAAACTATTGTTGAGTTTTCCCTTTTCTGTGTGAAGTTTAAGAGAGATTATTTTCCGTTTTCCCGTTTGGGTATAGTAAATTTACCTTGTATTGTAAATTCTTTTGGAAATTATCCATGGTTATTATTTTTGGGGTTATTTTGATAAGCCCTTTTTCATTTTTGTCGATAACTTTTGAATATAATAATATTTTATAATTTGGAATTCACACTGATGTTGATTTAATTTCAATGAATAGATCTGCCTCTGTAATTTAAAGTGAATGTAACAGTTTTATTTGATAGAATTAAATTGCCTTTAATTGACACAGCATCCGAATATTTTGATACTTTAAATCATTCGATTCAAGAAACATATAACTAACCGGTGTAAATTTGTTTGGGTTTGATTTGAATTTAATATACGTCTTAAATTTAATCTAAAAGGTTTCATTTACCATCCCTCTCCCTAGAAAATAATTTTAAACACCAAGACCCGACCCAAGTGCGTTGGGCCGATCCCACACTCTCTTCCGTCGGAAGAAAGAACTTCAAAATTTTAATTAACATCTTTTATTTTTCTTTAAGTAATAACACCCTTGATTGGTGGAAAGCCGCTCTTCCGTCCAATCACCAAGAGGGTGCTTTTTACATATGGTGACAGCGGTGGGATTGTGTTTAATTTTCCGGGGGAGAGTTTTTCTTTTGTAATACGTTGAATTTTCCGGCAGATAAAGTTTTTTTTGTTTTCTGTATGTTGCATCAGTGTGAATATAAAGATTACTAGAGTTACATGTGTTAAATTTTCCAATGGAGGTTTTTAGAGAGATTTTTGAGAAATTTAGAGAAATTTTGAGGTATAAGGAAATTTTATCCTGTTGTTTTATGGGTGATTGACGTAGTGTGTATTGACTTGTTGGAAGATTTCCGGATGAAGGTTTTCAGGCACCTATTGATTTTAATTTGAATTGGATTATTTTTTTTTAATGTATACTTATGCCTACGAATTCGAGTTTATGTTTCAAAAATTGCGATTGGTAGGAACAGAGCTCAGGTTTGAATTAAAGTAAAGTAAAATTACTGATCTAAAGATTTTTGTTTTTGAGATATTGAAGAATTGATCAAATACAGTTGGTTTTTCTTTGAATAAATTCAAGTTTTCTCTTCTTTTGGAATTATTATAGAACAGTTCATATTTCTGTGATGTTCTATCATTTTAAGTGAAAGATTTTTGATAGAGCCAAGTTGATATCGAGGTTTTAAGACTTTAAAGAAGTTTTAGGTCCATTGCGGTTTTATAGGGAAAGAAGGTTTTCTTACAGGACATTTATTTTTCTTCCAGGACATTGTTTTTCTTTCAGGACATTGCTTTTCTTTTTCAGGACGTTGAATTTTCTGATTGTTGAATGTGTATGATAAAGTTTTCTGTTTCAGGAGGGCTATGAATTTTTCTTTTGAATTTTTGCTTTAATTGATTGCTTTCAGTGAAAATATTGCGTGAAATTTTTTATTTTTTTGGTTATTTTATCCACTGTTCCGATTATTCGCGATTTCGTTTGACGATCGAAAGAGTTTGCTTTTATAAAATAATATCATTCGGTTTTGTTTTGAGTCTGACTTGGAGAATAATTGAACTTAGCTTTCTTTGCTCTAAGTCGAATTTGAAATTTTGGAAAACATTTTGATAGAAGGAAAATTTTTTAATTTTTTTTAAGTTGGGTTATTTTGATGGTTCAAGAATCGTGAAAAGTTTGAATTTGGTGAAAATTTTAGTAAATGAGCCGCTGATCGTAACCTTTTGAATCTTAGAAAAGTTAAATAGAATCATTCTTTATTTCAGGAGGTTTTGTGTATTTTTCTTTTTCAGGAATCCGACACTTGGTAATTTTCTCGTTTTTTTTGGGGTTGCATCAATTTTTTCTTCAGAGTTTTCTTTTGAATTTTTTTTTTGGGTGTGTTGGTCTGTTTTTGAACTCGTTTTTAGGTGATTTGTTTTATTTTGGGTGATTCGAGTAAGACTGTATGAATCGGAATTGTTAGGGTATCATTTTGCTATTTTTTTTTATTATTTGAGAAATTTAAAGTCGTAATTTTGAGCGTATTTCAGTCCTGTTGAAATTTAAAGTTGAAAATTTGGAATTATTCATTGATTTGGAAAGTAAATAATTTATTGAATACATTAAAAAATCATATTTTGGTTAAGTTAATTGGGTTTTGGTTAAATTTTTTGAAAAATGGCTCAACCAGCTGGTGCATCTAACACAAATGACCCTGCGGGTCAAATAACACCTATGTATTCACTAGGTATGCTCTCGACTACCTTGGAGAGTTTTTCCGGGAAAGACGCAACGAGATACTTTGAAAAATTAGAGTTGCGGTCAAAATTAGACGGATGGACTGAAAAAGATACCCTTACTCTTCTTAAACTTAAGCTTGTGGGTGAGGCTTATAATTTTTTCAAGTCCGATGTCACCTTGGACATCTTGAGTTATAAGGACTTAAAACAGAGGCTAGTTAAGAAATTTACGACGGTTAGGTTGCCGGGAGAAAACCAATGGAATTTGAGCCGATGCTATCAGCGTCAGGACGAGGATGTGTCCTCGTTCTGCACTAGATTACGCACGGTAGGAGCAAGTTTACTGAGCGAGGATCTGGCCGGGGCATTAATCGATGAGGAACCTGGAATAAGGAAGAAAAACCGGGAATTAATGCTGAATCAATTTAAGATAGGATTAAGGAAGGACGTAATGAAGGAAACAGGAATTTTGTTGTTGAAAGAGGAGAACCTGGATTTAGAAAAAGCGGAGGAACTTGTTAGGTTGCAGGAGACCACTAGTAGGATGTTGCAAGGGAGGTTGGCAAATATGAGGGTATCGACGGTTGACACCGAAAAAGTGTGTCAATTTTGCGAAAAGGAAGGTCATATCGCGAAGGAGTGCAGGAGTATAAGGCAGAACCGAGGGAATGGAGAAAGGAGTAATGTAAGGACATGTCACTCTTGTGGTCGAATTGGCCATGTCGCGAGGAATTGCCGGAACAATAGACAAAGTGGATCAATGACACGAGGCGCGTGTCATAGCTGCGGTCAACAGGGACATTGGGCGAGGGAATGTCCTAGGAAAAATGTGGCTCGAGGACAGGGGCCAAACCCCCGTCCTCAGAATGGGCCGTGGAGAAGAGAGGAGGCGAACGCTTCCTGGGGTCAACGTCCAGGAGATAATAGGCGTCCGAGGTACTCCAGTAATAGGGACCACCTCGGTGCCTCGTCGAATGCGCCGTCCACCGGCGCAATTCCAAAACAACCGCGACCGACGAATAATTTCCGAACGGAGAATTTAAACTTCGCGGGCCAGAGTCCAGCTGTCGGGGCGAAGGCCGGAAACTGCTAGAAAGACAGAGTAAGCGAGAGTCACCAACAAACAAAGTACAGGAGGGGAATTCTAGACAGCGTTCGGTCATGATGATCCCGGAAGTGAATTCCGTAGGATCATATGACGCGGCACATATTTTACGATTGAATATCAATGGAAGGTCGAGATTTTGTTTGGTGGATACAGGGGCAGCGGTGACTCTCGTAAAAAGGGGACTGATTCCGGAGAATCAGGTGAACGGCGACGATATAGGATTAAAATTGACTAGCGTGTCAGGACATAACTTAAGCACTTGGGGTACGGCGAATTTATTTATAGGACCAGAAGGAGAGCGATTGGGAGCGAATTGGACGGCAGTTATATGTGATGATTCGACGTTAGGGAACGTCCAAGTCATCCTGGGAAGGGATTTCCTTAAGGCCAATCAGGCCCACATCAGCTATGAAGAAAACCCATCAGTCTGGATGTGGGGGAGGAAATTTGAATTGTTGAGGAAGGAGGATATAGAGGAACACACCTGTATGGAAGGTGAAGAAGTGGAGGAGATTACCGGGATGGTACAATGGGGAAGGCAGGCTCTAGGAGGCCACTTCCCCAGGGAAGACTGTCATGAGGACAGTGGGAAAAAGGAACGTTTTTACGTGCAAAGGAAAGTCCGGGAGGACATTAAGGAAAAAGTAGAAAAGGTCAAGCTTGACAAAGCATTTAGGGAGTTCGGTACTCAGACCGAAGGTCCCTATGAAGTTAGGGATTTCATTAGGACTGGAAGGAGGAATACCAGTGTTAGCACCCACACGGAGGGTGCAGAGGGAGCCGACAGCAATGGGCTGTCGAAGGGTGACACAATAAGGGAATGGAATGGTGACGTCACCAGGACGAAGGAGAATAACGAAGGGGAGCTTCGTTGGGATCGAAATTTACTTTCGACTCTGGGCACTGATGGGAACAGGAAGAAGGGCGGAGACTGCGCCAATGGATTAGGAACAAAGGTACACGATAGAAGGGAGTTAACCATAGAGGAAGATCGTATCTGGGAAACCGAAGTTTTGCTGATATCGGGGGTTACTATCCCCGCACGTTCGTAAATGGTGGTAGAGGCCAAATTGAGGAAGGAAATAAAGGGGACGGACATAGTCTGCGAACCCATGGAGTTGGGTATCGCTCAAGTATATGTCGCAAACTGTCTCACGAAAAATAGGGAACGGTTCTGGATTAAGATAATAAATGTATCCAATAGGGAAGTTAAATTGCAGAAGAAACAGAAACTCGTAAAAACAGTGAGTTACGAGAAGGAACGATCGGTAATGGAAACCATACCATTACGACGATCTTCGAAGGCGCCCTCCGGACCCAGGGAAAAACTGTCTAGGAACACGGGTAGCGAGAAGGCAACTCTTCAACTGCCTTCCAGGAGAAGTGAATCGACTCCTGCCCATTTCGTTAGATTCCAAGGATAAACTAGTCAGGAATTCGGGTAGCGAGAAGGCAACTCTTCAACTGCCTTCCAGGAGAAGTGAATCGACTCCTGCTCCTTTCGTTAGATTCCAAGGATAAACTAGTCAGGAATTCGGGTAGCGAGAAGGCAACTCTTCAACAGCCTTTCAGGAGAAGCGAATCGACTCCTGCCCATTTCGTTAGATTCCATGGATAAATTGGACCGGAATTCGGGTAGCGAGAAGGCAAGTCATCGACGGCCTTCTAGGAGACATGAATCAACTCCTGCCCATTTCGTAGATTCCAGGGGCTCACTAACCCGGAGAGCCATCGTCTGAAAAGGGTCCCTGTTCTGGGTTACGAACATCCCCCCCAATTATTTTTTCGATTTAGAAGTTCGAGGTCTCTAAGTATTTTTATAGTTTTATTCAGCACTGAAATAAGCCCAACTCACAAGTTGGTGTAGAATAATCACAGAAGAGTTGCACTTTCTATTCCACAACAAAAGGCAAAAAATGTATGAAAAATTCGTGGTATTCTTCCTCGGATGATTAGGAATGAATCATGTAACTTATCATAAGAGGACGAATAAGGGAAAATAATGAATTTATGTTGTATGTTGAGATTATGGCTTAAGGGTGAATGGATCTTCCTAATGATAATAAACTATAGTGGAAAAAATGTAATATTTCTCTTAAATTGTTATTGTATGAATTACTGTACTTGTATATTTCCCAAAAAGAGTTTCAAGAGGATCCAAATCAATTAGCAGTATGGGAAAGGTACTGACCTAAGCCAGAGGAATGACCTTATTCGTAAAAGTAAACAGTGCTGAGACGCTAATCGCGTACGCGTGTGCGAAGATAAACATTGAGATAATCGCGGCGTCTATACGCGAAGCCGACGAAGTAACAATTAAACAACCAGTGTCGAGATAACTTGAGTGATTACGCATTGCGGGATGCATAGACGTAGCTTAATCGTGGCCGAGGGTATAATTAACTTCATTTACCGATTGAAAGCCGTGGAAAATATTATCGTCAGACGAGTAGCAGGATTGGAGACCACTGATCAAGGCTCCTCAACGATTCACATGTTCAACTCAGAAGAAATGAAAGAATTGGCCCACAACACAGCCAGACAATTATGGGGATGGTTCACTTACATCACCTGTTCATGAGTGGACTCATGGGTTTCTATGCGATATTTCGAATCATAAAGTACGGGATAGGAGTTATATCAAACGACTGCACCTATATTATAAGGTATTTGGATATGAAATGATTCCGTTGGCCAGCCTGTGGAATACTTTGACATTTATTGGCCTGTGCTTCAACTACGTGGATTAGGAACCGATACAGGACCAGACAAGGGAACCTGGGAAGAAGTAAGGACGCAGAGGCGGATGTAGACTACGACAACAAAGACGTACTACACTGAAAGTGAAAACGGAAATATGTGCAATGTAAGGGACATTTTCGCGATATCAGATGGACTGTGCGCTACGCTAACGTAAATATTGATGTCGAACTCAAAGTGCGAATCCCTGATTACGGTAGACTATATAGGCCGTTGTGTATTTTTGGAAGGTCGTTCTCGAGGCGAAGGTCAGTTCCGATCTCAGAGGAATGAAACATATGGAGATGGTCAGAGCCGGACTAAGGAAATTTTGATGTGACCGCGAGTGAAATTTGAAATTTCGAAAAAATGAACTCCTTGGGAGAAGTGAAAGGTGAAAGGCAGGATTTGCTTAATTTTTCTTTTTGAAGGACTTGATTTATGAGCATTATGTTTTGCTGCATCGAACCTTGTATTTTTTTTTTTTTTTTGATATTGTTTGTCTTGGACTTGGACTGATTAGCTGAGCAAGAATGATATTTAGTTTTAAGGCATGCTGCATGAGAGTTAAGAGTTTTAAGTTTGGTATATTCAAGTTGTATAACTGTTAGAATGTTTTTAACGGAAGACAAGAGACTATTGGACTATTGAGGAATAAGGGTAAGGGAAAAGTTATGGCAACCGATGCCAAAACTTTTTCAAAGGGGAGGATATTTGTAATAGGAGAGATAACTTGGAAGTAATAAAATGAATATCCTTTTTGAAATTAGGACTTGAACATTTTTTTTTTCGTAATAATTCACCGGTATTTTCAACACCCTTCATTTTATTCGGGAAATCTCCCGAGAGAAAGCGCAATTATTTAATTGATCGATTTAAACTTCTGAAATTTAAAAGCCTTGTGTTAGAAAAATTATTGGATCGTTTATCAAGCCCACACAGGATCTCTGTCGAGACATTAACGACCGAAATTGTTGATTTTCAGTTTAAGTTTATTTAGAGAACTAAATGATAAATTATAATTGTCCCACGAATTTGGTTGCAATTACTGCACACGATAATAGGAATAAAATTCAACGCAGGCATTGTTGAGAATTGTCACGTAGCATTTCCCAAACCATTGCATGGGAGACTGCAATAACTCAAGAAGAAGGTGGGAAGCAGAACAAAATCTTTAATTTGATTGGTTCATAAAAACAAAGATGGAAGAAGTTTTGGTTTGATTGGTTTTGAAGTACTGACGAAAGAAAAACCTTTAATTTAATTGGTTTCTAAAAGGAACAAATAATAAGGTAGCCGGGGAAGTTTCGGACGAAAGTGAGTTCAGTTATTCGGGAGACGAAAACGGCAGTTACTGATGGAATCTCAAACGGAAAAGGTTCCCAGTGCTCGCGAATATGGTTCGGGTACTAGGGTAGTACGGTTTCAGGTTAGGTACTTGAGTGTTAAGAAGTACGGTTTCAAAGTGGAAACGAAAACAATTAAGGTTGATTTTGAAGTCGAGAAGTAACTGCAGAAGTCTTAAACGGGAAGATTCTGAGTTGACTCATTTAATATGTGTTTGATACGGTTTTAAGGAAGGTTTAAGAATTAATCTAGTTTCGTAGTTATTCGGAAGACGGCGTTAGGATAACTCGTAGGTTTTTTTTTGGTTTCTTTTAAAAGTTTTGATAAGTCAGTCTCAAGCTGGGAAATATATAAGAAGTGTTAAGTCGAAGTTAGTAAAGTCTCTAAATTATTTGGAATTATTTAGATCGCGTATCGTCGGTATATTCGGGAGTGAAAGTCAATTTGGCGAAAACGTGTGGGTGCCGTGTTTCGCACCTAATCTGTCTGTTTCAGGAAAGAAGCATCGTCGTAGAACATCCTCCTAGGTTCATCATTCTTGGGATCATTGGTACAGGAAAAAGGTCAGATAAATTGTTTATGCTTAGTTATTTTTGAGGAGTGGTAGAAAAGCCGCATGCCCGCCCAAAATATATTTATAGTCCAGAGTCATGAAATCTTCTATAAGTCATAGTTTCACATTTTCGTATTTTTTTTCTTGAAACGTATTATAATTTTTGTAATCACCCTTAAGTAGTTGAAGGTCTAAGTGGAGTTTTCCTGCTGAGAAAACTCATGTTCATTTGAAAGATCTCGAGGAAACTATTGTTGAGTTTTCCCTTTTCTGTGTGAAGTTTAAGAGGGATTATTTTCCGTTTTCCCGTTTGGGTATAGTAAATTTACCTTGTATTGTAAATTCTTTTGGAAATTATCCATGGTTATCATTTTTGGGGTTATTTTGATAAGCCCTTTTTCATTTTTGTCGATAACTTTTGAATATAATAATATTTTATAATTTGGAATTCACACTGATGTTGATTTAATTTCAATGAATAGATCTGCCTCTGTAATTTAAAGTGAATGTAACAGTTTTATTTGATAGAATTAAATTGCCTTCAATTGACACAGCATCCGAATATTTTGATACTTTAAATCATTCGATTTAAGAAACATATAACTAACCGGTGTAAATTTGTTTGGGTTTGATTTGAATTTAATATACGTCTTAAATTTAATCTAAAAGGTTTCATTCACCATCCCTCTCCCTAGAAAATAATTTTAAACACCAAGACCCGACCCAAGTGCGTTGGGCCGATCCCACACTTTCTTCCGTCGGAAGAAGGAACTTCAAAATTTTAATTATCATCTTTTATTTTTCTTTAAGTAATAACACCCTTGATTGGTGGAAAGCCGCTCTTCCGTCCAATCACCAAGAAGGTGCTTTTTACAACCCTAACGTTGAACCTTTCAAGAATCGAATGCTCGTTCCGGACACATATCCTATAATTCGTTATCTTTGAAAGCTGAAATTTTACACTGTGATTGCACTTTTTTTGTGAGGGTTGTGATCAGTGGAAGCTTTGTGGGGTGAGAGATTCTTTGCTTGGCTCCCTTTTGTTTTTATAGAGAAGCATTTTACATTTGATTTTTTTGATTGTTTGGTTATTTCGTTGAGTTATTCTCACGCTTAAATTAAATTAGCTTTAGTGGTTCTGTAACGCTTGATCTTTGTGTTGAATGAAACCGGTTCCCTGGTGATTGATTGTTTGGTAAATCGTCGGTTCTAGGGATCGGATATTTCAGTAATCCACGGGCAGGCGTTGGGGAAGGCGATTTGCGCCCGCGTTTGCGTCTTTTTTCGAACTTCACTCCTGAACTTCTTCTAGCCCTTTCCCTTGTTTCCCCTCTCTTTTCCGTGGCCTACCCAATCTGTGTTTAAAGTCTTCCTTACAGGTCCAAGGAAGTGAAGCGAGTCCATTGTTCACCCTCTACCTATTATTTCGGATTTAATTGGTTCCACCATGGCGCCGTCATGTCACTTTTGTGCGAAGACCATTTCTGGCTCTCAGTCTTCCATAGCTTGCTCAAAATGTAAAAGATTTTTTCATGCTTCTTGTGTGAATTTACCGGATAAAGAGTTATGCTTCCTCAAAAGCTCCCAAAACTGTAAATGGGAATGCAATGTTTGTTCCTCTAGTGAGCGCTCCATGCGCAGTCGATCCAACAGCTCCTCCAATCAATCTACAGTCGCTGCTTCGGTTCCTGTCTCTTCTGGAGATCAGTCTCCTGTAACTATTGAGCATTTCAAATTGCTCATGGATCGAATGCAACACCTAATTGTCAGCGTGGAACGCGTTGAAAACCGACAGGACGAGTTGATTTCCCAACTTGCAGCCTGCACGTCTACGCTGAATGATCATTCAAAGATCCTATCGGAGCATCAGAGTTCATTGGAGAAATGCGTCGAAAATATAGAGGACATCAATCGTTCTCGGGCGTCTATGTCTAGCGATTTGGCAGGTGTTCGTGAAAGGGTTCGCGCCCTGGAGTGCAATTCGAATTTGACAACTACATCGAGTACTGATTTTTCTGAGCTCCTTGAGCGTGTCACAAAATCCCATAATATCATTTTAGTAAACGTACCAGAGAGTGGGGATCTCACCCACGACATGGTTACTGCTAAGGAAATAGTTGACCATGTTCAGGGGCTATCTAGCTCTCAGTTGAAAAGTGTTGATCGTCTGCCGGCTAAAGATGTCTCACGACCTCGATGGCTGAGGGTTACATTTTCCAACCCCGATATTGCCCGTAAGATATTGAGAAATAAGCTGGCTCTTCGTGGACATCAGAGGTTCAGAGGTGTCACTGTGCAGGATGACAGGACGAAAGTACAGAGAAATGAGCTCAATTCTCTGCGCAATGAGCTCAAATCGAGGCAGTCAGGTGGAGAGACTAATCTCACTATAAGATATATTAATGGCTCCCCTAAAATAGTAACCACCAACGAGAATAACACTTTTACACCTACAAAAAACTAGCAGATGTTTCGTCATGGCCGCTCATTTATACTAATATCCAATCTCTCAACTCTAAATTTTCCGAACTCCTATCATTTGTTCAGCTAAATCGCCCTTATATAATCATGTTAACTGAAACTTGGCTCAAACACTCTGTCACCGATAACTTTTACAACATACCATCTTACACTCTGTACCGTTATGACAGTGAGGATGCAATTGGCTACCGAGGAGTCTGTATATATGTGAGCGATCTTCTTGCTGAAAACTTTTCTATTCAAACTTCTAATAAAAAATTATCTGGAATCGACAACCTATTTATGGACATCTCTAATGCTGAAATATCCCTAACCTTGGGCTGTATTTACAGGCCCCGACCATGTGCTTCCGACCTTGAACTTTGTGATTTCTTGTGTGAGCTTTCGTCTACGAAGAAAAACGTATTCGTTGTCGGGGATTTCAACTGTCGGGACATTCGTTGGCCTCTTGTTCACAGTCATCCAGCGGGTTCACCCTCTTACCCGTATGTGAAGATGTTTATGGATTCTGGATTGGAGCAGCTCGTCCTGGAACCGACTAGATTTAGAGATGGCCAGATCCCCTCTCTATTAGACTGGATGATAACACCTGATTCCAATCTAATTTCCGAGATACACTATCTACCACCATTTGGAAAATCCGATCATGCTGTCCTGTCCACAATGATACAGATGAGTTCATCATGCAATTTAACTAAAATTGACCGAACCTTGCCAAAGATTGATTTTGATGCAGTAAACGTTGAGCTGATCTCGAGGGACTGGAGGGGTTTGCTTGATCGTTGTGTGGATGTAGATGATATGTGGAGTTGCTTCCTGGGTGTCACGATGAAAACCCTCTCTAAGTTCACTCAGATTACAGTTGTTAAACACAACCTGATAAAACCATGGATAGACCGGAGGATATTGAAGATGATCAGATGCAAGAAATCTTTGTGGCAAAGATATCTGCGTAGTAGATCTGATTCTGACTTCCGCAGCCATCGATCTTTTGCCAATTCTCTCTCCTCCACGATCATGAAAGCGAAGACCAGTTATGAGTCACAACTCGCCTCCAGTAAAAATAAAAAAAAATTTTTCAAGTATATGAGGTCCGCAATGAATTCGAAGGTGACGGTTCCCCTAGTCAGGGGATCCACTGGGGAGGTGTCGGAAAGTCCTCAGGAAAGTGCCAATGCTTTGGCCGCAGCCTTCGCTAGCGTGTTTCGTTCTGAACCGGATGGTCCTGTACCAGCTGTTAGAATCCCAGTAGTGGATTTGGAGTTTGAGGGAATGTTTGTGGACGAAGAATTGGTGGTGAGGTATTTGTTGGATCTCAAAACATCGTCCTCCCCTGGCCCGGATGGATTGTCGCCTTTCATCCTGAGGAGGTGTGCGTCTGCCTTCGCTCTTCCTCTTTCCCTTATCTTCAAGAAGTCATTGGGTACTTCCACCCTTCCCAGAGATTGGTTGACTGCATCCGTAACACCTATCTACAAAAAGGGGGACAAGCTGTCTCCTCAGAACTATCGCCCTATAAGCCTGACTTCAACCGCGTCTAAGATCTTGGAGAGAATCATTGTAGATCAGCTGGTCCAGTTTGCGTTGACGCACAATATTATTCCCATTGAACAACATGGATTCGTACCCGGTCGATCGACAATGACAAATTTGTTGGGTTGTCTTAACGATTGGACTAGTGCATTGGATCGCAGTATTCCGGTAGATGTGGTGTATTTAGACTTCTCTAAAGCATTTGACCGTGTACCACATCGCCGTCTTCTATCGAAGCTGCATCACCTAGGAATTAGGGGTTGTCTGCTGTCATGGATCGAAGCGTTTCTCACCAATAGATCTTTTCGTGTGAGGGTGGGGGGCGTCCATTCATCTTTGGAGGTGTTTTCGACCAGTGGCGTGCCTCAGGGCTCGGTTCTGGGCCCTGTTCTCTTTCTTTTATATACCTCTGACCTGCCAAGAATTCTGAAGTCTCCATGTGCTATGTTTGCTGATGATCTTAAAATCTACAACAATGCATCGAATTCGAGGGAACTTCAAGAGGACTTGAGAGCTCTGGACGATTGGAGTCGCGAATGGTTACTTCCCCTGAACATCAGCAAATGTAAGGTCATGCATCTTGGTCGAAGTAATGCGGGGGCTGGCTATGAGATCGGTGGTCACCCCCTCGCCCCTGTTGACCATTATAGTGACTTGGGGGTCACGATAGAGCCAAGTTTGACATGGTCACGCCACATTGCAGCGGTCACAGCTAGAGCCAGACAGATGACCTACATGATCCAGAGGACATTCAGAGGTTGCAGCCCGTCAACATGCAAGTTACTATATTGCAACTACGTACGCCCTCTGTTGGAATATGCTGGACCTGTGTGGTGTCCATCTCTCAGGAGCGACCAACATCTCCTGGAGTCTGTGCAGCGATGGAATACTAGGATTCCTTTTGGTTTGATAAGACCAGACTATCCCACTCGCTTGAGGATCATGAACCTGGATACTTTCGAGGATCGGCGTAGCAGGGGCGACCTCATCGTTACGTACAGGGCATTGAATGGACTGTTTGGGGTGAGCCTGGACCACTTGTACAAAAAAAGCACCACACAACTTCGAGGCCATAACTTCAAACTTGGGAAGGAGAATTTCAGGACCACACAACGTCAAACCTTCCTATCAAATAGAGTCTTCGACAGGTGGAATGGGCTCCCACAGAGTGTGGTTGGTGCAACCTCGGTCAACACTTTCAAAAACCGATTTGACCAGTATGTGCGGGAGTTCATCTCTTCGTTACCTGTGTGCCAGTTAGCGATTACTTTTGTTTTCATGGTGTGATTTTTATTTTTTTCCCTATAATTTGAGCATTGTATTATTTTGGGTTATTGAGTTTATGGGCTTTTTGCCCCAACTCTTATTGTAATTATAATAATAATAATAATAATAATAATCGTTCAGAAATTCCCCAAACGATGTAATTGACAACTTCAGGTACCCAAGGCAATAACATAATTGCACATTCCACAAATTCAATGAGAGCACAGACATCTGAACCCTTAGTTCTTCTATCTACTGCAAAACTGGTTATTCTCGACTCGGACAAAAATCCTCATATCTGTAAAACCTTATTGGACTCAGGCAGTCAGAGTAACATTAAATCTAGTGGACTAGCAAAAATTTAAAATCTTCAATTAGAGAATTTTGTACTACCTCTTGTGGGGGTAAATTCGCAGGTAACAAAAATTACGCACAGGACTAAGGCAACAGTAATTTCCTATCATAGTGATTTCACTGATAGTTTATCATTCCTCGTTATGCTTAGGCATAACAGAAAGAATTCCATCAACAACTTTCGATAGAAACTTCATTTCTATCCCATCAGATGTTTCACTAGCGGACCCACAGAAACCCAAGACCAAGACCCAAGAAATTGATTTATTGCTAGGTGCAGATCAGACTGAATGACTCCTTGCTTCTACAAGAGAGTGCTTTGCGCTGGATATTGGCGGAAACATTGACATTAGGTTTTCCAAATAATCGGGTAAAATGTCATCTGGCGCTATTAACGACGAGTTAGATTAATTATTATTATTAATTAAATTATATTATGGAAAGTACAAAGTGCAAAATAATCAAAACGAAGCCTCATTGGGAGCCAAATCAACTCTTTAAGTTTGTGTGATACATGATCAAATTTCCTGATCTCAAAAATGAACCTAATACAGTTGTTCTGAACACGCTGTATTCGATCGAGCGAGTCTTGGTCCAAGCAAAAACTATAAACAGGAGAGCAATAATTGAATTTTGATCATACCAAAGCCTCACATAACAGTCTCTTCGTGAATATAGGCAAATATGATCTATGGGGAAACAACACCCTCAAAGAACCATAAGCTTTACCAATCGCGCTTATTACATGTTCTCGAAATCTCATCGAATCATCCAAAATCAAACCCAAATCTCGAGCATTATCCACAAAACCAATGACATCATGCGAAACAACCAGCCTGAGACCCTCCCTAACAGTTTTCTTATTGTTCTTGGAGCCAAAAGCGAGAGCAAAAGATTTGTTGCCATTCAGATTCAAACCATGCTTCCTTGCAATATCCCATAGCCGATTCAAGTCCTCGTTCAGTTTAATGGAGGCAACATTCAATTCATCAATAGAGAAGTCCAGGAAAAGTTGAAAATCATCAGCATACATGTGCACCTTACAGTGATGAATGAACTTAGGGAATTGGCTTGTATATAAGATGAAGAGTATCGGTCCAAGAACGGAACCTTGAGGTACTCCACTCAACACCTGTTTGGCAGAAGAAACTCTACTACCCAATTTAACCACCTGAGAACGACCATTGAGATAAGACTCGAAGAGTTTTAGTGCCCCCCCGCATACTCCACAAGAACCCAACACAGCAAGAAGAGTCCCATGTCTGACCGTATCAAAGGCTTTACTGAAGTCGAGCAAAAGCAAAGCTGAGTGTTAACGCCGAAAGGAGATTTCTTCAAATTTCAAATTTTCATTTTGATTAGTTTGTCGAATATATATGCAGATGCCGTGACATACACTGAATTTGAATTATTCTTATCGGTGTCGCGACAATGTGTTCAACTGAATAGAAAAAATTAATATAATATAGATTTTGCTCTCGAATTTCGTAGATTTATTTCGCGTGAATTTTCAAAGTTTTCCTTTGCTTCCTAATTGAATTAAATACTCAGTTTCCGAGTAATTTAGTGATTTTGAACTTCTAATAGTGAAGTATCGCTATAGTTTATTTTGCTTCCGTTTGATGAGACATAAAGAACCATCAAGAACCATTGAGATAGGATATTTGGGCCCCCTCTCTGTACAAGGCTTTCCTCACAAGACTCCCGTCCTCTGGCCAGCTGGACTTCGGAGAATTGTAAGTTTCTTCGCATCAGCCCTGGCGTCTCAAGGTAGGAAATACATTTTCATTGGTGGTTCTCTTATCTCAATTACAAATAAATTAAGCCTCCGAACCAGTCGAAACTATATAGTCCATTCAATTCTTAACATGGTCCTATCGTGCCAAATTTTGTAGTTTGAATTAATCTCCATTTTTTGTTACACGCGCCCTACATTTCATTTTCGTGCTCTCCATTTAGATTCCCGTGCGACGTTGCCGGCTTTTGAATAATATCCTTCTGAAAGGGAAATCTGTCATCGCAAGTTGCCAGTTGTTATTTTTTTCGTGAATTCTAGGAGAAGTCACTAGGTTCAAGATGACTTCTAAGACAGAACCGATCGATCCTGAACTTAAGAAAGCTCTCAGTAAGCTGATAGCTCAGAGGGATAATCTTTTCGCGACCGTTTCATCCATTTATAATAAGTGCAAATCATATTCTTCTGATAGTCTTGCCAAAGTTGTCTACTTCGTCCAACAACTTCCGAATTATTCCAGTAAATTTGAAGAAGTTCAAGGTAAAATAGAGGCTCTCAACGAGAATTTGCCTCAGAAGGATCAAATCGAGATCTCTCAAGTACAGGCTTCTTTTGAGGAAATACTAGCCTCCATTCATAGTGTTCGATGTAATTTAGCGAAACAAGATGCAGTTCTGACCACACCGAATACTAACCCTAGCACCAATCCAATATCACAGATGCTTCCCACTATTGCACTTCCTTCATTTGATGGTAAGATAGATAATTGGGTAGAGTTTATTTCCTTGTATAATTCATTAGTTCATAATAATTCGATGATAGACAAAACACAAAAATTTCAATATCTGAAAACCACTCTAAAAAATGAAGCTCTTGCTGTTATCAGTGGTCTTCAATTGGTTCCTGATAACTACGATATAGCTTATGATGCTTTGGTTCAGCGATACCAAAATCCGAGACGCATTGCTTCTGTTTATTTTTCGAAATTAATTCAATTCAAGGCTCTTTCTCATTCTTCACTGTCATCGCTCAAAGATTCTTTACATAATCATGAAACAGCCGTAAATTCAATAAAATCTTTAAAGATTCCAGATCTTGCAGATTTCCTGTTATTTTCTTTGGCCTTGAATAACTTAGATTCGAATACCAAACGTGCCTTTGAAAATAAATTGCCTTCAGAAGGCATTCCCACTTATAGACAATTAATTGAGTTTATAACGCAACAAATTCGAGTAATGGAACTTTCCAAAACGTCTGATAGCAATGCACCGAGACCAAAATCGCACGGCTCAAATGTTCTTTTGGTGAACTCTAATACTTCTTCTGCTTCTGATAATAGAACTTTCGCTTGCCCCTTGTGTAAAAGTTCGCATTTTTTGCATCAATGTTCGCGATATCAAAATATGACATTGAATGATAAATACAAATATCTTAAAGAAAACTCGCGTTGTTTCAACTGCTTGGGTCGACATCGGAGAGAAGACTGTAATTCTCGTTCTGTATGCCGCCACTGTAAAACAAATAGACATCATAGCTCCCTACACCCCTCTTCTGCTTCCGCATCTCCCTCGTCTACCCAAAATTCACTTAATGTGACTTACTCCCCCCATGGTCGTGACTCATCTGAACCCATTCAGTCTGTGTCATGCATCGCATCTTCCGGCAGTTCACCAATTCTTCTCGGTACTATAAGTCTTCTGGTTGGAGACGTTACAGGTGTAAAACATGTACTCAGAGCTGTTTACGACCCAGGCTCTCATATTTCTGCCATTACTAAGTCAAGTGTTTCCTGCTTGGGTCTGAAAATTTGTCCATCAGCTTGTTCGGTCTCAGGTTTAGGTCAATCGAACTTGCGTATTTTTGGATCTGTTGATGTTTCTCTACATTCACGACATTCCTCCCTTGTGGTCAAGGCTCATGCAATCGTTCTCGATAGCATTTCGCATCCGCTTCCTCCTTCAGAACTCCCTCTAGAAGTACGTTCCAAATTCGCGAATTTGCAGCTGGCTGATGATAATTTTGACTCACCTTCCCCAGTAGATATTCTGATTGGAGCTGATTTGCTTCCTCAACTTATGGTTGAAGGAGTTCAATCTATTCCTGGCAACCCAACCGCCGTCAATACTGTCTTCGGATGGGTTCTAGTTGGTCCCACATCCTCTCAACCTTCAGAATCCTTTGCCACCTCTCTTCATGTACATTGTGACATCAGTTCAGCCCTCCAAAAGTTCTGGGAAACAGAGGAAGTTTCACCTAGTTCCCCGCTCGATCCACTGGATGTGTTGGTCGAAGAACATTTTCTTAGTACCCATTCTCGGGACAAAGACGGGCGTTACATCGTAGCACTTCCTTTCAAACCAAACGCAACTCGCCTCGGATCGAATTGCTCTAGATCACACTCTTCATTCGAACGTCTTGAGCAAAGACTCTCGAAGCAACCAGAAAAATTTAGTTCTTATCAAAATTTCATGACAGAATATCTTCATCTTGGTCACATGTCCATAGCACCCTCTCCTTCTTCTTACATAATTCCACATCACGCTGTCATGAAAGAGGCGAGTTCCACCACAAAGTTGAGAGTAGTGTTCAATGCTTCCGATCCAGACTCGACAGGCATTTCTTTGAATGAGCGCCTTCTAAAGGGTCCAAAACTGCAGTCTGACATACAAGACATTATTTCTGAATTTCGCTTACAAGCGATTGCTTTATGTGCTGACATACAAAAAATGTATCGTCAGACCCTTCTTGTTCCTGATCATAGACGTTTCCAACATATTTATTGGCGCCCTCCTGGTTCAGATTCTATCGCAGAGTTTGAACTGAACACCATTACCTACGGATTGACCTCTTCTGCGTACTTAGCTCAGCGAGTGCTGAAACAATTGGTGAAAGATGAGGGTGAATGCTTTTCTCTGGCCTCAAACGCCATTAAGAATCAGATATACAGGGTGAGTCTTTGACTTGTACATATATTTTAACTGTAGATTCCTCTCATCAAACGAAACACTTTTTTCCCATACCATTTTTCAAAATTCGGTTTGGTTTGGGAGATACAGGGTGTCGAAAATCCACGAAAAAAACACTTTGCTGTTCATATCTTCGGAACCGTTATTTCAAATGAACTGAATTTTGGTTGATTCTTTACTCTATTCATTGTGCATATTCCTCAATCGAAACTTATTCAATATCTCTCCTAGTTCGAAAGTTACAGGGTGGTCGACTCATAAATTCATGGAAAAACACTATCAAATCACTTGAAAAGGATAAACGGTTCATATTTTCGAAAGAATCAACCATTTTAGAGAATAAAAGTATTCTTATATTTTTTCAATAAAACGCGTCGTTTTCGAGTTATTCCTAAATGTATACGAAGAAATTTGAGGAAAAAACCATGAATTTCATAAAAAATCTGAATGCTTCCCTGAATTAAATATCATCGAATATTGTTTCTTCTCTGGTCTCTTAACAAATTAACAATGTTGTCAATGTTTATCAACTGAATTCCGAGAAGCATGAAATTACACAGTTTATAAGCAAGTTTCTATTAAAAATTTATTGATACCAGTCCTTCAGGAAAATATCTATCTTCTTAACAATATCCTCTTGGAATTTTTAATCGACCCTACACGGTTTTCACATCACATATCACAAGCATCACCTCACACCTGTTTGCTTTATTCTCTGCGAGTAAATAAATAAATGAATTGAATCCATGTAGAAAGGTTATCGCGTTTAAGCGTCGTTCATTTTATCACAGACTGGCTGGCCTGTGATGAGACACAGACCAACGGCTTGTCTTGCGTGGCGGCTACATCGCAGCCGGCAGCGCACCACGACTGAAATTTAGATCGGCGAGAATCAGAACTACTCGTTTGGCATTTCCAAAGAGCAATGCGTAGAAGCCTTTAGCGAAAAGTAAACAAAACTAGTTCTTCCGTTAACGATAGGGGACGTTCTGCTTTCTTGAGTTCGCCTATACCATTTTTTACTGAGAAAATCAACACAATCTGGCATCGTCTTCTCTAGAATTCTGTGATCACTATCATAGAGGAGATGGATTAGGTTAGGTCATTGACCTCGAATCAGATGACTGATTAATGGAGTTAGGATAGGTTAGTGAGAAACTAATTTTTATAAGATAGTTTCAGGGTATCGAGGCAAATATGAACAAATTATTAGTGTTTACAAACTAATCTTCAGGATAATCGAAGAAGGAAATTATTTTGGTGTGAGAAATATGGCATTTCAATTGCAGAAATGATGGAACAAAACTTAGCGTTTTTGTTAGAAAATATCGTGTTTGTAACATTCTTATTCGAATAAGGTTAGTGCTTGAGTATTTTCTAAATGTATCACCCAGAATATCTAATAATCACATCAATTTCAATTGAAAAATATGAACTTTGAGGTGTTTGTAGAGAATAATATCAGGGACGCATTTAGCACAATTTTTTTTTTCAAATGGCTATATCTCTTTAACCGAACCGAATTCGGAAAAATGGAAAATGAAAAAAAGGTTTCTTTAGGCCTCAAGAATCTACAGTTAAAATATATGTACAAGTCAAAGACTCACCCTGTATATTGACGACGTGATAAGCGGCGCCAAAGATGTCGAGACTGCCGAATTATTGAAAAATGAGTTGCGTGAATTGCTGAGTAGAGCAGGTTACGAACTCAGAAAATGGTCAACAAACCATCCTGAACTTCTTTCGGGTCTACCAGCAGATCACAGAGAAAGTCCTATACAGTTCTCAGATGGTTGCGAATCGCTAAAGATATTAGGATTATCTTGGGAACCTTCAATGGATGCATTCACTTTTCATGCCCAACCCTTCAGTTCTTCATGCACTAAACGTAACATCTTATCTTTCATTGCGAAAACTTTTGATCCCTTAGGTTATTTGTCTCCTATAACGTTCTTCATGAAGTCAGTACTTCAAAAGTTGTGGTTGCTCAAATTAGATTGGGATTCTCCTGTTCCTCCCTCTGTAGAAACCAATTGGTTGAAATTTGTGTCTTCCATACCTAATCTAAACCAATTAAAAATTCCTCGTTTTGTCACCCCCTCCGCTTATGAATCTGTTTCAATTGTCGGATTTTGTGATGCATCCGAAAGTGGCTACGCAGCAGTAGTTTATCTGTGTTTCGAATCAACTTGTTTCCGTCATTCCTGTTTGTGGCAAGCCAAAAGTAAGGTTGTCCCATTGAAAATCTTGAGCATTCCTCGTCTCGAACTGTCTGGAGCTTGTTTATTGGCCACATTGGTCAAACGCTCTCAATTTCAGCCGTCAGGCTATTTTGTGATTCTCAAATTGTTTTGTCGTGGATCAGTACACCTCCCCACTTGTTGAAGACCTTCGTCGCCAACAGAGTGGCTCAAATTGTAGCAGATACAAAAGGCGCTGTTTGGTCTCATGTTTCCGGTCTGGAAAATCCAGCTGATGTAGCTTCCCGTGGTTGCTCTCCTGATTATTTTTTGAATGAAGTCAATCTGAGGAATTGGCTGAACGGTTTCTCAATGATGATGGATTCAAACATAAACTGGCCTGAGCCCTTTCGTGTATCTGCAACTTTAGAAACCTTACCCGAAACAAAAGATATTTCAGTGTCCTTGACGACTAACAAAATGGAACCCACTGAAATATACACGATGTTTGAGTCCAAGTTCTCCAGTTATCTTCGACTTCATCGAGTCATGGGATGGATAAATCGATTCATCCATAATTGCCGCTGTAGAAAAACTTCCTCCGTACTGAGGAAGGAAAGTCTGACTGTGGATGAACTGAACGAGGCCATAGTATCCCTGGTTCGTATTGTTCAACATGTTCATTTTTATGCGGACTTGAATTCCCTTTCTAAAAAACATCCCCCTTCCAAACGACTGCAATCTCTCACTCCCTTTTTAGACTCACGCGGTCTTCTCAGGGTGGGCGGTAGATTGAAATTTGCTAAATTGGATTTTGATTCAAGGCATCCATTTTTGCTTTCTAGATCATGTTTTCTGTCAACTCTTCTATGTAAGCATTTTCACTTAGCCTCCCTCCATTCTAGACCCAACAATGTTCAGGCTCTGTTACCAAGAACATTCTGGATACTCTCCTCTCGTGCCCTCATTCGTAAGTGTATCCGACAATGCAAAACCTGTTTCAGGTTCCGAGCGTCCTCTTTCCAACCATCTATGGCAGATCTTCCAGCCTCGCGCGTCAATATCTCTCGTCCTTTCAACACTACCGGTGTTGACTTTGCCGGTCCCTTTATGGTTCGCGATACTAGACTCAGAAAATTTCGAACCACCAAGGGATATCTTGCATTATTTGTATGCGCATCAACCAAAGCAGTTCATCTGGAATTTGTTTCCGAACTCACTGCTTCCGCCTTTCTGGCTTGTCTTGCACGTTTCATTGCAAGACGCGGTTCACCCTCTGAAATTCTTTCTGACCAAGGCCGAAACTTCATCGCTGCTGCAAAGCAACTGAAAGAGGCCTATAGCTTCTTATTACAACATCGAAATGAAATTGCGGACTTTCTTGCTACACGAGAAGTACGATGGCGTTTCAATCCTCCCTACGCCCCCAATTTCGGCGGACTTTGGGAAGCTGGTGTGAAATCCGCCAAATCCCTTCTCTTACGCATGATTGGTAAGGAGCTTCACATGTTCGAAGAATATAGTACCATATTCTGCCAAATCGAGGCGGTGTTAAATAGCCGTCCATTGTGCCCTTTGTCTGATGACCCAGCAGAGTGTAATTTCTTGTTGGTACGCAGCTTTTGGCCGCGCCTGAATTTCCCTTACCTGGGAGAATGACTGTCCGTGATAGATGGACTCGTCTGAGACAGGTGGTACAAGCCTTTTGGACACGATGGTCAAAACAGTACCTGAATACTTTAATTCAGAGGCATAAGTGGACTAGTTCCACAATTCCTAAAATAGGTGATGTCGTTTACATCAGGGATGTCCATAATCATCCGTTAAGTTGGCCTATGGGTCGTATTTCAGAGTTGAATAACTCCCAAGATGGTATCCCCCGAGTAGCTGTGGTCAGAACTGCAACTTCGAGTATTTGTCGTCCTGTCAACTGTCTTATACCGTTAACAGGTGAATAGTTTCCATTCTAATTAAAACTATTGATTCCCCTTTTTTTTAATGTTTCTATTCAATTTCAATTCACTGCATTCATTGTTTTTTATCAATTTTATTATTTCTTTAAATTTATAATCATAAATTTGGTGGGCGGTATGTTAACGCCGAAACGTCGAATATATATGCAGATGCCGTGACATACACTGAATTTGAATTATTCCTATCGGTGTCGCGACAATGTGTTCAACTGAATAGAAAAAATTAATATAATATAGATTTTGCTCTCGAATTTCGTAGATTTATTTCGCGTGAATTTTCAAAGTTTTCCTTTGCTTCCTAATTGAATTAAATACTCAGTTTCCGAGTAATTTAGTGATTTTGAACTTCTAATAGTGAAGTGTCGCTATAGTTTATTTTGCTTCCGTTTGATGAGACATAAAGAACCATCAAGAACCATTGAGATAGGATATTTGGGCCCCCTCTCTGTACAAGGCTTTCCTCACAAGACTCCCGTCCTCTGGCCAGCTGGACTTCGGAGAATTGTAAGTTTCTTCGCATCAGCCCTGAAGTCTCAAGGTAGGAAATACATTTTCATTGGTGGTTCTCTTATCTCAATTACGAATAAATTAAGCCTCCGAACCAGTCGAAACTATATAGTCCATTCAATTCTTAACACTGAGCATTTAGATTCATCAAATGACTGCAAAATGTCATCAGTGACATCAAGAAGAGTACTGGTGGTACTGTAACCCGGTCTAAAACCAGATTGAACATCAGGAAGAATCTTATTTGAGTTGAGATATTCCTCAAGTTGAACAGCCATTATCTTCTCCAATATTTTGGACAATCCCGACAAAATACTTATTGGTCTAAGTTCGGATAGCTCTCTGGGATTACTGGTCTTTGGAATAGGAACCACCTGTGCACACTTCCACGATTTCGGAAATTTAGAACTTAGCAGAATGGAGTTGAAAATGTTGACAATAAAAGGAAGGATACAAGGACAGCAAATCTTAATAAATGAAATTGAAATACTATCACAACCTGGAGCACTATTCTTGATTTTTTTCAGAAAATTAAATGAAGTTTCCTCATCTACCAACCGAAAACAAAACTGATCTGAACATATAGGATTGTTTTTGTAAAAGTCTACGACTGAAGAGTCACTTCTTCCATCGCCAAAACCAAGAAAATAATCGTTTATTTCATCAGGGCTCACATATTTTTGTGCGAGATCAACAGGCGATTTATTCGAAATACCCAATGATTCAATTTCCTTCCACATATTTTTATTAGAAGAGTGCATTGTGACATATTGAAAATACAATCGCTTTTAATTAGTTATGGAGTGATCCACCATGTTCCGCAACCGCTTGTATACCTCCCACGCTTCATCAGACCTGTCTCTCCTGTGTTTCCCTCTCGCCTTATCCCTACTTCTCATCAACGCTCTTATCTCGTCCGTCATCCACGGTGCATGCCGTTTGGAAACTCTGATCGCTCTCGGAGGAAAATGTTTATCGAACAGTTTTACCAAGATGTCAGTAAGAATCTTAACCTTTTCATCCACATCATATGTCCGAAATATTCTTGGTAAATCAGAGTTAACGATGTCATCAAATAACAAGTTCTCATCAAAACCCCTACAATCCCTAATTGAGAAAATTCGAGGCTCAACCTTCGGCTTCTCAATCTTAATTGTACAACCAATGCATTCATGCAAAGAAAAATTTGAAGGACAAGTGAAGGAGGAAACAATAGCCGCATCATTATTGCACAAAATAACATCGATCAAAGATTCGGAGTTAGCTGTTATATGAGTTGGCCCCCGAATGAGTTGTTGCATGCCGACAGCAGAGAGCATTGAAGCAAAATACTTGACAGGAGGTGAATTTATCTCAAGAAAATTAATATTAACATCGCCAACACAGAAAACATTCGAACATAACATCAAAGAATAGCTCAAGCTAGATTCTAAAGCATCACTGAAAAGTCTATATGGTATATGAGGTGGCTTATACACTACACCTAAAATAAATGATATTCCCCCACACTGAACCCTAATAAATAGCTGCTCTATATTTGAAACCTTCGGAACATCAACAATATCAAAACGTAGCCTATTATTCACGTACAATAAAACTCCACCACCCCTCGAACCAGTATTCCTATCCCGTCTTATAACTTCATAATTAGATATCATTATACTGTAGCGTTCCTCGAACACCAGAAGAACAGAAGAATCATCACTTGGAAGATCGGACCTGATCGAAAGATCCTCCCGATCCATAAGAGAGTTAGGACTTTGTGAAAAGGTTTTTTAGCAGGTGAAGTATTTTTTTTACTGCTTCTTTCTCGTTTTTCTTCTTTTTTTCCTGTTACAGATATAATTTCAAGACATTTGCATCCAGTTCAATGAAAAGGCATGTTTTCAAGCACAAGGAGCTCTGTAACATGGATAGCAGCATATTTTTTTGAACAAATTCAGTATCACCACACATACACGGGGAGACAGAGTTTTTTCAGAGGTTTTTATCTGTTCTCGTGTATCATACTCAGACTTGTATGGTACCCCGTTTACATTCCCTCTGCTAACACTTAGATTTGGAGCGGGAAACAGATTATATTCTTTTATATAATCTGTTCCTTGTCGCCATTTCTTCACACGTGCCATATGCCATGTATTGTTTGATTCAGGAAAACAGTATGTAATTCTCTCTTTCAAAAGAATATATATATATTATACTGCAAGAATCAACAGGAGCACTTAACCAAGTCTCCGATAAAGCAATTATATCAAACTTATTCTGACCAACAAACACCTTAAATTCATTAAATTTAGGCAATAAGGATTGTACATTCACATGACCCGAAGTAAACATATAATACCTAGTCCCACTATTTCGTGTTGAAGTGCTCAAAGACACCGCCAACGAAACAAAACAAAAATTTATCAAATCAACAAAATCACACACCAGAATTGAGTTTTTGAACATTTGTTCCGGACCTGAGGAAAACGGCTCCATTGAATGTCCACACATTTCTGAATCCATGTATTTCCGACGATTCCCGGACTAACTTCCATCTTGCATGAGTCAAATCCTGCTTCATAACAATTCGCGTTCCCCTCTAAAAGTTTTTTCTTGCCGTAAACAATGTTTTTGAAATTGACCTCTTTGAAAGAAACGATGATATGTCGAGATTTTTCTTTATTCTTCTTACCAACTCTGTACACCGAGGCGATTTCATCAGTGACCGGTATATTGAATTTATCCATAAAGATATTCTTGACCTGGGCAAACACATCTTCTCCGGGGACCTCCTGGACTCCGATGAGACGGATGTTGTTATTTTTTAACTTCTGTTCGAGAATGTCCACTTTTTGTTCGATTTCTTTATGGGATTTGTCATCACAGATATTATCGATCCTTTCCGAATTAGATTTCAGGAGTTGAATTTCTGCCTCCAAAGACGCAATTTTAGCGTCATAAATGTTGAATTTTTCAGCGAAACATTTAGTAATTGAATTAATTATGGCATTAGAAATCTCTTTCACAACATTGTCTGATTTCAGGGCCTCTATCAAAGATTTTTCAAAATCAGTTTTTTGTCTGGTCGACATCTTTTGACAATTAGAAAAAATAACCAACTATAAAATACGGTGGTTTCTCAGAAGAGTTTATTGGCGTATCCCGCAAAGCACAATCAAGCACGTCTACTCACTTCAACGAACATAACATAATGGATTTATTGTCAAACCTAAAAATGGCAATTTGTACCACGTGATCCGGACAACCAATCAAAAATGATACCACAATTGTCGCCACTGTGTTTGGTAAAGTCACTGTACAGTGCGTTACAACGTTAAATTTAATTATGAAATCCGCAGGAAACGTAATTCAGAAACGTGACAATTGTTTCAGAGATTCGGGGTATTGAAAATAAAAAAAAAGTATTTTTCGAAATTATTTTCGGCACCGTACACGATTTCGGTAGGATATGAGTACGCAATAAAACAAATTTTTTGAATTTCGTGAAAAAAGGTAAGCCATTGCTTTTGATAAATAAAAGTTTAACTATTCACTCATGAAAACAGAACTGCCTACCTATTACCACTAAAACTAATAATGCGAAATTGTTAAATCAAAGAAGCAACAAGAGATCTTCGAAAATGAACAAAATGATATTCTGTAAAATCAGCAGTAGAAATCGATTTTGCAAACGTCAAATATGAAGGCGACTAAGCTGCCTTAGGGCCGGTTTTATAAAAGGCGAACCGAGGATTCAACCGTGCGCCAACTACCAGATAGTGGGGAATTTGGTTGTTGACGCAATGGTTGAATCCTCGGTTGGCCTTTATAATACCGGCCCTCAATCTGTGTCCAGACGATTTTAGAAGTAATCAGAGAATTTCTTAACTCTCTTAAATGAAATTGCATTCTATTTTTTTTTCTCAGAAAGTATTCGTCGCAGGTAAAAAACCCAAGCAACCATTCTCATTCTGAATTATATGGTGATACGAAAATGGTTTAAAATTCGAGAAAAATTATTGGCTTACCAATTTCTTCACCGAATTTATTCGGATAGAAGTCTGTACAAACGCCAATGGTGAAAATTGAACATCATTTTGTATAGGAAAAAATGTGTCTTAATGCGTACTGATAACCTACCAAAACTCAAAAAAAAAATCGTGTACGATAGAAAATAATTTCATAAAACCAATTTTTTTTTTCAACACCCCGTATCTCAGAAACAGTGCGTCAGGGACCTATAGACTATAGGAACTTTATATCATAAAATCAACTGAGGATTGAGATCCCGAAGTTACATTCCCTTATTCTGAAACATCATGTATATAATGGGAATAATTTAAAAAGGTCAAGTGATCTCAAGTTCAGGAAATAAGGATTACCTATCTGTAGGTCTCTGTAAATGACCCACAAATAATATTTCAACGACTCCTACTTAGAAACAATTAAGCCGTTAATCCCTTGTTGTAGGTACACAAATGGATATTCGGGCAAAAGTAGTTGAGAGACAGTTGAGTACCTGTTTTCCCCTTCTACTTTGAGAGAGAAGGGTGTTTAGCATAAAAGCATGAACACAATCTTATTCGAGTCAGTTTTTAACCAGTTCCGAAAGAAAGTATTCCGAGAGATTTGTTCAGGCATTCATTTAACAATGAGTTTCACAGCAAAGTTGATAATGGCCGTGGAGAAGAGACCCGAAATTTGGTTGGTGGGGTATGGCGAGATCTACAACAAGTTTGCAACTCTTCTCGATCCAATTTAGAATGATGTTGCTGAAGAGGTTCTTGGAGAAACTCATTCCCTGATAGCGTTTGCTGGTAAGTCCACATTATATCTGAATATAGCAATACCATATTTTTCTGTTATCGTAGATTTAGTAGAATGAATTCGAAAAGAGATGTTGATATATTCTGTCTACTTGGTGAATATGCTTTCATGTTCCCTTTTTTTCATTAGAATTCATCTTTTCCAGTCGAATCATATAATTAATCATTCAAATTTCCAGGTAAATTTTGCAAACTGAAATGGGATGCTATAAAGGACGATTACATCCGATTGATAACATCTTCGAAAAACACCAGTTGCAACCAAAAAGACGACGCATTTCCAGAAGTGTTGGAATTTTTGGAGTGGCCGAAGCAAATACAAATAATCGAAAATGAATCGTCACATGACTCGGAAGATGTGGGGTGGCTTCAGCAAATGGAGAATAATGGTGAACCACTCCGATTCATTAGAACAGGAAGCAGAAGTGCAACAGAAAGCAGAAGTCCAATAGAAAGCATAAGTCCAATAGAAAGCATAAGTCCAATAGAAAGCATAAGTCCAATAGAAAGCATAAGTCCAATTGAAAGCATTAGTGATTAGTCCAATTGAAAGTATAAGTCCAATTGAAAGCATAAGTCCAATAGAAAGCATGAGTCCAATAGAAAGCATGAGTCCAATAGAAAGCAGTAGTCCAATATATAGCAGTAGTCCCACAGAAAGTAGTTATGAAGGAAGGAGCAGCAGTTTCGAAGAGAGCTGTTATTGCCAAAGTGAATTGGGCAGGCCTTCAGAAGGAATCTCAGATATCTGGAATTTATCAGATCGCCCTTATAATAGGTTCAGAAGTAAGTGAAATCTATTCTATATTTCTAGTAACTTAGAAAAAAATCTTCCTAATTTAATACATAAAACATATCCGAATTTTTGATATTCAAGTATTTTTGACAGTTGTTTTTTACAGTCATGCAACTCAGAGGTCCAGCAGTCAGAAGCAGGACATGTTTATTTTCCCGATTCCAACAACAATAATAGCGGACAGCTTTATAAAAACCATTATCATATGTGTATATTCAAATAGTTCATAAAATATTCATCGAATAATTATAATATCTGAAGAATGTATTCTTGGAAATAAAAACAATTCATTCAATTATCTTTATATTCATTGAACCATAACGAAATAAATGAAATTAATTATAAGAAAATATAGAAACTCAACAAAAAATCCAAATATAAATGTTTTTCGGAATAAGATAAAATTTTGCAGAAAATGAATGAAATATCATGACCTTTTCTTGTCTTTAGGGAATCTGAAATAGCTGTAAACTGTATTGATCATGTTCTTCTTGGAACAAACTTCACAACAGTCCTATTGCCTTTCATTTCAATTAATTAAAACAAAATTCTGTCAGTAAATTGAGATCCGAAAGCGAATGAATTGATATAGGTTATATTTAGAGAAAACTAGTTTTCTCTTTTCTATCCGAAGAAGGAGGGGGATGTAACGGAGCAAGTTTTCCGGATGAATCAGAGAGTAGATCGGCTCGCGGTAATTGTCGCGGTGATCGATGCACGATAGGTCATGATCGCGGGGTCAACCGCGTTGGGCGTGGTCAGCGCCGCGACCCGGAATTGCGGTACCGACAGTCATCTTCAGAAAATCCGAATCCAGGCCCCCAGGTTAAGTGAAAGAAGCAGTAGTGCGTGCAAATCCAGGTTTTCCAGGTTCCAGGTCCAGGTCCGGTTATTGAAAATAATCCGAAACAGTGAGTTAACCGAAGGGTTACGCGTGAGCAAGATATGATTATTTCATTTAAATTTTATTTTGTTGATTTGTCGGTGTATTACTGTATTTTCTCATTTTGATCCTCTACCTTTCTGGGTCATGGAATTGTGTAGTAGCTTCAAATTCTATGAATTTCCCCAGTATGTGGGGATGTACATGTTAGCTTGAAACGGCGCATTTACATCTTCGTTCCTTTCCAAAAATCCATGGTGCCAGGTAGTAGCTTGAAATGGCCTGCCTGACTCGGTGGATTTTTCCTAGTTTACAGGGTGGTGTATGTTAGCTTCAAATGGCGCATGCACAACCCGGTATTGTCTCCAACCTTCCAATTCCCCATGGCTCTGTACAATAGCTTTAAATTGCCTGTATGAATTCATGGTAACCCCAGGAGTGCAGGGACACGCATGCTAGCTTCAAATGGCGCATTCAGTGGCCTTGTTGTACTGCCCGAGTTCTTAGAGTCCGTGTATTAGCTTGAAACGGCCTACATGTCTCTTTGGATTCCGAGTGTGTGGGATTGTACGATGTTAGCTTAAAACGGCGCATCTCACAGTTCTATCCGGGTACATTCCTTCCTTAATGTCTCCTGTCATCCAAGCTTTCCATTGCCCACGTTATTACCTGCCGTAGTTCTGTTTCCTCACAATATTTTCTGCTTGCACTCTTGCTTCATTTCGCTTATGTCCGCTAGCTACCGCACGTTACTTTGACCGCTTTCTCATTTCGTAGTAGTGTATATTTTGAATCTTTGCATATATAGTTTTTCATCACAAATGAACGTTACACCCCGCCTCCGAACCGATTGCTCCTCCTATTCCTGGTACATTGATGAAAGTATACTATATCAGCGACATCATTGGGTACAACACTTCGCCATTGGTAATGTGTGTGGATATCATTCATTTACCATTTCTCGCCTAGGCGAAAATTTATCATTCCATATCATGTACGCCGAAACGAAAATTTATCATTCCACATCATGTACACCGAGGCATATAGACATCATTATACGACATGTACGCCGAGACACCAGCACATCATCACACATCATGACCACCGCTACGTACACCACATTACCATTGGCACCGTCACATTACACTTCAACTATCGAAATCATTTTACGAATGTCGTTTTCCATTGATTTAACATCATTGTGTAATTGTGTATATTCATACATTTTTCATTGACATCATTCGCTCGTTGTAGATACATATTACCGAACATAGAATATAAGTGTCCTGGTCATTGTGTGTTTTATTTTCCCGAGCAGAATTTTTACAATAATTTTCAGAGACAGAGAATAAAATATATTAACATCAGGCCCCTGGGCATAATCTTCTCTGACTGCAGCTCCTGGACGCCCGTAGGAGTACCGCCTACGGGTTCCGAGTGTCCTCAACACTAGAGGTGGCGCCCGAGGTTTCTGTCTTCGTAAGGTAAGATGGTAAAGAATAGAAACGGAAGGTCGTTAAAGTTTGACCAGATTAAATTATATGGTTAAATATGAAGCGTCGAACTTGCTATATGATGTATGAATGTATTTTGGGTTGCCTGACAAAAAGTAGACTACATAGATGGCGATGTATACAATTATTGTGTAATTTGCATAGAACTTATAATGACATGGAAGGCTATTATCAGATCAAAAGCGGGTAAAGATCTTAAGTTGGTGGAACAGTGAATTTTAACCGGAATATAAAGTTAAAGTAAATCGGATTGTGACGATCAGCATCAATCGTGAGTTGTCCATTAGTCCATTTTCATCTTTTCTCTATATTTCTGAAATGTTTCTGATTTATGTTTGGGTAATAAATATATTTGCGAAAATAAATGAATTCAAAATTGCCCATAATTAGTAATTGACATATTATTTTTGTATTTCTGTTTTGTGTGACAGCTCATATCCATGGAAAAGATGACATGGATAGTAGGATAGTAGACCGATGACTATTGACAGATGACATTTGGCAGTGGACAGATGACATTTGACAGAACTTTTATTATGCCTCATTTATCTCCTGCTTGAAAAAATAGCAATGGTAAGTTTTTACAACTTTAACGGGGGTTTCACAAAGCATATCACCGGTGATCGGAGCTTGATCTAGAATCAACTCGATTTGACAGTTCAGAAATCTAACCAAGCCGTTGATCTCCGATCACTGGTGATTACGATTTGTGAAATCCACAGTAAGTATAGGCACGGCCTTCTTAGGATAAAGATGGCTATGGTATAGCTAGGTATCATTTAGGCGAAACAAAGTTCGCCGGGCCAGCTAGTTCCAAATAAATCTCGACTTCCCATGGATTTCAAGAAGCTACATTTGGCCTTCTGTAACGCAAACTGTAGTGTTTACGTCCGGTTTTATTCTTTACTCACTGTATTTTCAACAATATTCAAGTCTTATAATAATGTACATCTTCATGAAAAGGCATGCGCAATTAGGGTGCGCAGATACTTCTACAACATCTTTCCTATTCAAATAAATGAAATGAAACATTTTTTATTCTGAAGATTAAACGAAAATGAATATATGTATTCTATGTCATAAGAACGAATTCTTACATTAATCTTACGAACTAAGTACATACAAATAAATCAGGTTTCTTTATTACACGTCCCTTTCGAGTTACAATTTGATTCTTAGTGAAATTATAACTACTTATACCAGTAAGACCTTTCAGAGGTTCTAGTTTTTCACAAGATTGACTTAAATGATTGTAATTCTCGTCTTTTATTCTTTTGGAATTTCCAAAAGATACATTCCTACTTTTATTCAGTGTGATATTAGGATCATTTACATTCATTTTGAAAGCAGTAGGAGCTGGTCTTAAAAATTTCCTATTCCTAACATAGATTCCTTTATTCTCAACACAAACTTTGTATCTTCTGGGTCCGATTCTGTCCAACACCAATCCAGGTTGCCAAATTGACTGTGGTTTCAACTGAACCCAAACTTTTGTGTTAGGGGTTAATAGGGATAAAGGTTTAACGCCTTTTCTAGTATTGAACTGAGTTGTTTGTTTCTTTTGACATTGACGTAATTGTTTTTTGAATTTTCTACTTTCAATTAAATGAGGTTTCAACCTATTTTCACGAGTGGGTAACAAAGGATTTCTCGTAGATCTAGATAGTAAAATTTCTGCTGGAGAGAAATATCCAAATAATGGTACATTACGTAACTGTAAAAGGGATAAATGGATGTCTTTACTGTCTTCTATTGCCTTTTTAACCAAATTTTTAGCTATCTGAACATGACGTTCAGCCATTCCGTTGGATTGGCTATACGTTGGGGAAGTAACAATATGATCAAAGTTCCAGTTATTGGCGAAGTTTTTGAACTGTTGAGATGTGAATTGTGTTCCCCCATCGCTTATAAATATATTGGGAACTCCGAATCGTGCAAAAATCTTTTTTAATAAGAAAATCACATTATTGCTGCTAAGGTTATGATTCAATATTTCAACTTCAAAAAATTTTGAGTAGTAATCCACTACTATCATGTAATGAATTCCTCTCCACTCGAACAAGTCACAACCAACCTTATACCATGGCATCGATGGTACATTATGTGGTTTTAAAGGTTCTGAAGTGAGAGAAGGTCTGTATTTCTGAAAAATTTCGCAATTATCGATTTTTGATTTTATGTCGTTTCTAATATTCGGCCAAAAAACAGACTGTTCTGCTAAACTGACCGATTTATTGTACCCTAAATGACTATAATGAAGGTTTTCCAAAATATCCTTTCTTAATTTAATAGGAATCACAACACTATTATTTCGATAAATTAAATCATTTTCAATTACTAATTCGTTTTTGTATTTCAAATAAGGTCTCAGAAAATTATTGACCGATTTGTTATTATTATGCCATCCATTGATTATGAATTTTTGTAATTTTATCAATTCAGGGTCGGATTTAGTAGCAAGTTTGATTCTTTTGAGAAGTTCTTCCGATATGTTAGTTTCAGTTACCACGCATATTATATCACTGAAATCTAAATCGTCACTAGCTGAGGAGCTGAGGCTTGCTCTAGAAAGCGCATCTGCAAGAACAAGGTCCTTACCTCTTTTATAAGTTAGTTTAAAGTCATATCTTTGAAGATAAAGCATAATTCGTTGAAGACGTACCGGCATTTTATTTAACGGCTTATTAATCAAAGAAATCAGCGGTTTGTGGTCCGTTTCTACCGTGACATGCCTACCAAAAACAAAGTCATGAAACCTGGTCAAACCAAAATAAACTGCCTGTAATTCTTTTGTTATTTGTGCTTGTGACGCCTGTGAATCCGTTAAACTTTTCGAAGCATGGTATACCGGTAAATTGTTTTGCAAAAGGCAAGCTCCGAGACCATTCATACTGGCATCCACGGATATGACAATTTCTAGGTTAGGATCGAAATACCTCAATACTGGACTTTTCTTTAAGCTATTTTTTATATTTTCAAAAGCATTTCGATGATGATCTTCCCATGAAAAGTGAGTTTCTTTTCTGAGGAGATCTCTCAGTGGTCCAGTATGCAAGGAATAATTTTTAATATGTTTACTCATATAGTTGACAACACCTAAGAGCCTTTGCACATCTTTTTTATTTTTTGGTTCAGGAAATTGTTCTATCGCCTTAAGTCGATCAGGATCCAGACTTACTCCGTTCTCAGTAAGAATGTGTCCCATAAATTTGATAGTTTTAATACCAAATATGCATTTTTTTGCATTGAATCTAACGTTGAATTTTTTAGCTTGCGACAAAACCTTTTTTAAAATTTGATTATGTTCCTCCAAATTTTTTCCCCAAACAATTATGTCATCTATGTACACAGCTACATTTTTTATATCAAAAATTTGTCTGAACCTCTCGTTAAATATTTCAGGTGCACTTTTGATACCATAGGGTAATCTCAAAAATTTATATCGTCCAAAAGGGGTACCAACCGTACAAAGGTTGCTGCTAGTTTCATCAAGTGGAATTTGATAAAAGGCTTGGCTACCATCCAGTTTCGAAAAATATTTGGCACCTCGCAATTGCGATGTTATTTCATCGAATGTTAATAATTTACAATGCTCCCGTTTGATGGCCTTGTTCAAATGGAGAGGATCAAGACATATACGCAATGAATCATCGTTCTTTCGAACAACAACTGAATGATGAACCCAATCACTGGGACCTTCAACTTTTCTAATAATTCCTAATTTCTCTAAATTATCTAAAGTCTCTTTTAATTTATCATGCAAAGCTAATGAAACTTTTCTAATCGGTGAGATTATCGGTACAGCTTCAGAATTAATTTTTATTTGATGGGGAGGTTCTATACAACCGATACCCGAAAAAACATCACTATATTTAGAAAATAATGAGTTATGATCATCATGTTGTAGCATATTTATACTAATATCCTCCGATTTACTCTGATTCTTCGAAATTAAATTCAGTTTTACACAAGTATTTAATCCAAGCAACGGTTCTGAGACAACATTCACCACATAAAACATAATGAGAAATTTTTTTCCATTGTACGTGCAGTTCAGAAAACATTTGCCAACGACTGAAAGTTTATTGCCAGTGTATGATTTTCGACTCCTTAATTTCAGAAAATGGGATTTCTAAATATTTAAAATATTTAATTGGAAGTATGTTTGCCATAGCACCGGTGTCTAATTTGAATGTGCATTTTTTTAAATTAATAGTCAACTGTGTCAGCCAAGGATTGGTATTGGAACCTGAAATATCATCAACATAAATAATTTCTTCATTTTCACTACCATGAAAATCTGAAATATTATTAACATAAATAATTTCTTCATTTTCAACACAAGGAAAACCATTATCTTTTTCTAATTCATTGATTTGTTTATCTTCGCGACACATGTTCGCGAAATGATTGTATTTTTTGCACTTGACGCACATTTTTTTGAACGCTGGGCACTTCCGAATTGGGTGATTTTTACCACAACGAATGCAATTATTTATGAACCCTTTCTTACCATCACTGGGTCCGTAATTTGGTGTTCTTCCTGGAGTCCTAGATCGGGATCTTGAATTATTATCTCGGCGTCCCTGGTTTTTTCGGTAGGCGACCACTTTGTCGACGGGATAATTCGAATTCGATGAGGAGGCGTAATTTTCCATCTTCATTGCTTGCGATTTAGAATTTTCTATCATCGTACATAATTTAATAGCTTTCTCCAGATTTGCCTCGTCGTCTTCTTGGAGCAATCTTTGACGTATTTCATTTTTGTTGATACCACAAATTAGCATTAGTTTAATTAGTTCATCAGTGAGAGTTTCGAACTTACAACTCTTTGCAGAATTTTTTAGATGAGTGATGAATTGTTCGACGGTCATATCGTCGGTTTGTTTCGACGTGAAGAACTTATAACGTAGATACGTCAGGTTCTGCCTTGGTGAGAAGTGCTGATGAATTTTGTCAATCACATCTTTAAGTTTATTTTTCTGATCTTCAGTGAAATCAAATGTGGCGTAGATTTTCTGCAGTTCAGGTCCAGCGAAGTGAAGCAATTGTGCTATTTGAATTTTCTCTTCTTTTTTGTCTGTGTTCCGTTGCAGTGAGATAAATTTGGAAACTGTTCAGCCACTCAGACCATCGCTCAGCTGGATTTCCATCATTTAGATTCAACTTGGGTAATCCACTACTAGCCATTATTATACTTTTGATTAAATTGAAAAACTACGAAATTGTTCGCAGCGCCATGTAGTGTTTACGTCCGGTTTTATTCTTTACTCACTGTATTTTCAACAATATTCAAGTCTTATAATAATGTACATCTTCATAGAAAGGCATGCGCAATTAGGGTGCGCAGATACTTCTACACAAACGGTGTTCGTAGAAAATACCCAGAGCTCTCTAATTTCTTAAAGATCAATAAAATCGATTTCATGCTACTTAACGAGAAATTCTACCTGAAAAGGTACCGGGTTATCAGACAAGATCGTAAAAGTTGAGACGGGTTCGGCAGAGTTACCATTGCTATAAAGGAAAACATCCCTTTTAATACTTCACTCTCAATAAACTCAACAATTGAATCTGTAGGCATCTGTCTAGAAAATGTATTGTGACGAGTGCGGCCCTGTGCATTCAGCGCTCCTGTGATCGAGAATGTTCTAGACGCGGTGGAAGGTTTCTTCTCCTTACCCTCCGATCGCACCATAGTACGTACGTTCTGGAGGTTTTCCATTTCTATGCGCATCCAGGCTTAACGAGAAGGGAATCGGAGACATAAACAGTGCGCGTCAAAACTATGGAATAAATTCATTTTCATATTTGGCAACAAAATCCTGGAACAGGTCAATTTCTGTTTCAATTTTACCAAATTTTTATGCATTTTTGATGGATATTGGTTTCACCCTGTGCCATCCCCATCAACCCTCAAAATTTTTTCAATAGAGAAAGTGGGTCATTTCTTCACAGGCGTGTAGAAATTTTCAAGAAATAATAGTACATTGTTTACCGGGTAGGAAAAGCCTTACATTCCTGGACGATTGGTTGATTGGACGATTATGCCCACTTGCACCGTCGAATCTAAGCCTGCCGTAACGACGTCTTCAAATGTAAGTAGGGTTTGAGTCACAGATTCTCTTGCACCACAGATTAAGTGCAGGAAAAGTCCTTCTTATTTCAATAAGGACTTTTAAGCCGTGATATTTCAGGGCTTGAGGTTCTTAAGGAAGACTTAGGGCCGTCTTGAGGATTCAAAACCCCAAAAAAGAACTTGTGGTTTTCAATATCACATATAATAAAATAGGTTCAATGAAATCTACGACATACAGGGTGTGTCAGCAAGGCGTACGGCTAAAATAGCGCCTAAACTGTACCGTGTGGAAAAAAACTTATATGGCATGGATATGAGGTTGTTAAGAATCAACAAAATGAAAATGATTTTATATATACAGGGTGCATCAAATGGAACACCCTATATTTTCCTCTTTCATAAAATTTGTTTCTGAAATGTCTTCATTTTTGCAAAGTATGTCCCATACTCAAACTGCTCTTCAATGGAATATTTCACATTCTTAAAAAAAAGCTTCCAATGAAAGCGCATTTTTCAAACAAATTCAGTGTGATCGCATGAACTGAACTGAATTTTTATCTTATCTCCACATAACCAACACGAAAATTAAATTACTCCTGAGTTTTATAAATGAATAAAATAAATTATTATTACCGAATTAATGTGAACTTATACAATGAATTTTTCAAAATTATATTGTGATCAGAAAACCATCTCAAAAATGTTGAAAATATTTTATTGAGGTTGTGAAGAAAATAAATTAATTTATCTTGATCTCAAGATCTGACTGCAACTGCAAGTTTCAACGCTTCCTCCATCGAGGCCAGTTGCTTCTTTTGCGACTCCACTTCATTCTTCAATAATTCCTCTGTCGAATCTGATATAGCAGTTCTCTCAGTTCTCAGAAAATCATTTGTAAAATTAAATAAAGTCCTTTATTCAAGAAGTGTGTTTTTATCCACAAGTGCTGTGTCACGGTACACAAGGGTAACCTAATTACATCTCATCAAGAAACAACATAATTTTTGTCGACTCGAATCGGATGTGCAATCAAGAGTGAATCGACGAAATTCAGCAGCTACGCATTGGAAAGATCCAGAAATCAACATCCAGTCACCATCATCATGTGTACAAGAGTGTCTATGTGAAGAAACTTTGAAATCAGCAATCATCAAGTAAGCCTTTCTACCCATTAATTCTTTCCTTAAATCCTAACAAGCTTCGATTAATTTTTACGGTTTCGATTTTTTTTTGTAATTTTTACGGTTTCGATTCATATGTTTTGCATTCATTGATCACATTAACTTTCGTTTGACGAGTCTTAAATGCATTTTATAATTTTTTGTTGAATTCATTAGAATGGAGAAGTTGGTAGAATTGAAACAAAGGAGGGGCATCATAAGAGCACGTAAATACCATTGGCAAAACACCAATCGGCGCTCGGCATCACCGGGGAGTAAATGTTGAACTATATGAAATTTATACGGATTATACTTATATTTTTTTTAAATTCTTTGGGCATTGGATTTTGACACGCCAGTTGCTTCCTCTATCTGGTTACATGACGATGATGGGGTTGCTTCCACATAACCCAATACATGCGTTTCATTTATCTTTCGTGTATATTTTAGGACGAGGCTTAGTGAATGATCCGTTTTCAATCAAATTTAATTTAAGGCGGGCAATTATGTCATGAAAAAGTTGCTCTCCTGTTTATAGTTTTTGCTTGGACCAAGACTCGCTCGATCGAATACAGCGTGTTCAGAACAACTGTATTAGGTTCATTTTTGGGATCAGGAAATTTGATCATGTATCACATAAACTTAAAGAGTTGAGTTGGCTCCCAATGAGGCTTCGTTTTGATTGTTTTGCACTTTGTACTTTCCATAATATAATTTTAAAGAGAAGTCCACCATATCTCTTCAACAAGCTGAGGTACAGATCTGATGTTCACAACGCCAACATAAGGTATAGAAATTTATTGTCATATGTCCTCACCACAGAACATCAACATTTGAGAGAAGTTTCAGATATAATATATACAAATTGTACAACGTTGTTCCCCATGAATTTAAGCAGCTCAAGAGTGAGAAATTAAAAAAAAAGATCAAGGATTTCCTTCTCAGTCGCTGCTAACTTGAATCTCTGATTGTCTCCGTGTGGTATTTACTTTCTTTCTGAATGCACTGTTATATGATTGTACGTTTTCTTTACTTTACAGTACATTTTTTTTGGTAACAAGGGTTAAGTGGTAGAGCACCTACTGGTGAACTTCCCCTTGAGGTTTTCGTTGAAAATAAAGACCTTATTATTATTATTATTAAATCTACCGTTTTTGTCCCGTTTTGTTGTTTTTGTGAAGAAATCTTCGACATATTGTTGTTCGAGTGATATAAATTTCTTCTTTGGGAGTTCTTCAAGTTCCCAAAATTTTCTCGACTCGTTGTCTAACTCGTCGTTTGTCAGCGCCAGATGACATTTTACCCGATTATTTGGAAAACCCAATGTCAAAGTTCCCGCCAATATCCAGCGCAAAGCACTCTCTTGTAGAAGCAAGGAGTCATTCAGTCTGATCTGCCTAGGACGAAGCAATTCATAAGAGATGTTTGCACCTAGCAATAAATCAATTTCTTGGGTCTTGGTCTTGGGTTTCTGTGGGTCCGCTAGTGAAACATCTGATGGGATAGAAATGAAGTTTCTATCGAAAGTTGTTGATGGAATTCTTTCTGTTATGTTAGGCATAACGAGGAATGATAAACTATCAGTGAAATCACAATGACAGGAAATTACTGTTGCCTTAGTCCTGTGCGTAATTTTTGTTACTTGCGAATTTACCCCCACAAGAGGTAGTACAAAATTCTCTAATTGAAGATTTTAAATTTTTGCTAGTCCACTAGATTTAATGTAACTCTGACTGCCTGAGTCCAATAAGGTTTTACAGATATGAGGATTTTTGTCCGAGTCGAGAATAACCAGTTTTGCAGTAGATAGAAGAACTAAGGGTTTAGATGTCTGTGCTCTCATTGAATTTGTGGAATGTGCAATTATGTTATTGCCTTGGGTACCTGAAGTTGTCAATTACATTGTTTGGGGAATTTCTGAACGATTCTTGAAAGGTTCAACGTTAGGGTGTAGAAGAGTACTGTGCTTTCTATCACATTTTTTACAACTTGAAGATCTACATTCTGAACTATTATGACCTGTTCTCAAACAGTTGAAACATAAATTTCTTGATTTTGCCGCTTCGTATTTTTCCGATGTTGATTATTTCAAAAACTCGGAGCAATTGAAGATCAAATGACCTTTTTCGCAGAAGTTGCACTTGAACCCTTGATTTTTAATGACCAAAAAGTGTTGTCTGTTCCCCTGATAGGATTTTTAATAGCTCTTTGAGTTGATTTTCTCACGGTTTCTAAACTACAACATTTTTTATTTGAGAATTTCAACATTTTCTCGAATTCTGGGATTTTGTTTTCATTATTCAATGAGTAATCCCAATCTCGTTGGGAGTTATGTCGAGTTTACTTGTAATTAAACATACAAGAAATGCATCCCATTCCTTTACCGGTAAATTCCATTTTCTTCAGAATGTACTGATTCTTCTTTACTATCCATACTCTCTACCTATATTAGTTTGGATGGTCACGAAGTCATTGAAATATTTGTGAACTCTTTCTAACCTGCCTTTAATTATTTCGATTTTGTTATGACTAGTTTCGTCATCCATGAAATTTTTGAATCTTGTGAATTCGAAGCCAAAGTAAACTTGACGTACGAGATCGCACCCGTGCCTGCGATCTCGAACGTATTTTATGAATCGTATGAGATCGCTAAGAGAATCCTATGGCATTGTTACAAAATTGATTTCTTGAAGAAAATAAGCGCAGATTTTTTTGCAAATTGATGACTAAGTAGTAAGAATGAAAATAGCCACAGAAGGAGAAATTGAAATTGAGGTGAGCGGTTTTGCGTAATTTTCCCATAGTAGCAATTCCGAAAATTATTGAATCAAAAAGCAGGGGGAAAGTACATCAAGTTGTTCTTTAACTAGAAATAAAATCAAATCTTCAAATAGAATAGGAGGGTGACTAAAAATTGGTAAGTGAAAGTTTTGACTGGATAAAATACAAGTCGATATAATGAATCATCATTTATTTTATGAATGGAATTAATTGTGAAAAGGGACTAAGGGAAAAAGATTTCAATAATTTTAAAATTCATAACCAAAAAAACTTCCATATTTATAAACTTCTTTTACCAACAGTTCAACAGAGTAATGAGCGGCCAACTGAGGGATTGCGGATTGATTGTATAAAATAATGGGATTTATTTCCACATATAGCTAAGCTTCTCATGTTCTTATTCATTAAGGTAAAATGAGGATATTCCCTGCAATAATACATTGTTTACCGAGTAGGAAAAGCGTAACATTTCTGGACGATTGTGAAAATTGCTAAGTCGAGGCGCAAGCCGAGACTTGGCAACACAGAGTCCAGGAATGTGTCTTTTCCTACGACGTGAACATACTATTTTTCCGCAAATCGTTCAAAATTCGGCAGATTCCAATTAATTTCGATGAAATCGCGAATTATTCAATTCATAAATAAATGATGCTTCAAAATTCGTATTGAAATTGGTTATGTTACTATGGAATCGTACTCATGTTGAATTGTCAAAGTTGACGCATATAATTAATTTAATTGCTATATAGTGTTTTCGAATTTTAAACAGTGTGAAATGATAAGTGAAGATAAATTTGCTATTTCTCCAGAGCTGGTTGCTGCAGTGAAAATACTGCTTCTTTGGAATAAGTGCCGAAGGAATCATGAGAAAAGTTCGTATATGCATATGTCGAACCAACTGTAAGGAAATATCATTTCCTTACAGTAAGGAAATGAATATTTCCTAACAGTTAGGAAATCTTTACTTTTTCTATGAGCAATTTTAACTGGAATTTCAAAATTTCCTAGCGATTTGCGGAAAAATATTTTCTGTTGTAACGATCTGAATCATCATTTGGACAGGGTTATTGGATGTTGTAAACTATTCCCAAATTTAGTTCTGATATAACTATACCCTACCAGAAAAATTTGGAGTGATCTTGTTTGTTGAACATAATTTTCGAAGAATTATTAAGTTAAATTTCAATTCATATTCCACGATTGACATCGCCAAATTTGATGCGATCACGCATCGTGGTTTAATGCGTAAGCTTCGGCTGACTCCGTGCTGCGATACGCTACGTGGGATATGAATATGCCTCCCGGAGTATTCCTAACTGTATCAAACGCTCCTATTATACGATTTCTCAGTTCTTCTATGGTGTTAACTGGGGTCGAGTATAATAAAGATTTCAGGTGGCCCCATAAAAAGAAATTTAAACTATAACTATAACTGGGGATCTGTCGTGCCATGACTGGGGTCCAATCCACATGAATTCATTCACCACAGTTCACAAACTGCTCAGAAACTTGCGACCCCATCTTTATGGGTCCTCTTTCCTTAAACTTACTTAAGGAATCTTCTCTTTTCGTTTGTACCTTCAATTTAGGAACACTCTGTATATGAGTTATCAAATTTTTATACAATTGTCAAGTTGAATAAAAACCAAAGAAAAAGCTTATTTAGAGGGTTTTTTTCATTGAAAAACTTACACTGTCCTATAAACACTTACCCTGGGTTTGATCACAAAGGGCCATTTAATGTTTACTCTTTATATTGGGAAAAAATCAAGATAAACGTATTGGAGATAAAACATTTATTTATGTACTCTGACATTCTTTTTCTTTAGTGTAAAATTGTATTCATTATCAAATATTAATTGATCTACAAAAATTTCTCTATCCTTGCCTTTATATTGAAGAAATTTCATGTTAAATTGATACTATGACAAATTTACTCAGTCTCTGCTGGAGCATTGTCGATCTCGAATAATTTTTGATAATTTTTAATTTTGAGGATCTTTCACCAGATGCAACTGAGACAAACAGTGTTAGTATTATTCTAAGGGCTTTCGCTGTATTCGGAAATGTAGTCATTGTCAAAAAGATATTTCCACAGTTTGTGGATCATTAGAATGGTCTTCTGCAAAATACGATCGTTGCCGTTATTTCTATCTTCTTAACATCAAAACCAAGTGCCGAGATGGGATAACACGTTTGGAATGAAGGTACATATTTTATTGTATTATTAAGTACTACCATCTGTTTTCCTTCGCTTAACGCTTGAATTCCAAGAAAAGAATCCATTGTCGGAAGTTTTCTTGTTTTTTCTGGCGTCATGCGGTTATTTCTTATCTGCTGTTGGGAATATTATGCTATTTTCTCGGTACCGATAAGATTTTGTCGGCTTTTTGTCTAGGTGTAGAAATTTTAGTAAAATTGATGAGAGGTGTGAGCTGATCCTCTCATAAGCACAATCTTTGATAGTGTTAATTATTATAATTAATTTTTGTGCGATGACATTTCTCATACTATAGGCGTGGTGAGTATTATGACAATAACTATTACGTCATAAATCACTCGTTTACAGCGGGCCTGTTTCTTTGTAACTTCCATTCCAAGAATATTTGGAAGTACCTTCAAGTTGTAAATCAATTCAATAATGGAAATAGTCAAAAAGGGCCGTGTTCAGGAAATGAGGATTATCTATCCGTAGGTCTCTGTATACTACCCTCAAATAACATTCTAACGACTTCCACTTATAAACAACTTGGACACTACTCCCTTGTCGTATACGGAAGGATATTCGTGCAAAAGCAGTAAGAAGACAGTCGAGTACCTACCTAAATTTTCTGCTTTTACCTTGGGGGAGTGGGGTGTTTTGTATAAAAGCATGAGCACAATCTTATTCGAGTCAGTTTCTAACCAGTTTCGAAAATCAGTATTTGGATAGACTTTTTCAGGCATTCATTTAACAATGAGTTTCACAGCAAAGTTGATAATGGCCGTGGAGAAGAGACCCGATCTTTGGTTGGTGGAGGATAACGAGATGTACCGTAGGTTAGAAAACTTTCTCGGTCCAATTTGGAATGAAGTGTCGGAAGAGGTTCTTGGAGAAACTCAGTCCCAGATAGCGTCTCCCGGTAAGTCCAGATTTCATTTGAATGTAGCAACACCATTTTCATTCTGATTGTAGATTTTGTAGAATGAATTTCAACAAAGAGGATGAATGGAAATGATTCTCTGTAGTACCTTTTTCCCATCTGATATCGCCTGTCTACTTGGTGAATATGCTTTCATGTCCACCTTTTTTCTATGAAAAATCATTTATATCCAGTCGAATCATATAATGAATCAGTCCAATTTTCAGGTGAATTCTGCAAACTAAAATGGAATGCTATAAAGGACGAATACATCCGATTGATAACATCTTCCAAAAACAGCAGCTGCAACCAGAAAGATGTCGACGCGTTCCCAGAAGTATTGGAATTTTTGGAGTGGCCGAAGCAAATACACACAATCGGGAATGATTCGGCACATGACTCGGAAGACGTGGGGTGGCTTCAGCAAATGGAGAATAATTGCAGACAACTCCAATTCATTAGATTAGAAAGCAGAAGTTCCACAGACAGCAGAAGTCCCGCAGAGAGTAGTGATTACGAAAGTGATGAAGGAGGATGGAGCAGCAGTTCCGAAGAGAGCTGTGATAGCCAGAGTGAATATGGCAGCGCTTCTGAAGAAATCTCAGATATCTGTGATGAATTAGATCGCCCATATAGTAAGAGCAGAAGTAAGTGAAATCTATTCCATATTTCTAATTACATTTGAAAAAACTTTTCTCTATTCAGTATCGTAATGAGTTCATTACATTTGGAAATGTCAATTTCGTAACAGTCACCAACTGCCAAGATACAACACAAAAATCACTTTTTCATTGAATTTCAACAGTATTTCACGAAATTTGACTGAAATAGAGAAAATATCGTCTAATACTCGTTGCAGAATGCAATTCCAACACTCATGCTCATTTTCGAATTTCGCATACGTATTGGAATAGGAGCCCATTCTGCAACTAGTTTTAGGATATATATCATGATATGATATATAAAGCATATTCGGAACGTTTAGTATTGAAGAATTTTTGACAGTTGTTTTTTTTTTCAGTCATGCAACTCAGAGGCCCAGCAGTCAGAAGCAGGACATGTTTATTTCCCCGATTCCAACAGCAAGAATAGAGGACAGTAATTTTGTAATAGTAGGAGGTGTAAATGACCTAGAAGTCGAAACAACTCGAATTTTCTGCAAATAAAAAAAAATATAGGACAGCTTTGTAAAAACTATTCATTTTATGTATATTTTGTATATAATTAAACATTTCATAAAATATTCTGTCGATAAAATTAATATCTGGAAAATTTATTCATTTCAACGAAATAGAAATAATTTATTCAATAATCTCTACGGGGTGTTTCATTGGTAAATGAACATACGGTAATCTGAGCTAGAGCTACACCCTAGGCGAGTGGCGAGTTCAAAAAACCGATATATGATAGGTCTAATCAATTCCAAAGTCGAGATACGGGGTGGTTCATATTTTCACCAAAAATTTCAATTTCTCATAACTTTTGACACTACTTTCCTGATGATAAGCTGTTTCCACCTCCAGAATTTCAGGGATATTCCTCCAAAATCATCTTCCTGTATTACTCGAAGGTACGGATATTCCAGGAATGCATTTTCAGCATGATACAGCTCCACCCCATTTTAGAGTAATGGTCAGACAATTTTCAGATCAAAACTTTCCAAATATGTGGAGTGGCAGAGGTTGACCGCATACCTGGCCTGCTAGATCACCAGATTTCAATCCTGTTCATTATTTCATTTGGGGTTATTTGAAATGTTCAATATATTTATCAGCAATAAGAAGTGAGGATATCCTTATGCAACGTATCGAAGTTGCCTGCAATGAAATAAGTGATAATCCAGACGTGATAAAAAAAGTATCAGGCATATTTTGAAAACGGCAAAAATGAGTATCGAGCAAAATGGTGGTGTTTTCGAACACCTTCTGTAATTCACGTCAAGTTGTTATGTTTTTTTATTCATTTATTCATCTTTGTTGACTTCAAATGAATTTTCCTCAATCAATAATATTTTTCCGGAAAAAACTTGAAATGATCACTCAGAATGTTATGAAATTCGAATGTAAAATTAGTGGAACAGAAAAATGCAATTTGATCACAGTGTTCCATTTTTCTGAGAATGAAGTATGATTCCAATAATTATTGGATCTTTCCTTGAAGTTTTCTGTGAGCAAAATGACATGCAGGACAATGAAATCTACTGAACACCCTTGAAAATATCCTGCTCTTTCCAAATTTCCCAATGAAATCCCAAAATTTTAATATACTGGGTGTTGAATCTCAGCATGGAGGACCTGGAATTTTCAGGAAATTCAATGGTTTATCGATCGACCTGTGGAAGCGGATCATACTTTCCAAATATCAACCGACTATATTGGTTGGTATCAAAAGTTATGGGAAATTGAAATTTTTGGTACATACATAAACCCCGTATCTCGGTTATGGAATCGATTAGGCCTATCATATATCTGTTCTTTGAACTCGCCTAGGGTAGCTCTAGCTCAGGTTACCGTATGTTCATTTACCAATAAAACACCCTATATATTCATTCAACAAAAATCCAAAAATACATTTATTTTTGAAGAAGATGAAATTCAGTAGAAAAATGAATGAAATGAAATATAATAATAATTTTAATTAATTAATAATTTGTGATGAAAGAAGAACAGAAGAGGCAAAAGTACAAAGATCTTATGTTCGAGCTTGGAACTTTATACCCAGGTCATAAAGTTAGGATGGTCGTACTAATCATACGATGTCTCGGTGGAATGAGAGCCAACTACGTGGATGAATTGAAGATTATTCCGGCCTGTAGATCACTGGCCGAGGTATTGGCGCACAGAATGCAGAAAGCAGTGTTGCTCGGGTCACTTCATATCATCAGGTCCCATGAACTCTAGAAGCCATTTGCAGCTCATCTCTTTTGTTGAGGGACGCTACGAGGGCAGGATGAAGAACTCCTCCATTTAAGTGTGAGGGGTTTTTAGTGAGTAACCAAACAAGATCTTGGATTCTCACACTACCGCGAGTGCGGACCCTCTCGGTGACCATAAAGGGTTTTCCCCTCACACGGACGTAAAAAAAATAATAAAAAAAAATAATAGTAATAACACCCGTCGCACGGGTGTGGTTTGGTTTCTGCCACGCCACATGCCACATGCCGATATCATGGCAGAAGATCGAAATGCCACTTCACCTGCTGGCTCCACCACCGTGAGGAGGACTGCCCGCAGGGGAGCTCACAACGCGAGTCACAGCGCTTGTATCAAGTGGAGCCGCGAAATAAAAATTGAAGTAATGCGAGCTTTTTATTACGTGAACAATTGCGAGGACAAGCCACTTCCTGGATGGAGATACTCCCTCTATAACGAGTTCACCGGAAGGCATCCGGAACTTCAGCTAACGGAAGGGAATCATTCAAGAAAAAGATCGAATTATCCCAGAGGATCGCGGGATATGCATAACAGGCTGTAGCATTGCAAACCTGTCACATCGTGCGGAAATTCCTGAACTAGTGGGAGGAACTGAATTGTTTTTTCACTGGTTCATAGTGTAAAAAGCACCCTCTTGGTGATTGGACGGAAGAGCGGCTTTCAACCAATCAAGGGTGTTATTACTTAGAGAAAAATAAAAGATGTTATTTAGAATTTTGAAGTTCTTTCTCCCGACGGAAGAAAGTGTGGGATCGGCCCAACGCACTTGGGTCCGGACTTAGTGTTTAAGATTATTTTCTAGGGAGACAGATGGTGAATGAAACCCTTTAGATTAAATTTAAGACGTATATTAAATCCAAATCAAACCAAACAAATTTACACTGGTTAGGTATATGTTTCTTAAATCAAATGATTTAAAGTATCAAAATATTCGGATGCTACTTAGATCGAAGGCAATTAATTCTATCTAGTAAAACTGTTACATTAACTTTAAATTACAAGAACATATCTAATCATTGAAAGTAAATAAGCATCAGGGTGAATTCCAAATCATAAAAAAATGAATTCAAATTATCAACAAAACTGAAAAGGCTTTGTCAAAATAACCCCAGAAATAATAATCATGAATAATCTCGAAAGAATTTACAATATGAGGTAAATTTTCTATACCCAAACGAGATGACGGAAAATAATCCTTCTTAAACTTTACATTCACAAGGGGAAACTCAACAATAGTTTCCTCGTGATCTTTCAAATAAAAATGGGTTTTCTCAACAGATAACTCCACTTAGACCTTCAAATACTTAAGGTTGATTACGAAAATAATAATACGCTTTAAAGAGAATACGAAAAATTATGACTTGTAGAAGATTTCAGGACTCTGGACTATAAATATAATTTGGGCGGGCATGCGGCTTTTCTACCAATTCTCAAATTAAGCTAAGCATAAACAATTTATCTGACCTTTTTCCTGTACCAACTATCCCAAGAATGATGAACCTAGGAGGATGATTCTTCGACGATGCTTCTTTCCTGAAACAGACAGATTAGACGCGAAACACGACACCCACACGTTTTCGCAAAATTGACCTTCACTCCCGTATATACCGACGATACGCAATCTAAATAATTTCGAATAATTTTAGAGACTTTACTAACTTTGACTTAACACTTTTTATGTCCCTGTTTGAGACTGACTTTCCAAAACTTTTAAAAGAAACCAAGAACCTTATGAGTTACCCTAACGCCGTCTTCCGAATAACTGAACTTACTTTCGTCCGAAACTTGTGCGACACCTCGTACTCCGTAATATTCGAGTTTTTCTAGACATATTCGGTGGTGCTTACAGTCAAATATCGATAGATCTAAGAATTTGGCAGATGTTGTTAGGCGTTCTTCAAATCCGTCTGAGATGAAATTACATAGTGACTTAATACCATGAATAGTTGACTTATTCTTCCTAAAACCATATTGATGTTCAGAGATGTATTTATTTTTTCTCATAAATGATTCGAGTTGATCAACCATCACAGTCTCGAGTAGTTTATAGAATATCGGCAGAGCTGCTATAGGTCTGTAGTTGTCAGGATCCTCTACATTTCCCTTTTTAAATATGAGGCATATCCTGGCAATTTTCATCCTTTCTGGGAATATTCCTTGTTCCAGACATAAGTTGACCAAGTGAGTTAATGGGCTTGTAATTTCAAAAGCCAGTAATTTCACTACTTGAGCGTTAATGCCATATATGTCCATGTTGTTTTATTTTTGAGTCTATTAGTGTACGTCAATATTTCATATTCATTAATTGCCCTCAAGTACATAGAATAGAGCATGATGTTTTGATTGTAGTTTGCTTCAGGGAGTCACAGGGGTTTATTGCTGAGCTACCAATTTTCTGTTATGTTAGGACCAACATTTGCAAAAAAAATATTGAAATTGTCAGCGCTGATGTGGTTTTCTGGGTTTTTCTGCTGGATCTTTCTGTTTCGAAGTTCATTATTTGCCATGTTATCTTCTGTTTATTATCAGCGTTGTAAATTCGATGCTCATTGGTATGTTTTCTATGTTTGAGTGCAGTGATAGCTCAAAAAGAGCTGTGAATACAAAATTTACAGAATTTTCTGTATGTATTGTCGTTTCGATTTAATTCATATACTTCTCGAATTAGATCTAACGTTTCTTTCATATATTCTATTTCTTGTATCGACTTGTTTCTTTTTTGGCTATTATTACTTACCATGGGGAGGCGCTTGTCGAGATAAAGACAGAAGGTGCTCAGGAACACGCTGAATTTTTCACACATTTCACACTTTTCCATACTGTATACTCGATCCCAGCTCTCATCTTTCAGGTCTTCTTTTAAGTTTTCTTATCTTGGTGGTGTAATGATTCTTTTCTTCGGAATAGTTGTTTTTTGATCCTGATGTTTCACCTCTATTGTTTGAGCCATTTGATGATCAGTGGCATTGTAGGTATTTGACTGGGAGTCTGTGATGTTGGTAAAGATATTATCTATGCAGGTTCTCGTACCATTATAATGTTCTCGAGTGTAGGTAAATATTGTTTTTAGAAGTCCGAAGCTTTTTAGGGTGTTTTCGATCTCTAACGATTGTTTATTATGAGTATTGAAATCGGTATTGAAGTCTCCCACTAGTATTATCTCTATATTTGTGTCGAATTTTAGGTAGATAAATTCCATCAGTTCTGTCCAAAATTGTGAAGAGTCGTCAGGTAACTTAGGGCTGTAATAAGTTAATTATGATATTCTGAAGTTTCAAGTAAATAGCACATAATTCATGCATCATTTCTTTGGACTTCTTAGGTCTGATGCGTTGACTTTAAAAAATGCTGGCCGATTCTCAAGTTGAAAAGTGAGAAGGCAATGCCTACTGGCCAAAATTTGGTCTTATAAATTTTTTCCTTGTGTTGACATTCAACTCCCAGTAAGAAGCATTTATCATCCTTTGTTGGTTTTCTTGGTTGGAGCTCTTTAACTGATATCGTTGATATGTCAGCTCCGAGTCTATCTCCTGTGTACTTTTGAATTGTTGTGGCTTCTGCTGTATCCCGAATCCTAGAAAGAAAGAGCCAAATTTTCTTCTCCTTGGGACTTTTCTGAGATCTGCTCCGTTGAGGTTATGACTAGACTTGGGGCTATTGGTGGTCGTCTCCTCATGACGTATTTTAACCGGTAGTTCACCTGAACAAGTGGTTGTAGTTAGTTCGCTTGTTGACATTGACATCTCTGGTTTTGAGGTATTCGACATATTTGACCCTACGTGTGATTGGTTAGTGTTTTGAATGTTTTGATTTGGAGTATGATAAGATTCTTGTTTGGATCCGCTAGATATCACCTGGTTTTGCAGTTTTTTGACGACTCTTCCTTCAAGGACTTTCATTTTTTCTTTCAGCAAATTGTTATTTTCAATCAATATATGATTTTTTTCTTGGACTTCTCTGAGCATCTCTTTCAGGTATTTATTTTCAACGTCCACTATTCCAATGTCTCCGTCTGCAGCAACACCGTCGCAACACGTCAGCGTTTCACCCATCAGTTCCACATTTTTCATGCGTTTTGCACAGCTCTTGTGATAAAATGCAAAACAATTTTTGCAAACGTGGTATCTGCATGATTTATTGCAGCATTTAAAAGTTTTCGCATTCGCATTTTTACTATTTTCATCTTGATTAGATACCTCGCTATCGGATTCGTGTACGTCGTCTCGCGCCATCTTGAACTATACATATATTCGTGATTATTTCTTGACGTTTCTCGAAACCAATAGAAATCTTCCATTTCACTAATTCACATACGTTCTAGCCAATCAAAACATTATTATAGTGGAAATAATCTACCTATACTCCATTCACTTTTATAAAGTATGGTTTGCCATGAAATTTTGAAACATTTTACCGTGTATGTTTTGAAAATGTTGGGAACGAGCAACGTTGCCGTTTCTGCTAAAAAATAGTAGTAATTACGTATTCATCAAATTGTTCCTCTACTTTGGGAAATTAATGAATCTCAGAAAATATTATGTGAATTCAGAAGACATTTAAATACATTTTTGCACAACTTGAAATACCCCATGTTAGAGATTCCGGAACGTAGCCACACCCGAACGAGTGGCGCCGTGGTGACGGCGGGAGGTGGGGAGGACTCGGCAGGGGACGGTCATTGCGATTCCGATGCTAAAAGTGGTATCAGCTAACACCGGCCTAAATCACATAATATTAAAGTGTTAATACTGAGCCTGATTGTTACCGAATAAATACTGATTGGAAACTACCTTGTTCTATTCCTAACATCAGAAGTGGTTCGAAGATGCCCCGTAGTGGAAAATCCAAACGTTCCAGACGAGGAAAAAAATCCCGTGGAAGGGCGGCGCCTTCCTCTAGTTCAACTTCCTCAAGTGATTCGACTGATTCGAATTCGGATTCGAAACTTTCAAGGAAACGTAAGGGTACAATGAAGGAAAATGAAGGTAGGAGAAATAATTTCTCTAGTAACAGCAATCTAGGACCAATTCAGACAACGTCGATTATACCTGAATTCGACCCGTCGACTGACGATATAAAGAAGTGGCTTGAAGTCATAGAATTCACGGCAACGTCGGCAACCACACATAATTTCAATGAAAACACCATAATTTTTCAGGCAATATCCAAGTTAAAAGGTACTGCTCGCATTTGGTAGAATAGAATAGAATAGAATAGAATATTAATTTTATTTCCCAAATCATTTACATACACTAATATACAAAGAAGAGGAAACAAGTCAAATTTACAATAAATGAAACCCAATAAGAAATCACTATCAAAAGAAAAGGATATTCAGTATACCAACCTATCACAGTAACTTCTGAATTCAGATACTGTGTATGGTTCACATTCAACAATTATAGAAAAAATAGACTTTTTGAAAACCTTTAACTCATTCAAACCTCTGACAAATCTAGGTAAGCAGCTGAACAGCTTTAGGCTCATATAGAAAGTACCTTCTTCGGTAGCAGAGTATCTGTGAATGGGAAAAAAGTAATCATGCATTCTACGTGTAGCGTTGGTATTCCTAAGGTGCTGAAAATATTGTTTATTCTTGTGGAAAAATATCAAAGTTCTATATATATACAAGCCGATCATTGTAAGAATGTTATTCCCTTTGAAAACACATCGACATGACTCTCTGTATTTCATACCCAATATTGTTCTCAAAGTTTCTGAGAAACAAACACCTGTTCCGCCGATGTACTTCCTCCCCAAAAAATTATTCCGTACGACATAACAGACTGAAAGTTTGCGAAATAAACAAGCATTAAGGTTTTATCGTCGACTTGGTTCTTTAAAGCTCTTAACATGTATATGGTAGAATGTAGTTTGTTCGAGAGTAATTCGCAATGTGTTGACGAATTCATGTGGCTATCAATATGTATTCCAAGTAGTATTGTCTCTGAATTTGTCTGGACCGTACCAGAGCTGAATGTGATGCCTTTTGGAGGTATCAAGTTTGACCGACTATTAGAGAAAAATAATATGCTTGTTTTGTCATTATTGAGAACTAGACCGTTTTCAGCACACCAGGCATCAACCATTAGCATTGATCGTATCAAATTGATCACTGTACCATCAATATCTTTAGATCTTACTATAATATTAGTATCATCCGCATAAAGATGTGTTTCTATTATTGATTGAGCTATGATGTCCTCTATGTTTGGATCGATGTTGATGTTTGCGTGGGTGTATAGTTTGAGCAACTCTTCCATCTGTGACATCTTAAACAATCCCGCTGATTGGAAAATATCGGGGAGGTCATCGACATATACCAAAAATAACATTGGCCCTAACAAGGTACCCTGTGGTACGCCCATGATAATGGTTTCCTCAGAAGATCTCTCGACACCACTATCGCCATTCAAAACTACCTCCTGCTTTCTATCTCTGAGGTAACTATCAAAAAGTTTGAGTGGTATACCTCTTATTCCGTGTTGTTCGAGTTTCCGGAGCAAGATCTCGTGGTTGACGCGATCAAAGGCCTTCGAGAGGTCTATAAAGAGTCCTGCTGGTACTTCACCCCTTTCAAGGGAGAGTATAATATCTTGAAGAAACTCAAAAATTGCAGTCTCTGTACCTTTGCCTTGAGTAAAGCCATGTTGCCTTTCCGACAAAACCTTGAATTTTTTGCAAAAACTTAGTAATCGATTTACTAAAATCCTTTCAAAGATCTTAGCGAATGATGTTATGAGACTTATTGGCCTATAATTGGATAAGTCGCGCTTATCCCCTTTCTTGTGACATGGTCTAACAATCGATTTTTTTAGCACATCTGGGAAGATCCCAGATCTGAACGAGCAGTTCATTATGTGGCATAGAGGTTTGATTATAAGTGTAATGTGTTGCTTTATCACTGTCATTGGGACTTCGTCATGTCCATAAGACTTTTTGTTATTCATAGATTTAAAAGTAGATAAAATCTCCGGCTCTAGGATTTCAAATAGGCAAAATGAATTTGTTATTCGGGGTTTAACGTGAGCATTGATGGTTTGACAGGTGTTGAAGTTACTAAGGTGAGGCATTTGACACATTAATAAAAAAACTATTGAATTTGTCAGCCAATCGAGATCCACTTGAATCTATGTCGATAAATGTTGTATTCACTGATGAACTCCCTTTGTTGGTTATTTCTTTGACAACATTCCAGGCTGTTCTGGTCATGTTTTCGGAATTCTTTATACGAGTCGAATTTAATAACTTTCTATCAGATATTACTGCAGAATTATAAAGGCATTTCACCCTTTTATATTTTTCAATACAATCAGGTTTATATTTAGATATAAGAAACAGTATATCTAGTTGTTCCTTCAAAGATCGAGTTTCTGAAGATAGTTCGTTCACTCTTCTTTTCGAAAAGTTCACCGACCTTAGCTGAAATGCCGTCTTAAAAATGCCGCTGAACCTCCCCGAAAATAAGTTCCACAATTCATCAACATTTTCATCCGATAGATTATATACTACAGACCAATCTGTTTCCAAAAGAAGTTTCTCAAAGATCTGATGGTTGTTAAAGCTATATGATCTTATATTCTTATATATTGCAGGTTTACTGCACTGTAATTCAGAGAAAGAAGTGAATTTTTGACCTGAATGGTCGGATAAATGTTCCTCAATGATAAGAGCATCTCCCTCAACATTTGAAATAATATTATCCAAACATGACATAGAGTTTTGTGTTCTTCTAGTAGGATCCTTAAAAGATACATTCAAATTATATACTCTCAAAATGGAAAGAAAAGTTTTCGAATCCTTTGAGGCGGATAATAAATCAATATTAAAGTCGCCTGCGATAATGAATTTTACCCTCTCATTATAACATTTTTCAAGAATCAATACTAACTTCTCAAAGAAAACTTCAATATTACTCAAAGGGGCAGTATTAGGACGGTACACACAAATTATCAGATATTTCTCGGAACTAATTACAATATGACTTGCACAACATTCGAAAGAACCTTTGCTATTGAAGTTTTTAAAGTCCTTTCTATCGCTGAATTGCAAACCCCTTTCGAGGAAAATGGCACATCCGCCGTGTCGGCCTCTTTCCCTGCAGTATGAGGAAGCTAGGATGTAATCGGGCGGTGTGTATACTGGCAATTCCTCTTGTGACCTCCAATGTTCTGTTAAACATAGTATATTTATGTGGTGGCTGGATAAAACGTTCTGCAGCTTTAAAAATGATGTCGTTATTGATTGGATGTTTTGGTGTAGTAAGCACAATCTTGTTCCTTTGTTTACTTTATTGTGTTGGCCAGAGCTGTGTCCTTCCGAAAAAAATTATGTATGTATGGTATGAAAATATAATCAAAAATGAAGTAGGTTGGTCAAGTTATAGTTGGACAGACTGGAGGTCCGTGTTAATCAGGACATTTGAAACCAAAAGAAATATGTACAAAATTTTGGAAAATCTATTCAAGCACAAACCACAAGAAGGTGAGTCATTGTATGAGTTTCACTTTAGACACCTGTGCAGAGTGGGTGATTTGAAATTGAATTTCACAGAAAGTGATAAAGTTTCCCTCATTATTGGCGCAATAGGGGATTCAAATATTACAGCAACAGTTGAAGCAGCTAATATTTCTTCCCTGAATGTATTGGCAAACTTTTTAAAAGATAAGTTACACCATAGTATGTTGAATAACAATATAAGAAGTGCTATATCTAGTAATAATATAGTAGACCATTCAAGAACAGTTCAGAAAAATATCGCCAATGAATATAATAAAAAACAAACACGTCAAACTCCTAACAGCATAACAAAATCATGTTTTTCTTGTGGAAGCATATCTCATATTCGCAAAGACTGTCCTAGTCGAAATAAAGTGTGCCACATGTGCAATAAACCTGGCCATATCAAAGCAGTTTGTTCAAAGAATATTAAACGTGAGAAAGGAGTTTATGCTATTGAGTCAGATGAAAGTAAATTATTAAAGAATATATTCGTAGACGGTAAACAGCTCACTGCCTTCATAGACCTTGGCAGCGACTGTTCAATTATGAGGAAAGAGGTAGCCCTCTCTATTAAAATTCAAATAAAATCCTTGAAAGATAATATAAACTTATCAGGATTTTTGGGATTTGGTATAACCATTTATGAATTTGTTGAATGCAATGTCAAAATTGATCAAGCCGAATTAACATGTGTGTTGTATATAATCGATGACCCTTCATTTACTCATGATGTTTTGATCGGAAGAAATTTCTCAGAGAATAAATCCATAACTTACTTTAAAATTGATAATAAACTCCAATTTACTCAAAAGCACATTGATAATGTACTTGGTTATAAGCTGAGCCATGGTGATCTAAATGAAAAAGATGCAAATGAATTATATAAACTGTTAAATGAATTCCATCTGTGTATAAGTAGGGATTTGAAGAATTTGGGGAAGGTGGCGAATATTTCATTACAAATTCAATTAACTGACAATAAACCGATAACTTGTAGACGTTATAGATTGTCCGAAAGTCAGAAGGAAATATTAAGAAAAATTATTAATGAACTATTAGAAGCGAACATAATTCAGAGGAGCAAATCGCCGTATGCAAGCCCAGTAATGCTGGTTGACAAAAAGGGAGGTGAAAAAAGAATGGTGGTAAATTACATTGCCCTTAACAAGATAACAGTGAAGAATCCATTCCCAATGCCACTAATTGAAGACCTCATCGATAAACTTTCTGGCTATACATTTTTCACTACATTAGATTTGGCATCGAGTTATTATCAAATTCCAGTACATCCTGATTCCATCGGAAAAACAGCTATTATAACACCAGATGGACTATTTGAATTTCTGAGAACCCCTTTTGGGTTGACTAATGCTTCAGCAGAATTTCAGAGACTAATGTCTATCATTTTAGAAGCTCTGTTCAAACTAGGAATATTAGTATATATTGACGACATTTTAATCCCATCCAACACAATTGAAGAAGGGTTGACCAAACTAAAAGCTGTTTTAGAAATTTTGAAAGAATATGGGTTAACTTTGAAATTACAGAAATGTACATTTTTGGAAACAGAAGTAGAATACTTAGGATTCAGAATATCAAGAAACAAAATCTCACCAAATGAATTAAAAACCGATGCAGTGAATAAATTTCCCTTGCCAAAATCGGTACATCAACTGCGCCAGTTCATGGGTTTAGTAGGGTATTTTAGAAAATTTGTACCTGATTTCGCCAGGAAAACTGCTCCATTAACGAAACTTTTCAAGAAAGACCAGCAGTGGGTTTGGACAAGTGAGCAAACCAATATAGTAGAGTACCTGAAAGATGTTATAACTTCTAGCCCTGTTCTTGCTATATTCAACCCAAATTTAGAATGCATAGTTCATACAGACGCATCCAGAGACGGATTAGCCGGCATACTTCTACAAAAAACGGAATTCGTAGAGAAACCTATAGCATATTTCAGTAAAAGTACCACGAAAGAACAAAAGAATTATCATTCATTCGAATTAGAACTGTTAGCAGTAGTATTGACCTTGAATCGTTTCAGGCATTATTTAATAGGCAAACCATTCATCATCTTCACGGATTGTAATGCAGTAAAAAATTGTTTAAAAAATTAATCGTTTGTCCCAAGGGTAGCACGATGGGTATTAGCCCTACAAGATTTTCAATTTGAAACGCGACATCGACCAGGTAACACGATGCGACATGTGGATGCTTTAAGTCGAAATCCTTTGAACACAGAAAAACTAGAATGTGTAAATGTATTCCAAATTTCAGAGGATGATTGGCTCCTCCACGCACAAAATCAAGATGAACAAATTTCAGAAATTAAAAGAATACTTTTGTCTGGTGATAGAGACAACAATAAGGCCATATTCAATGAATATAGGTAATTTATTTTGTAGGGTATGTAATAATTTGTTTATTTATTGGTTTTGTTTTTCTTCTTTTTTCTGTTTTTCTTTTTTTTTTTTTCTTCTTTGGTGTTGGTTCTTTTCAATGCACTTTCAGTTCGATGGTTAAGTGGATCAGGGAGTTTCTCCGGAAACTCATCTGGACTTCGCCAATTTTCTACTGTATTGAATTTCTATTTAATATATGTACTTTGTTTCTGTTATGAAAATAAAGACATTATTATTATTATTATCTAAGAGGAAATCGGGTTTATCGTTTAACTGAATATGGAAGGAGATGGTTGGTACCTAAGAAATGCCGATGGCAAGTAGCCAAAATGAATCATGACGATATTGGGCATTTTGCAGTTGAGAAGACATTGCAGAGAATAAAGGAAAAATTTTGGTTCAGAAGAATGCGGAATTTTGTCCAGAAATATATAAACTGCTGTCTACCATGCCTTTATTGTAAACAACCAGCTGGAAAGAAACCTGGTTATTTACATTCCTTGACAAAGTTTGCCAAACCATTCCACACATTACATATAGATCATCTTGGCCCATTCGTTAAATCCAATGAAGGTAATCAATACCTCCTAGTAATTGTAGATGCCTTCACAAAATTCAATTTTATTAGAGCTGTACCGGATACAAAGACCTTACATGTAATAAGAGTCCTAAATGATATATTTTCTATTTTTGGTAATCCTTACCGCTTAAGATGTGATGCGGGAAAAGCATTTGTCTCGAAGGCATTCAACTCATTTTGTGAACAAAGACACATAAAATTATTCATATCACCTATAGGAATGGCACGAAGTAATGGTCAGGTAGAACGTGCAAATCGAACAATTATTGATGCTTTATCTTCATGTAGTTTCAACAGAAATTCTGAGTGTTGGGACGAGGAGTTATGTAAAATTCAACAAGGTTTGAACAGCATGATAAACAAGACAACAAAAAACACCCCTGCAGAACTTATGTTTGGAATTAAATTGAGATCTAACGCGGATATCCCAATTGAAAGCATAACAGATGGTGAAGTAGATGTAACCAAAATTCGAAAAGAGGCAGCTGAACATTTGGAGTTGAACCGCATTCAACAAAATATTCAATTCAATAAAAAACGGTGTAGCCCTCCGGTTTTTAAAGTGGGAGATCTTGTACTAACGAAAATAAACAGTTTTCCAGCAACAAATGAGAGCAAGAAGTTACTCCCAAGGTACAGAGGCCCATTCAGAGTTGTTGAGGTCCTGTCCAATAATAGGTACAAAGTAAAGGAAGATAGGTTGACTACCAGGAGTCAGATCCCATATGAGGGAGTGGTTAACTGTGAACACATGAAGCCTTTTGAGGTGTTAGAACAGTAGGGGTATGTACATGTCCCGAATGCTGGACAAATTTGTTGTTAAGGTTGTGTCCCGAATGCTGGACAAATTAGTTGTTGTTCCGTTTGCTGAACAAGGTTGTGTCCCGAATGCTGGACAAATTAGTTGTTGTTCCATTTGCTGAACAAGGTTGTGTCCCGAATGCTGGACAAATTAGTTGTTGTTCCGCTTGCTGAACAAGGTTGTGTCCCGAATGCTGGACAAATTAGTTGCTCTGCTTGCTGAACAAGTTCTATGCAAAATGTTATTGTTTTATTTTTATGATCAGTATCATTATGTGCTTTTATTTCAGAAGAAAGTTGGGGACAACTTATTGTCAGGATGGCCGAGTGTTAGAGATTCCGGAACGTAGCCACACCCGAACGAGTGGCGCCGTGGTGACGGCAGGAGGTGGGGAGGACTCGGCAGGGGACGGTCATTGCGATTCCGATGCTAAAAGTGGTATCAGCTAACACCGGCCTAAATCACATAATATTAAAGTGTTAATACTGAGCCTGATTGTAACCGAATAAATACTGATTGGAAACTACCTTGTTCTATTCCTAACACCCAGTATGTAAATGTAGTAGTTCTACGAAACCTGCGCCACAGTGAAACCTTAGGCAGCTCGTAGACCGGTACGACGCTACCGCTACGCGACCGTGATTTCTGGTCGCTCACAGGTAGCGCACGTTATTTTGAATGGGAGCGCGCACACCGGGGATACCGCGACGCGACCGATACGCGACCTGTAAGCTACCGATCTCGGGAGACTGAAATGAGTGAATGCTCGATCGCCAGCATTGCGCGACCGCTAATTCTGGTCGCTGAGAGATCGCGCCCTTTATTTTAAATAGGAGCGCGTATACCGGGGATACCGCGACGCGACCTGTAAGCTACCGCTCACGGGAGATTCGACATGACGGTCGCCAGGGGACAGCGACGCGACTGAAATGAAATATCAACACTCACTACTCATGAGGTATTCCCTCGGGTACTCCTATATGGTGAGAGGGACACTTCATGTCGACTTATGAGGTCGACTCGTGGCATTTTTGTAGACGTGTCTTGGGGTGTGAGTCTCTCAACTAGATGCGGATGAACAGTGGTGCACAAGACCTGAGTTCAGCCCAGAGAAGGCATTCTGGAGCCTGAACACTCTCGGTTATACAAGGATCGAAAATAAATTTGTTCAAATAATTTTTTTTCTATTTTTTCGTTTCTGATATGATTGAGTATTCAATGCTGAATACATTTCTGTTAAAATATTCAAATAGTTTTCAAAATATCGAAAAAAAAAACCCGTAGTCAGTATTATGTCCATTTTTCTTGTCCTCAACATCCTGAGCGCAAACCGTTTTCATAACATCAAAGTAGAAGAATGTGAAATGGGCATGCATCTTTTGAATTTCAGAAATATCAAATTTCCAAATTTTGTGTCGATAATTGGTTTTTCAAACCAGAACCCTATTTTTTATGATTGCGTTGGATTCTGGGGAGAAAAATAATGATAATACTCTGAGTTTTTTTTATAATTTCATTTTTATATATTACTTTATTAGAGTACTATCATTATTTTTCTTCGCAGAATCTTACGCAATCATAAAAAAATAAGGGTTTTCCTTTGAAAAACAGAAAAATATGGCCAATTTTCGATCACAGTTTTCGACACTCCCTGTTATGATATTTCCGAAATTCAAAAGATGCATGTCCTTTCCACATTCTTCTACTTTTATGTTATGATAACGGTTCACGCTCAGGATGTTGAGAACAATAAAAATGAATATAATACTGACTACCAATATTTGACTCTTTTCCGGTTTTTTTTCGGTATTTTGAGAACTATTTGAATGGTTTCAACATAATGTACCTATTCATCATTGAAAACTCAATCATATCAGAAACGAAAAAATAGAAAAAAAATATTTGAACGAATTAATTTTCGCTCCTTGTATACCTTACCGGGAGTGTTCAGGCTTCAAAAATATTTCAACTCAGTAGGGAATTATGAAAAATATCATTATTCAAATTTTCGGATTTCAAATATGTCCAGTTCTCCAGAAACGTCTAATAGGCACTCGAACTTGGGACACTCTGTATATCAAGAGTCTTTGTGAAAATATTCACCGATAAAATAGTGGAGGAGTACTTACTACTAAATACCTTTGAAATGTGTCGAATACATATAGGTCGGATACGAATAATATGCTCGAGATAAATTCCACTACTTTCGCTGTTATTTAATTATCAATGGATATTTTGAAGCGGAATTTTAGGGTCAGATAGTACTCGATACGATCTTCAACATTGGTTATCGCAACACCCCTTTTTCCAATTCAAAATCAAGGGGTTATACTCACCCTCGTTAGAGGGTTGAAGTAACGGGGATGAAAAAAGCGGAAAAGTTTTTCCCCCTCAAATCAGAAATTGACGAGTCCGAGAGATTTTCCACATTTTCATTTTGAATTTGAAATATTGTGGTGCAAATTTTTTGTTGGACCACCCGATATCATATACATATTCTGTGATTCGGCCTACTTAATACTCAATAATTGAAATTTCACAAATAAACAATATTTTTCATGATATCTGGACGAATCTGAGGGTGCGATGTATGATGCATGATATGCAGGAACGGAAAAAATGGCTATTCTTTGTAAGTCATTTAAACAACTGTTTTCCTAAGAATTTACACAACTTTATGTTAAAGCTCAACAAAAAAAAACTCTTGGAAGAACTCATGATACTACACTCGATTGCTATAAAAGAAGTATCTGTATAATGTTTTTATTTAAACATTCTGGTACAAACAGCAACGGAGATAATGCCCAAAGTTGAAATCGTCGAAATTTAAATTTTGGCCTATAGCTCGAAAACGAAGGAATGCAGTTGATGGCATTATCAGTTTATAAAAAAAGCCGTATGCCGAAATGAACATCCTCCGCTCTTCATTCGTTCTACTATAAGGATGAATCCAATGCATTCTTTTACGCTTTCTTTTTTTCAAATAATAATAAGCTGATATTATGCATTCATCACTGCTTGACATTTTTGACAATGGAGAGTTTTTTTCATAACATAGAAACCGATCGCGTATCGGTCGCGTAGCGGTAGCGTACCTTTGGTGTGAACGACCCGCATGTTACTGATCGCCGCGACTCAAATCTCGTCGCGGTCGTGTAGCGGTAGCGTCGTACCGGTCTACGAGCTGCCTTAGACGAACTAACTCCATTCACAAAGTTGAAAAAGAGTAAATAGAAAGTAGACTTGGCAATGTCGCTTGATTTTCACGAGAACCAACCTGCGTCCGTTTTAAGTGAAAGAACTTGATAAACCTAAATCATGGCTAATCGCGATACATTATAAAAGTGAATGGAGTATACATTATTCCAGCGAGAATAATTCAATGTACATTGTTTTTATTGAATGACAACCACATGACAACGGATTTTCTTGATTTGACGCGTTTGTCGTAAATTTTCAAGAAATTCGTAAAATGAATGCCGAACGTTTTAGTGAATCATCAGTCAATGATATGAATAATATAATCATTGAAAGTGCATGTTAGAATACCCAAATGAGCAGCGCGGCGATTCGGAAACAAATCCAATTATTTTGCGACGAGAGGGGCTACAAATTGGAAGAGAAGACATCAACAGCAAAACAAGCCGTTATTTTGGAGGACTATGGGTTCAATATGAAGAAACAGAATGGAGAAGACAATGTGGAATAAAAAGGCGAAATTAATGCAAGAGTTGTACTAGGACCAATTAAATAGAAGATTCGACCCTTTAAATGATATCGAATTCAAATCCCCCAGATATGCTAAAAACACCAAGCGTAAGTTATTACAGGAAGAGCTCGAAAAGAGGAAATACAGTTCTGCAAGTTTGAGCAAAAGAGAAATCTTGGACATAATAAAACTCAACGACGAAAACACACCGTCTGGCTTGCAGAAGAAATTGTTTTTTCATGTTCAAAACTTCAATGCATCCTAATTTGAATAACTCATTCTGTTCATATTGAGTCGACTAATATAAATTTGTTGAAATAAAAATATAAAATCTTGAAAATGATTTTGATTGTAACGTCAGAGAATAACGTCGAAAAATAATCCATCGAAAACCACACGAGAGTTCGATTAATTAGGTAATAATTCTCCAGGCATTTTCTGAAACTTGTTCCCATTTGGCAATAGTCACTCGAGCACTAAAATCCCTAATATTGGTCGCATTCACCGGACGTAACCGTTGGGGAACTGTTCCGAAATCGTCCGGTGGCACATGCGCTACTTACTCAACACGTTCTGGAGCAGACGCCATTTCTCGGAGCGCTTTCGATTTGCGCTAGGTATCGGTAGCGGAACGTTACTTTGCGCTTCGTCCGGTGAATGCGACCATTGTTCCAAAGTCCTGGAGCAGACTTCACATAGATTTAGCGATACAAACATAAAAAAAATTTCATTTGAGAATTACTTCTTATATTCAATATTGATATCAATTAGCGACAAATAATAAGAAAAATTTATTATAATAAGATTTTCGAAAGATCATAAGGGTAAAGGAACTGAAAGTAATAAAGGAAAAATCTAAAAATGGGTCATTCGGAGCACTGAAATGAAGTCAAGAGCGCTCGTTTATTCTTCTAGTAAAATGATTAATCTTTTAGATAGAATCGCATTCAAGAATACAAGGGAGAAAAATTCTTCCACGAACCCGGACATGTTAGGGCAGAAATATTGTATCTTCTTCAATAATTCGCAAGCAATTATATGGTACTGGTCCCCCAATCTGCACAAAATTTTGGATGATACGTGAATACAAGAGCAAAGTTTCATCTCGACCGAATCTGCAGTTTGAAAATGATCACGACGAAAAAATTTTGAACGACTATATTTTCGGATCCTCTGGCCCAGAAAGGCTTAGGTTATAGTTGACAGTTACCGAGAAAAGTTTCTGTTTAAGGACGGGCAGAATTGAAGTTGACCACGGATTCGTGAGTCGAACTTAATCGATTAAGACCATTCAAAGCTTCAACTGCGAAAAATATGGTCTTCTTGACGAAATAGAACAGCTATCGTTCAAGTAAAAGGAGCGCTCAGAAACCCAAAATTTTATTCATTCCTTAAGTTGTCCGGAATTATTATACACTGATCAAAAAATAAAAAGAATACCATGAAGGAGGACCTCACTAAAAATATACAAATTACGACACTAAGAAACTGAATAATCAAGGAAAAATTTTTTTTGCTGCATTTCAGTATCTTACTCGTCTTGGCGGATGCACTAATGTGCTCATTGATGAATTCGACATATCATCTTCGTTAGAATATTTTTGAAACTTATGGACTGAAACAATTTTATAATTTGAATAGTCACTCTGAATAGTTGGAAAGTTATCACCAGCTAGTGAACGAAAACATTGCATGGCATAAAAAAATTTGAGGTGATATATTCCATTTATGTGCTTTTCCCTCAGTATATAAACTAAAACCACATCCTCATTGAAAATGACACGTGAACGTATTCGTCAATAGACAAATAATACAATTTTCAAGGAAATCTGAAAATTGAAACACTGATGAATCATAGAGATTCCTGAAATCAATGCTAAAACTTTTCTTTACTAAGTCGTCCTTTTTGGGCAACCCTAACACTACCAGAGTTAAAGAGCCGTTTCACATGGGACTGATGATCGGTCCTGATGGTAGGTCGAACTGATCATCAGTCGACGGTATTTGTTTTCACATGGATGCGTATCGTCAGTCGCCGCTATCAAAGACCATTTACCGCTATGGATTAATGGATTTGGAACGTGACACTGATGTCGATTTGTGCGAGAACTGTTTTATATGTCGTTTCAATGATACGACGTTATTTTTAATGGTCATTTTTCTATCTCGACTATTTTTTTAACTCGGCTGCGCCTCGTTAAAAAAATCAGTTCTCGATCACCAAAATAGCATTTCGCGCATGAGAAGCAAACAAAATTTTTTCTACGAACGTCAAAAAATGACAAGGTTCGCGCATTGACAACAATATGCGAAGTGACCCTTTTTTTTCATCTTCCCTCGTTACCATGACACCGTGCGCGAAGTAGTGTGCGAAATGCCAGAATACTTACTTCGCACACTGCATGTAAACTATATGGGATTTTTATATTTGAACCTTTATGTTCCTCAATCAAGCAAAAATCCAAGAAATCATTTATTTATCAATGTAACAGTAATTACTTGATTTAGAAAAACAGTTTAAGCCAGTTCAATACTATTTTTCATATAAAGCTGAGCATGTTATTTATTTCGGAACAATATTTTTGATGTTTGTAGAAAAAATAACTTTATTCACTCAACACAATGCTAATTCTGTATTGTATAATTCGTGTATCGCCTCCGCTATGTCGGCTATCTCATATCTGATGCTCTATGACAAGTGTCAATGTCCTAACCCGTATAACACCAACCTAACAATATGCAATGCTAGATGTCCCTACATAACAAGAACCGTCCGATTCCCGCACGAAGTATTCCGTATTCCGAAATTCTTCTATTAGGAATTCTGATTATTATGAAAATTCTTTGTTTGAAAAGTTATATGGGAAATCCGCTCAATGATTGGTTCAAGTTTAATTGAGTTTTTGAATTACATTCCATCATCCTGTATTTCAAAACCCAAGGAACTCAGACGAAAACATTGAGGAGCGACGACATTATCGACGATCAATCTGTTGATGAATATGCAAACATAATTGCTTCTTGCTGTTGTCATTGAAAAAGATTCTTGAAATCTTCCTGCAATACACAGATCTGAGCCGCATCCTCCCGATATTAAACTCTATATTTTTATAATTTTCTGAGGATGTATCCCAGAATTTCGCTTTTTTTCATGACGCTAATCAGCATTTCAGTTTCTGAATTAACTTTTTCTTACCCATTCGTGAAGACGTGAAAATCCTCAGAATATTCAATAACATGCGCATCACCGCAATCGCATACGAACTAATGGTGCGCATACATGTGGAACATTTGAGGAAACGTACTAGGTTTCTGACAACTAAACTGAACATGTTTGGATGTCCACCGGTTGCAAGCATGTGAACATCCTTCAGAATGTTTTGCCTTAATCTTTTATACGCGTTACATTAATTTTAAAGGATCCTAGAATTTCATTCTTATAATTTGACAACATATTCAAAAATTTCATATTGCTAGCTAGCTTTATGAGGAACAATTCTAATATATTATATCCTGCGCATAAATTTTCCAGTTTCCTCAACGATTTACCTAAGTCTCACGCTGATCGGATGTCCTGGTTAATGAAAATAATTTCTGAATTCTCTTATATTATACCACAAGAGATGAAATTTTGCCCGCAAAATTTCTCGATTGTAACATGAAAGTTTGTTGCTGAGGCAATTTCTTGAATGACATTTATATCTTTTGTATATTTTGGAAAAATGTCATTCAAGAAATTGCCGAAAAGCAACAAACTTGAATATTACAAGAGAGAAATTTTACCTGCCTAAATTTCATCTCGAGTGGTATTCGACATGACTATTTCTCGAGAAAATTTGTCTAACAGTAATATGTTCACATTGGGCTTGTATTGCGATAGTTGACAAATAAGTATTCAACATAGATCAACTAAACGTTGTTTGTTTTCTCTATGGTATTCATTTTCGAAGCTATCTATGAATTTGAGAAACGTCAAAAATTTCATCACTTGAAAACCAACTTGTTGGTTTTGCCGATCTGAATGTTTTATCGATGAGAAACGAGTGTTGCTAAGGAAACTTCCTCACTAAAAATGAAATGAGTGGAATAGTCATTGTAATCCTCTGAATGTTGATTTTTCAAATTATGAAATTTTTTTCTGAAAGACGTGGTCTCTACTCAATACTTTTCACTGGACGTTTTAAAACTTCGACAACAACAAGGTGATCAATCCTTTTGCCATCGGAGGCATTCGTCTCGTGTTGTTTAGAACCTAATTCATTTTGAATACGCGATAAGGCATGTGCTGAAAAATTTACTGAAACTTTTACATGATGAACCGTGAAGTTATACTCTTCTGAAATCAAACGGAATGTGGTCGTTAATCATATTGAAAAAATAATTCCGAGGTGTTATTGTTTTGTTATTCGTGAACTGTTGACATTGACCTTGTCCGAACTTTTCTTCGCTGACATGAAATTTTGTTTGTTGGTCCTCATTTGAATAGTACGAATTTTCTTTCCGATTAAAATCATTATGATTCATTTGCGATGCTTTGAGAAAATTTGGTTCCGACTTGACAATTTACATAATTTGTTATATTCTAGACTAATTCATTATTAACTCATTTTACTCTATTGGCCCGTTCACTATGTTCTCGCGGCTCATTTTTGATGTTTTCACACCAATCAAGTCAGCAATTAGTTCATCACTTTTCACTGCACAATACGACATAACAGGGAATAAGAAAGTATTCTTTGTAAGAAGTATCTCACACTACATCCTGGTGGCTTCCCCTTCTCCCTTATTGTACAGTCGGCTCCATAGCTTCTTGGATCTCTGGCCAATGATGGTCTCGTCTTGCTTGGACTGACCTGATCCCATCTTGGCTTGTTGGTTGAACTACGAATTGAACAATCAAGTCACATACCCATATCCAAATCCTGATGAAACCTTCTAGACCCTGGACCTTTAACTGCATAGAACTGGCAGGATCGCCATGTGATGTACCCAGCTAGGGTAGGTTCAACCAATCGTTATGCAGTCGAAGGATGGTGAAGAATAACAGGCATACTCATCAAAGGGGTTTGTTTCTCAACCATACTGGCACAGATGATGATTCACATTAAATGTAATTGTTTACTATTGACAATAACTGTTGACTAACAAGCAATCAATACCTACACGCTTCTCTCTGAATGAATGTCTGTTGTGTCGGCAACACACAGTGCAGATTCTTGTAATGTGGGTTGCTGAACTATAGAATGTCCCTAATTTCTGGAAAATACGTGCACATGTGGACGAACCATTTTTTTCTGTGTGAAAAGGAACAATTCGCTTTGAAACTTCATGAAGTGCATATCACGAAGTAGTTTTCCGCATTATTTTCGAGATTTTTCGCAAAGGTGACAATCGCCTGAGTTGTCTATTTTTCGCTAAGTATTGTTTCAAGTGCATATTCGTTGAAACCAATACAGAACAAATTAGCTGTTAGAGACAGTGTCCAAATTAATCGACATCGATTGAGTTGTGTGAAACGAGGTGTATGGAAAGTGCTTGTTCACTTTGAGGGGTCCCTCCGAGCCTGCGACTTCATGACTTCAAGGAAGCCCCCAACATCACTGGCAACCGGTAAGACATTTTATATTCAGTCTCTTCATACATCTCTTCAGCATTCATACAGCTTTCTGTTGTCGAGTCTTTTTTCTCGCGGCCGGAGGGTTGTTTGAATTATTCCTTGACTTATCTATCAGATAACCTTTTCAAAAACACCAACCAGGTAAATTGAGTTTCTTCCGCATACATTGATCCCTACGCATTTCGTTCTCCAGATCTCCATTTTGAAATTTTTTTCGTCGTCATATCCGTTAGTTTCGTTTGAAAATTTGGAGAATATTCAGGGCGCAAGTACGAGTCGATCGCGCTCGCTCAATTCAAATTTGCAATCGGAGGACTTCATCGCCGTCTCTGATTGGTCCGCATTTCGCTCCGGCAAATTAGTTTGTTCTCACCTGTCGCTGGGTGAATATAAACAAAAGCCAACACATTTTCGTTCTCGCAATAAATTTTTTGAAATTTTAATATCGTCCCACTGTTTTGTGGAAACCGCTTAAATTAATTCCTTAATATTTGGAATATTCCTCGCATTATTTCGCACTTGTTCAATTCGCTTCTCTTCTGGAATATTCTTACATTGCTTTCACTTTCCTTTATATCGTTCTCAACATGACTGATACGCGTTTGAAAAAGGCCCAGCTTACAAGAGGCATTTGTGTCTCTGAAATGGAAACCGTGAAAACTTTAGCCGCTGAGGCTAAATCAGATAAAAGCAAACAAACGCTCTTCAGAATTCGTTTCGGAGAAATCGACGATCTCAGGGAAGATTTTAATGAACAGCAGTAATAATAAAGTATTATTAACGCATTATTAGCTGACGATGATTCAGACATGACACCTGAGGTAGCGGTCGGATCTCAGTTTCAAGACGATTTCTTTCTTGTGAAATCTATTTTTTCCGAGATTTTTGAAAAGGAGGAGATAGGGTTTTATACTAGCTCTAGAAAGCTAAGCCTGTTTCCTCAAACGCATTCGCCTAATATCAGACTACCTGAGATAAAACTCGGAAAGTTCAATGGTTATTTCACCAAGTTTCCTACTTTTTTGGACTTGTTTGATGCTCTTGTCCATAATAACTCGGGTTTGTCAGAAATTGAAAAATTTAATTATTTACTTTCATCTCTGGAAGGGCAACCCCTATCATTAGTGCGTACTTTACCCATGGTTCGTGATAACTACGCAATCGCTTATGATTCGCTTGTGCAGCGTTATTCGAATGAACGTTTGAGCCTTGAGGGCTCAAGCTCATTGGGAAGCTTTAGAAAGCTTGGCCAAAGTTACTTCTAATAATGCTAGTTCTTTACGTCATTTGCTTGATACTTTTACCGAACATTTGGCTGCGTTAAAATATACGAAATTTCCGGTTGATGGGATTTCATTCTGGTTCAAATGTTGTTCAAACGCATGGATAGTTCCTTGATAACAAGGTTTGAGCTCGAGTATGGCCCTTCCGATATTCCAAAATTTTCTGAGTTGGTTGATTTTTTGAGTACCTAAATATTGTTGCGCCATAGAATCCTTGAAATCTTCAACTCTTTCAGATACAAACAAAGGATTTGCTCCTCAAAAATCTACACCGCACAACAAGAGAGTAAATTCTCATTTTTCGAACGTAAAAAATGACCAAGGGGTTATTTGTTGTTAATGTAAAGAGTCGCATCAGCTTTTCGCATGTCCAAATTTTTTGAAAAAATCTCCGAAGGAGCGTCACACTTTCTGTAAAAGTTCTCAGCTCTGTTTTAATTGTTTGAGCTCGGTCCATAATTTACGCAATTGTAAATCACACCATACCTGTCGGGAATGTAGACTAAGGCATCATACCCTTTTACACCTTGGTTCGAACAATCAATCGAGTAATATTGTTTCGGAGCCTTCTACGAGTTCTGAAAATGTAGCTCATCTAGCCCGTTCCACTTGTATGTTCGATTGCAACGATCGCAAGCAGGAGGAATGGGAAAAACAGCGGTCGTGAGCATTGTGAGCGCCAAGTGGAACGTACTACTAGTACGATAATTTCTGCTACAGGTGTTATCAAACGGACTACCAGTGTCTTGTTGGCGACGGCTTTGGTCGAGGTTTGTGATGGTCACGGGAATTTTCATGTGATGCGTGCATTGATTGACAGCGGATCCATGATGTCGTTCATTTCGAAAAGGGCTTCGAATCTGTTGGGTCTACCAAAACAACGAATAGACGTGAAGATACAGAGTTTGAATTCGTTAGAAACTAGTTCTAATTACGGTTATGTCACCCTCTCTTCACGACCTGTCAATCAGTGCGTGCCTGTATTGATTACAGACGCGGTGATTTTAGATAAGATTAGTGATGAATTGCCGCGAACTAAAATTTCTTCGACGGATTTTCGTCATTTCCTTCATTTGAAATTGGCTGATTTGCGTTTTTATGAACCCGGAAATGTTGATTAATTATTGGGCGCTGATGTTTTCTCCAAAATTATTTTAGGAGAAGTAATTCGCGGAGAATCTGATGGACTTGACGCGATAAATACCAAACTGGGATACATCGTTATGGGTAAAATCGCTCCTCGAGTAACCGCTTCGCATTTTTCGTTTTTTGTTTCTAGTCCTGAACAGATTTTAAATCAGGATCTTCAAAAACTTTGGGAAATTGAAGGATTCCCTCAGCCCCTGAAGGTTCGTGTAACGATGATGAGATATGTGAGAATATCTACAGGGTGACCCAGAAACGCGACGATTCCGGAAGGTACATTGTATCCCTGCCTTTTCGTGACGCATTTTCATCATTTGCAGGAAGTCGAGATCTTGCTATTTCACGTTTTTTGAATCTTGAGAAACGCTTAATGAGGCAACCTCAATTGTATTCCCTCTACCGGGATTTTATGCATGATTATTTGGAAGCCGGTCATATGGAACCAATTAAATGCGATCGAGTTCCTTCGTGTTCTTATTATTTACCGCATCATGGCGTAGTTAAGGGAGAGGAAGCGTCCAAAAAAATAAGGGTTGTTTTCAATGCCTCTACACCATTTCCAAGTGTATTTCAGAAAGCGTCAATTGTATTTCAGAATAGTCAATTGAATTTCAGAAAGCGTCAATTGTATTTCAGATTAGTCAATTTAATTTCAGAAAGCGTCAATTGTATTTCAGATGAGTCAATTTTATTTCAGAAAACATCAAATGTATTTCAGATTAGTCAATTGTTTTTCAGAAAGCGCCAATTGTATTTCAGATTATATCATATGTATTTCAGATTCCTGATGTCCAATGTATTGGACATCCAGATTTTATCATATTTTTTGGCGAGTACTGAATTTACGTTGGCCAAACCTTCTGTCCAACGTATAGGTAATATCGATGCACGTGTCGCGCGCGCAGCTGAAGAAGGGCTTTGTTGAAGTGTTGCGTTATTTCTTTATAATAATTGTATTCATGATTGACTGTAGGACTGCTTTAATCTTATTCTATCTTCGGTTTTTCGTTCGATCTGTGTATGTATGTAGAATACCATCAATATCTACCAGAGGCAATCCCTCCATGCTCCATGAATCATCCACGAACCCCAAAGTCTTCCAGAAAACAGTTGTGGCGAATATTTGAAAAATGCTCGAATAAGAGTTTCTCAGTTTCTTTTTTTGTGCCACCTCAAACCGATTTTCCAAATATCACAGTCATCTCGCTTTCAGTACATATCGGGACACGAATGACCATTTCCCCAATACAATAGACGATTTCTGAAATTAAATTGACTGATCTGAATTACAAGTGATGTTTTCTCAAATGCAATTGATGATTTCTGAAATACATATGATATAATCTGAAATACAATTGACGCTTTCTGAAATACAATTGACTAATCTGAAATACATTTGATGTTTTCTGAAATGCAATTGACTAATCTGAAATACATTTGATGTTTTCTGAAATACAATTGACTAATCTGAAATACAATTGACGCCTTCTGAAATACACTTGGAAATTGTAGTAAATGCCCTTCGCAGTTGTCATTGAATGATCACTTGTTAACGGGACAAAAACTTCAAAAGGACATTTTGTCTATCCTTTTGCGATTTAGAATACACGAATAAGTTATTAGTGCGGATATAAGGCAAATGTATCGAATGATCTGGGTGAACCCTGAACACCAGGATTATCAGCGCATTATTTGGAGGTTTTCCCCGGATGAAATCATTCAAGATTTCAGACTGCGCACTGTAAATTATGGCATATCAAGTGCTTCTTTTTTGGCCCTTCGAACATTAAAACAACTCGTGATAGATGAAGGAAAAAATTTTCCTCTCGCTGTTCAAGCTCTTGATAGAGATACATACATTGACGACATTGTAAGCGGTTGTAAATCTATTGAAGAGGTCCGCGAATTGAAATCACAATTGATTGGCTTGTTGTTGTTGGGTAGATTCGAATTAAGAAAATTCTGCTCAAATGATTTTTCCGTCTTAGATGATCTTCCGATAACGCATCTTTCCTCAAATGCGAAGTTTTTTGAATCGGCTGAAGAAGATGCTTTATTGCGGATTTTAGGAATGCAGTGGCGTCCCTCCACTGATTCCTTTCACTTTTCGGTTCGGATTATTGATCGACGATGCACGAAACGTAATTTGTTGTCGGAGTTGGCTCGAATTTATGATCCAATCGGTTTTCTGGGACCTGTCACATTTTTTCTGAAAATATTGATTCAGCGCATTTGGGCTGAAATATTTCGCTTATGGGATAAATATAAGTCGGAAGTCTCCCAATTATCAGAACTTCGGATTTTCAGAAAGTTGTTCGAGGGTAATTCTGACGCTAAATATCTGTTGCATGGCTTCTGCGATGCCTCGGAAAAGGGTTACTGTGCACTTGCTTATGTTCGCGTTGTGTGTAATGACCGAATTTATTGTAAGTTTTTGTGTTCTAAAACAAAAGTTGCTCCCTTGAAGAAAATCACTATACCTCGCCTAGAATTATGCGCCGCAGCTCTTCTAGCTAATCTTTTATCCTATGTTAATGAGACCTTACAGCACCAGGTTTCATTCGCTCATTTAGTCGCATGGTCAGATTCTCAAATTGTTTTGAGTTGGATTCATGGTCAACCGCATAGATGGCCAATTTTTGTGGCCAATCGAGTTTCTTCAATCAAAGAAAAGACACCGTATGCAGAATGGTGTTATGTTTCAACAAAAAATAACCCCGCCGATGCAGGATCCAGAGGGTTGTTACCGTCTGAGTTTATACGCAATGAGTTGTGGTTGCGTGGGCCTTCTGCCCTATTGGAAGAATTGCATCTCCCTAATTTTAGTGAATTTCGTGAACAGGAGGTGTCACTCGAACCTTTGTCTCTTTTGGTTACGCAACCTCCTAAAGACGAATTCTACAGCCTCACTGAAAAATACTCTTCGTTTTCCAAACTAATTCGCATAGTTGGTTTCATTTTGCGTTTCAAGCACAATTAGTGCCATCCCAAGTCAGAACGGAGACCTGGTTGGTTGTCCTCATCGGAATTAAATTGAATTGTTGACATTGGTGAAAAGCACTCAAAATGTCGAATTTTTCAAAGAATTTCGATCAAAGATTTTTTCGAAACCTCTTCGCCGTCTCAATGTCTTTTTCGATGATTTCGGAATTTTAAAAGTTGGAGGTAGGCTGAAAAATTCCTCACTGAATTATGACGCAAAGCATCCATTACTTCTACCTTGTAAATCTCCACTTACTAATTTGATCATTCGATATTATCATGAAAAATATCTTCACGCTGGTAGACGAACTTTAAATTTCATATTGGCTCAACGCTTTTGGATTATATCGTCCAGACGAGCTATTTTTTCCTACATTTCAAAATGCACGCGTTGCTTTCGATCTAACCCTCGTACGTTGCAGTCACCGATGGCAGATCTTCCTCAATTTAGGATATCTCAGTTGAGAGCATTTTCCCATGTAGGAGTCGACTACGCTGGCCCTTATTCTATCTCAATGAGTAGACATCGTGGTACAAAAACTACCAAAGCATATATTTGCTTGTTCGTATGCTGCAGCACTAAAGCTGTGCACTTAGAACTCGCCTCGGATTTGTCCTCCGATATATTTTTGGCCGCTCTACAGCGGTTCATATCTAGACGTGGTCGTTGCAACCACATATACAGCGATTGTGGTACCAATTTTAGGGGTGCTTTTCGGGAAATTAATAGTTTTATGCGTGATGCTGCATCTCGAGAGCAGATAAATTGGCATTTCAATCCACCCTCGGCACCCCATATGGGCGGACTATGGGAAGCCGGTGTAAAATCCGTTAAGACTCATCTCAAACGGGTTTTGGGAGAACAACTCCTCACTTACGAGGAATTTGGAAAGCTCTTATGTTTGATAGAGTCTATTTTGAACTCCCGCCCTCTCAGTCCCCTCTCATCTGATCCTGAAGATGTGAACGCATTAACACCAGGACATTTCCTTACGCTGGAGCCTCTCTCCTGTCTGCCGGTACCAGACCTAACCGACTTACCTCTCAATCGTTTAAGTCGTTGGCAGTTGCTACAAAAACCGCATCAAAGCTTTTGGACTCGCTGGTCCAAAGAATATCTTCATACTTTGCAACAGCGCTCCAAGTGGTTGAATTTTACTGCTCCTCCTGAGTTGGGAACCTTAGTTCTAATCAAGGATGTCAATAACCCTCCTTGCCTTTGGCCTTTAGGTAGAATTGTTGCGTTCTACCCGGGTGCAGATAATGTACCTCGAGTTGCGTCTGTCAAGACTGCTAAAGGTGTATTCGACAGACCCCTAGTAAAATTATGTCCTTTGCCATCTTAGAGGGATGTATGTTTGTGAAGCTTGCAATCACTTTTGTTTTTTCACTTTTCTCTCTTTCTTTATTCATTATATTTAGTGTATTTTTCTCTCTTATTAATTTTTTTGTAATTTCTCGCGCGCAGAGGATGTTGTGTCGGCAACACACGGTGCAGATTCTTGTAATGTGGGTTTCTGAACTATAGAATGTCCCTAATTTCTGGAAAATACGTGCCCATGTGGACGAACCTTTTTTTTGTGTGAAAAGGAACAATTCGCTTTGAAACTTCATGAAGTGCATATCACGAAGTAGTTCTCCGCATTATTTTCGAGATTTTTCGCAAAGGTGACAATCGCCTTAGTTTATTTTTCGCTGAGTATTGTTTCAAGTGCATATTCGTTGAAACCAATACAGAACAAATTAGCTGTTAGAGACAGTGTCCAAATTAATCGACATCGATTGAGGTGTGTGAAACGAGGTGTATGGAAAGTGCCTTGTTCACTTTTTTGATCCCTCCGAGCCTGCGACTTCAAGGAAGCCCCCAACATCACTGGCAACCGGTAAGACATTTTATATTCAGTCTCTTACTGACCGGGAATTTGTATTTGTGCTTGCTTTCGCAACATCAAAACTTAAGAAGATACAGTCCGAACTAGCTCTACGTATTCAATACGGTAAAACGCCAACAATGTCCCTAGTCGATTGTTATATATATTGTATATATTTTATAAATGTTTACTTGTTTTAATAACATCATGATAGATAAACATAAATGACAATGGCGAGACCTAGAGATCTGGCTTTACGTGCTGCTTCAGATCTGAAGGGAGGTTGAACAATCCTTGTTATCTCACGTACGAAATATACAGGTTGTTCATACATACTGCATCCCGGGAAAACAGATGATTAACGGCAGATAGACCACTTCAGAGGATGAAGATTGTCATCCCGAATAATGGCAACGGTACCTGGAAGGACAGGAGTAGATGGAAGACGGAGCCAACGCTTCCAAAAGTCTTGCTGGAAAAGCTGCCAACGAGACAAACGGTTCAGGGACACGGAACTGACATCGTGATCCGGTGAAGCGATGAGGGAGCGAAAGACCAGAAAATGACCTGTTGTAAGAGCCTCGAAATCAGAAGGATCAGACGATGGAAGATACAGAGGACGAGAGTTGAGGATTGCCTCAACCTGAGTGCAGACGGTGAAAAACACCTCGTGAGTGAGCTTTTGCTCGCCGATAACGCGAGTGAGATAATGCTTAGCCGATTTCACAGCGGCTTCCCAAAGGCCGCCGAAGTGGGGACTGGATGGGGGTTTGAATCGCCAGTCCGTTCCGGAAGACGGGGCTGCATCGCAAAGACTCTGATGATGTTGCGGAGCAGACAATAGGTGACCAAGATCACGCAAATAGTTATGGGCACCCACGAAATTGGTCCCGTTGTCCGAAAAGATAACGGAAGGATGACCTCGGCGCGCAACGAAGCGACGATGAGCTGCAATGAAAGCTGGTGTGGACAGCTCAGACGCCAATTCTAGGTGAACCGCTTTGGTGGTGAAGCAGATGCCATGCCATGCCACATGGGGGTGACGTCCCCACGGCCCGAGTTACCTGGGCCATCAAGGGTAAATGGTGGCAAACCCATGAAAATGTCCGGAGCCGACGCTGGGAATGACAGCATGCGATACGTCGGTGGCAGGGTGCTGAGGAAACGGGCTCCTGTCATACAACAAAATACAGCTCCACCAGAACATCGGGAAGTGGAATCCCAAAACATGGCAGAAGATCAAAATACCACTCCACCTGCTGGCTCGACCACCGTGAGGAGGACTGCCCGCAGGGGAGCTCGCAACGCACGTATCAAGTGGAGCCGCGAAATGAATGTTGAAGTAATGCGAGCCTTTTACTACGTGAATAATTGCGATGACAAACCACTTCCTAGATGGAGATACTCCCTCTATACCGAGTTCACCAAGAGGCATCCAGAACTTCAGCTAACAGAAAGGAACATTGCGGATAGAAAAAATGTTATAATACGAAAAGCTACTTGACTAGACAACAACTAGATGATATCAAGAGAGAAATGGGCTATACAATCAATCAAGAACAGATTGTCGGAAGTCAGAATAAAGAACCCACCGAGCCGTTGGAGTGACCAGCAAATACGGTGAGGGACCTGTCTGTCACACGAACTGCTCACCAAGACTCCCCACAATATCGCCAACAGTAATACACCTTCTATAGTAACCTGGCGCAATACGAATCTACTGATCCGCTAAACCGCCCCATCCTTCCAAAATTGAACTTCAACTCTACGGCCAAAAATAACATCGAGGGGCTCAACGAGATATTGGCGGAACACCTGAGCACTCAATGGACGTTGGAACAAGTCCACTTCTCTCTGTACTGTGCTGCCATCACAGTAATCGGACAAAATGTGCAAAAGATTTACATCCCCAGAACCAGTGAACAGAAAGTTAAAAATCAAACTCCTGCCTGGAAAAGAAGATTAATGCAGGACGTCGATAAACTTCGAGGAAAAGTTGATGTCTTGGATGAGTTCCTGAAGGATAATAAATCGCGTAAAGTATTAAACAAAAGCTCAAAATCGAGTCAAATGTCAAACTATTACATTTTGGAGATAGTTTTTCTTGCGTTCAATGAGAAATTCATCGTATTTGCGTTTAAATTCATCATATTCGTCCTGAAAACATGCATCATTTCGACTACAAACCAGTAGTACATGTTAGGGCGAGTTTCAGTTAACCAACTGAAGTGTGGTTCAATTATTTAAGTTTTATTTTTCGAAATATAATTTTTTGAGTGAGAAAGAGATAGAGCTAGTGGACTGTATAATATATATGGAATTAATTGAAACCCAACACAAATGAAAGGATAAATGCACTCAAAAATAACAAATGAAATATAGTTAACATATATCAGCAAACAGGATCCTGTCGATGACTTCTATTCCTATATGAAGATTGCTCGAGCTCGACAATAGAATATGGAATGAAGCTGATGTGAAAATCCGTTGCTAAAAATGTCAAATTGTGCACACTTATTCTTGCGGTATAGAGGAAGAGCCAGTGACCAATATCCATATGTCATTTCATAACTCACCAAAATTTACTTGTTTAATATTCAATATCTGCTCGAAAATAAAAACCATTTCTGCCAGCCCAAAATGGCCGGAGTAGACTATCATAGGCGCTCAAAGAGGCCAGAAAATTAGGTTTACCTATGTCATAGTATCATTCACAAAACTTTCAGGAATTGTTATTGATAATATATTGAATCCATAAAAAATAATGACAGAACTTTTTTGTCCCTCTTAAGTGTTGGCAGAACTCTTCGAAAATTCATTAAGAACAGCTGTAGGTACTTATGTCATTTCAGTACGCTTGAAATTTATAGGAAATGAAGAAAATGTGACTAGAAAGCGAATTATAATCATGACAGAAATTTTTTACATCACGAACCATCTGCCAGAACGAGAAATGAAAGTGCGAGCGAAATGAGCTTATTCATATTTGCAAGTCAGACCGAGAGCGCATATTGTCAATTAAAGGAATAAATTAAAGGAATTGAAGGTGTTTTTCTAACATTACAACAATTTATTTAGTAATAAACTATTCAAAAAATTATGCTCTTCCTACGCATCCTCAAAATTTGTTTCCTCATCGTCGTCATCTTGGTTTACATTTTCAATGAATGCATTGTTTCTCACTTGCAGAATATTTTTAACAGTATTATAACGGTTAGTTCTCAAAAAATGAGTAAAATATTTACACCAACAGATTATTAATAAACATTGACTTTGTTAGATGAATTCTGAAATCTGAACTGAGCTCCAAGAATTTTCCGAATGGATTGAGGAGGTCTTGAGTATACCTATACCCGTGTGACTTACGAAACATTCAAAGAAGTGTAAGATCTCAGTGACATAAAGGGGTAAAAATTAACCATCAGGGCATTTAAAACCCCAAAAGTTGGGTAGACTAAGGGCCGGTATTATAAAAGGCGAATCGAGGATTCAACCGTGCGCAAACTACCATATAGTGAGAAATTTGGTTGTTGGCGCAACGGTTGAATCCTCGGTTGGCCTTTATAATACCGGCCCTACGAGTAGTAAAAGAAAGTATAAGACTTCCACAGTGAGCTTTAGTATTACGAGTACATGCGAATACCCTTATCATCGGATCAGGTAAATGAAACTGAAAACAAATTCTATAATTTCATAAAAGAATTTGAGCTTCAGCCACATAATTTCATATCGACTTTTGATGAGTCTCGTAAATGCCCAATATGCGCTCTCGCCTCTCGGGCCGACTTGCAAATATGAATAAGCTCATTTCGCTCGCACTTGCGCGGTAACATTTCTCGTTCTGGCAAATGGTTCGTGATTTAAAAAATTTCTGCCATGATTATAATTCGCTTCTAGACACATTTTCTTTATTTTCTGTAAATTTCAAGCGTAGGTACTGAAATGACATAAGTAGCTACAGCTGTACCTGTGATTTTCAAAGAGTTCTGCCAACACTTAGGAGGGACGAAAAAGTTCTGTCATTATTTTTTATAGATTCAATATATTATCAATAACAATTCCTGAAAGTTTTGTGTATGACATAGGTAAACCTAATTTTCTGGCCTCTTTGAGTGCTTATGGTAGTCTACTCCGGCCATTATGGGCTGGCAGAAATGGTTCTTATTTTCGAGCATATATCGAATATCAAACAAGTAAATTTTGGTGAGTTATGAAATGACATATGAAAATTGGTCACTGGCTCTTGGTCTAGTATTATAAAATAACCACGCCACTGGTAACAGTCTTTTTGTTCGAAATAATTCGCACAAATGAAAGTTTTAAAAGAATGTAATTCGATTGAATCGAAATCACTAAAAATTGCGAATCACAGGAAAACTAAACTTTTCCGAATTCACGAAAAGGAAGCAGAAAATTTGGAATTAACGGATGCAGAATTATCCACGATTAAGTCAATCAATGAACTGAATTAAATATATGGAAACGAAACAAATATACGACATATGCTGCACTCCACAGCTGACGAATTGTTCTTATACATAAAGGTTGATCCACATGGGAATTCCTTAGTTTGGAGAAATTAATTTAATTATTCGAATTTTGAAAATTCAGAATATTTATTTGAAGCGTTCACTTTTGGCGTGAACAAAACAGGCCGCCGTAAAATTGTGTGAATTTTACAGAACTTTGGAAATAGTAGAGTTCAATTTAGTGAATTAAAATTGAGAAAAATTCGAAGAGATCGTACAGAATACAGAATTAAATATTGAGAGGCACCAATCTTGTTAGTGCTCTCGTATATTGACCGGATACAACTGGAATATACGTCCGATAGGCCAAGTGGCAGGTTTGGAAACTATGCCCTTTATAAAGACGAAATCTCCAATAGATGGACAAGCGTTTTGTGCTTACCATTTATAACGCTGAATGAAAGTGTTGAGATATTCGTGTGACCATTGTTTCCTGAATTGTTGAAACAATTTTTTATGGTGTTCCCTGTTCCCAACGTTTAATGGGCGTTTGAACATTGTCAAACATCAATTCGGGAATGGACAACAATGGGGCGCCTATCAGGAAGTGTCCTTGTGTCAAAAAATCCGCGGATTCGGAGGGATCAGAGGACAAGGGGCAAATTGGTCTACTTTTTAAAACCGCTTCAACACGAGTGAAAATCGCTGCAAGTTTCTCAAATTTACACATGAAAATATACCTGGTTCGAAACTCTAATTGTTGAAGCACTTACCACTTCAGATTTGGATGTAAAATATGATAAACTCATGGATTCTCTGTCGTATAACAGAGGAAAATAAAAAAGAAATGATCGAAAAGCTTGAACAAACCTGATTTTCGATAATGGGCAAACATCTATAAGAAAATATGTGATTTTTTCAATAAACATGCATCTTGGAAAATTGTTAATATTTATTCACTTTCATTTCAAAACATTGGTGATAATATTGGTTCCGATTGAATGATACCATGTGTCACAGTGAATTAAAGAATAATTCTACATATCAGAAGAACTGTACCTCCAACTTTATTAGGCATGTATGGATTTGTTCAGTACAAAATATACCTCGACCGTTAATATTTAGTTCAGTTATTCATTCTTGCGTGTGCTTTTCATTTCACACCAATTTGATCTTTCATATCTACGCCTAGGAAAACCAAAATCTATAATTTCTACTTCAGTCATTATTCTTTTCAATTTGATTAATAATCAAACATCATTTTTGAAACAAGCCTGACTTGTGTCATCCATGAATGTAGGGTTAGAATTCAAAGTTTATCGTTAACAGTACTGACCGAGACGTCGACTAGTGTACACGTACCGAGAGTTAAGCTTGTGTGTAAACCAGTTCAGTGCGCCGTACGCCACGTTGATGCGCATCATACAAGTTAGTGCTTGTAAAAGGTTTTTGTTTTCTCGCGCGTTGAGTCCAGGTCCGAAAGGATCGTTGGTTCCGTGCGTCAGTGATTTACGGACTTTTAGTGAAGTTAAAAAAGGAGTGAAGTGCCTATCACGAATTGAAACATGAGTGAATATTCGGATAACGATGAATCCTTCATGGAAATGGAGGATAGATACTCGTCCTCTGAAGAAGAGAGTGATGAATTGAAGGAACTCGTCAAGCTCCGAAAGGAGAATGACGAGCTCAAAGCCAATCTAGCGGCCCTGACAACCTGCATGGCAAATTTGACCAGCGAGATGAAACTCTTGAGAGAAGAACTCTCCAAAACGAAGTCCCCAAATCAACAGGTAAGAAGTTATTCGCAGGTTTTGACTTCTGAACCAGGAACATCGGCCCAAACCAATCCCAATACAGTTATCCCTCCCAAAAAGATAACCTCAATAATTGAGGATAGCAATAAAATCCCCAAACCTCAAGGAGCTCCTCCAGCCAAGCGTGCCAGAAAAGAGAGTACGTCCTCAATTGAGAACAACTCAAAAAAGACAACGGTGACACCTCAGTCACCTGCTACAGAGAAAATTCCCCCAGTGACAATGATGGGAACGTCAGACTGGACGGAAATGTCCAAAGCTCTCTACAGCAAGAAAATAAATTATAACCGGGCAACGGTTGTTAAAGACGGCATCAAAATTATTGCCTCGTCTGCAGAAGATTTCAGGAAATTAACAAAATTCCTCGATCAACAAGGTAAAGAATATTTTACTTACCAAATGGAAGAAGAAAAGAGAGTGTACGCCGTCATAAGGTACTTGCCACTTGACGCGGATATTGACGTGATTAAAAATGATCTAGGACTACAAGGCATCAAAGATGCTGAAGTAACACGAATGACGTCGAACAAAACGAAAAAGGCAATGCCTCTCTACCTTGTGAAAACTCAACACAAGGAAATATTTCAAGTGAAAAAACTATATAGCCTCTGTATAGAAATTGAACCAAAAAAGAAGCCTGAAGGCCCAGGACAGTGCCATCGCTGCCAGAGATATGGACATGCACAAAATAAGTGCACATTTCCGTGGAGATGCGTAAAATGTTTAGGGGCACATTGCACAAAAGAATGTGCATTGACGCAAAAAGAAGGTGAAAGGAACGCGGCATGCGTTTTATGTAACCAAAGTGGACATCCCGCCAGTTATAAAGGCTGCAGCGCATATAAAAATCTTACGAAGAAGAAAACACCGACAAAAAAAGAAGCCCCCCCCAAGAAAATCGCTGAAAAAATAGAGACTGTTGTTACTGTTGAAAAACCACAGGTACAAAAAACAAAGAACTCGTCCACAAAACCAATTGAAACCAGAAGGGAAGACCCTAAAGATGAACTTGACAAACTCACTGAGAAAATATTCAGCAGAATAATGCAGAAATTTGAAAAAGAATTCGAGAAGAAATTTCAAAACTTATTTGGAAATAAATAATTTATGAACATGCAATCACAGCTAGAAAATCTGAAGATAGTTTCCTGGAATATTAACGGAATCAGAGCCCGTAAATCAGATATTGAACAATTGTTAGAAGAAAGACATCCTGATATTATGGCGCTTCAGGAAACTAAATTAACTCCTAAAGATAAAATATCCTTCGAAAACTACGAAATATACAGAAGAGACAGAAATGAAAGAAAAGGTGGAGGGGTTGCTATTCTCGTTAAAAGGGACGTGAACCATTACCTGAATGCGGTTGTAAATCACGAGAACAATGACGCAACTATAGAGGCACTATCGATCACAGTAAAGATAAGAAGAGAAAGCATTAAGGTATTCTCTGTATATAAACCACCGCAAATAAATCTGCCAGAGGAAGAGATGAAGATTTTATTAGGGGGTCATTTTCCAAGAATAATACTTGGAGATCTCAACTGTAAATCTCAACAATGGAATTCTAAAATAGAGAATGCAAATGGCAAGAAATTGAAAGAATATGCCGAAAAGGAAGATGCCATAATCATGGGACCGGAAATACCGACATATTTACCTAGTGGCAATGGAACCCCTGATGTACTAGACATAGTTATAATGAAAAATATAAAACAAGATTTTGCTCTTGAAACGATAGAGGATGGAACATCTGATCACAACCCGATAGAGTTCATTTTAGGACATGGACCTAGAAATGAAGGGACTCAAACACGAGAACATACCGATTGGGACGAATATAAGAATAAACTCCAAGAAAATATCACGAGTATTCCACAAATTAACACTCCTGATGAACTAGATCAATCAGTCATTGCTTTGGAGAGTGCGATTATGAAATCCTATGAAGAGAGCACGGTTAGAAAAACTAAACCTACTCCCAAACATCCCTATGGCGATACTCCAAAAGAGGTGAAAGAACTGATTAAAGTCAACCGAAGACTAAGAAAGAAGTACAGGATGTATAAAACAGATAATGATAAAAACAGACTAAACAGACATAGTCAAATACTTAAAAATGCACTAAGGGAGCTCAGAACGAATAGATGGAATAAGAAAATAAGTGAACTCAACACAGAAGACCACTCTGCATGGAAAATGCAAAAAAATTTACGTAATGAAAAAACTCAAATTCCACCACTGCATGGAATGCATGGAATGGCATATTCAAAAAGCGATAAAGCTAACGCTCTTGCCGATACTATAGAAAGGGAGTCAAGAATAAACTATTGTGAAGAAGACGATGAGGACCTAGAAGAATTAATAGAAGATAATGAAGAAGAAATGAAAGAATCACCACCGGATGACAAAATCCCTCACCCAACATCTCCGGCAGAAATCAAAGAGATAATCAATAATTTGAAAACAAGAAAGGCTCCTGGAAAAGATAAAATTACAAATCTCATGCTGAAGAAAATGTCAAAGAAAGGAACGGCAGCTCTCACTAGCATAGCAAATGGCGTGATGAGAACAGAGCACTTTCCGAAAAGATGGAAATCTGCCGAAGTGATTGTTTTCAATAAACCAGGTAAAGACAAAAAGTTCCCACAGAACTATAGACCGATAAGCCTGCTCCCAGCCCTAGGAAAAATTGTGGAGAGAGTCTTAGCCAGACGACTTAATGAAGAAACAGAGGCCCTGCAGACGATACCGAGTGAACAATTTGGGTTCCGAAAACAACATTCAACTGAACAACAGCTCCTAAGAATAACCGAGTATATCACAGAAGGATTTCAGAATAAACAAGCCACAGGACTATTATTACTAGATGTAACCAGAGCTTTCGATAGAGTATGGCATGAAGGACTAGCATATAAAATGAAAAATTCAGGTTATTCACCCAAGTTATGCAGAATAATAAGAAATTATTTGAGGGATAGGAACTTTTGTGTGAAAATAGGTGATGTTCATTCCACACTCAGATATTTGGAAGCAGGAGTTCCCCAAGGATCCATACTAGGACCGCTACTCTATAACATATACATACATGATATACCAAGAAATCCAAGATGCCTGCTTGCTCTATACGCGGACGATACGGGCATAGCAATTAGGCACAGAAATACAAAAATAATTCACAAAAGACTTCAAGAAGCTGCAGACGATATCAGTCAATGGTGTAACAGATGGAAAATCAAAATCAATGGAGAAAAGAGTCAAGCAATACTCCTTCAAAAGAGAAAACTGAAGATGGATTCGAAAATATCCATAGACGATAATGAAATAGAATGGCAGAATGAAGCTAAATATCTAGGAGTAATATTAGACAAGGGACTTACGTGGAAACAACACATTAAGTGTGCAGTGGATAAAACGAATGTAGCAATGAAAAGACTATATCCGATTATAGGCAGAAGAAGCCAAATGAACAGAAACACGAAATTGAGGATCATAAAAGCAGTCGCCAGACCGCAGCTAACTTATGGATCAACAGCATGGGGATATGCAGCGAGAACCCATATAAAGAGGATACAAAGTACAGAAAACAAATTTCTGAGATGGGCACTAGACGCCCCCTGGTTTGTTAGGAATGAACAGATACAAAAAGACATAAAATGGGAGTCCATTACTACATTCATCAAACGAAAAGCTGCAAAAGCCTATGAAAGAGCTAGTGAACATCCAAATGACGACCTTAGAAGGTTAGTTGACTATGACCCCGCTGAAGATGAAAAAACAGCTAGAATTTACCGCAAAAGACCTAGAGACCAATTGCGAAAATGAAGATATAGAACTCCACACTTAGTAAGAGATATCCAATTGAAGGATGTACACAAACACTCAGCATAAAAGAATGCGAAAGAGAAAATAACAGATAAGATGATGGAAGGTTTATAGGCTTATGCCCGGAACCAACCGCAGGAGAGGTGTTTAGTCGGTAAGAATCCGACACTACCCAGAAAGACTGGGTGTCTGATGTAAGATTCACCTCTTCTAGAACAAAAAAAAAAAAAAATTATCGTTAAACTTCCATTTAATCCTCCCAATTCGGAGGATTATCTTTAACCGTTAGTTAGGGTAGTAAAACTAGGATTACGACACGGTGCAAGAGAGTCATAGACACTAATCGAGGTTTTGCATTTAATCTGAAGTTTTGTCATACGGTGCAAGCGGCCCTAAAGTACCCGATACAAAAACGAATATCCAACGAATTTTTACAGTTTCAAATTTAGATTACAATGACATTTACCGAAAATATGCGGCTCTTCGTCCAAGTTATGCTACCAGTCGCCGATTGTTTTTGAAGTATCAAAATAAGAGGTGTTTTAACCAAGTTGTTGGAATAAATAGTATTGGAAAGATGCCTAGCTTAATAGCAAAACACCTAAAGTTACCAAATCCTGATGCCTACACGGGCCATTGTTTTCGGAGAACATCAGCCACACTCCTTGCTAATACGGGGGCCGATATATGTGTTTTGAAGCGCCATGGAGGATGGAAATCTTCGACTGTGGCCGAAGGATACGTGGAAGATTCTATCAACAATAAAATTCAAATATCAAATAAAATTTTAGACTGTGAAATTTCAGGATCAAGTGCTGATATGCAAGCAACTGCCGTAGTTGCTTGCAAATCAAAAACGGATAGTCTTCCAACTCCCAAAACTACGATATCACGAGCTGAATCTGAGTTATCTGGTTTAGGAATAAATATTGGTTCGTGCACTGGCTGCACCATTAATGTTAACATTGTAAATAATAAATAAAATTAGGTAGTGTTAAATTTCCTCACAATTTGAAAGCCTTAATTATTGTTATACATTAATAAATAGATGATTTCTTGGATTTTTGCTTGATTGAGGAACATAAAGGTCAAAATATAAAAATCCCATATAGTTTACATGCAGTGCGCGAAGTAAGTATTTCGCACACTACTTCGCGCACGGTGTCATGGTAACGAAGGAAAATGAAAAAAAGGGTCACTTCGCATATTGTTGTCAATGCGCGAACCTTGTCATTTTTTGACGTTTGTAGAAAAAAACGTATTTTACACTTTTCGGTCCGGGGGCGTGGCCTAAATTGTCAAAAAGTAAGTCCGAAAAAAGGGCCCTAGCTCGGAAAGGGGGCCACTGAAGAGAAAAACGATATGGAAAAAGAAAGAAGAAGAACAGGTGCTTCTTTTGAGGTATGATTCGTCTTTTCACGTGGTCAGGAAGTACGTTAATTTTCAGATCGAATATCGCGAATTCGGTAAAAATCGCGAAAAGGTGCCACATGTTTTCATCTGAAGGCTTTTGTTCCAGACATCCTAGACGGAAGTTTTAGATACGAATCGAAAGAGGAAGAATCGGTCTGCCCCCGATTGGCTTTTCGATTTCTGACGTTGGGCTATTTCTTTGGAAAATTAGATAGAAAATTTGACATTTTGTAAACAACTTAGATAAGGGTCTAGTCTAAGGTAAACAAACATGTTAATATATTCAGTGGTTCACAAACCTGCCTACTTTCTATGACAAGTTGAGTTTAATGGTTAAGAGAGTCGATGTCGATGTATGTTGAGTTAGATTTGTAGAAGTTATAAATTGATTTACAAGTTGCTGTATTGATATCTTATTCGATTAAATAATTAAAAACGACTACCTGTGTATAAATTACGTAACATTGGTTATGGGCCCAGCCCATAGGTAGAAGTTTTGGAAGTTCTAATAAAAAGAGGAGTTAACCTACATTTCACACGAGTTACCGAATCCCGGCTAGTAAAGGCAAAACGAAATTGAAATGAATTCTGCTGAGAATAAATATGGAATTTCACCATTTAATGAGAATGGATTCGACAACTGGAAATTCAGAATCAATGCAGTGTTGAGGGCTCTAGATTTAAACGATGTTCTGGAGGAAGTGCCCGCTACTTCGAAGGATGAGAATTGGAATAAAAAGAACAATAAGGCGTCTCTCGTAATCATTCAAAGCGTAGCAGATTCGCATTTAGAATATGTGAAAGATATAGTTGAAGCAAGAGATATGATAAATAAATTAGAAGATATATTCAGCAAGAAAGGTACGTGCTCGAAATTTTACTTATTGAAAGAGCTAATAAATCTGAAGTACTCATGTAAAGAGGATGTCCAAGAGCATTTCCCAAAGTGTGACAGAATATTCAGGGAACTTAAAAATTAAGGAAGCAATTTTGACGAGTCTGACATGTCATGTTTCCTGCTGTTGACAATGCCATTTGAATATGAAAATGTTGTCACTGCAATTAGGACACTTTCAGAGAAAATTTTAAAATTAGAGTTTGTTAAAAGCAGATTATTAGAGTTCTCAATGAATAGACATTCCCCAAAAATTATCAAGGATGAAAAACCACTATCGTTTGGTGCTGTTGCACGAAAAGACACAATTAAATGTTTCAAATGTGGAAAATTGGGGCATGTGAAGAGTGTTTGTGGAGTAAAATGTTTTAAATGTAACAAATTTGGACATAAATCAAAGAATTGCCGAGCAACTAAAAATAAATATCAGAATGAAAGAAAGGCTAACTATGCAACTGGAAATTTCAATTCTACAAGTACTACTGATGTTGCTTTTTGTGCCACTTCATATCGACAAGAGGAGATGGTATGGTATGCAGATTCTGGAGCAACACATCACTATATCAATGATGAAGATGTTTTGACGAACAAGAGGGTGTTTTCTAAACCGAGGGTGATCAAGCTGGCAGAAGAAGGCAAAAATATGGAGGCAGTTAGTATGGGTGATGTAAATGTATTGAGTTATGTTGAAAATAACTATGTATCTGTAACACTAAAAGATGTATTATGTGTGCCAAAATTAAGAGTCAATTTACTATCAGTTTCCACTAGTGAAAAAGCAGTTTCCACTAGTGAAAAAGCAGGCTTTGATGTTATTTTCTCTCAAAATAAAATGATTATTAAAAGGGGTAAAAATAAGTTTGTTGAAGGTGAACGTATTGGGAGTCTATACAAGGTATGTTTCAAATTTAATGAAGAACCTATAGCAAGTTTGGCATATGATGATAATATGGAACTTTGGCACAGAAGATATGGACATTTAAATTTCAATTCACTTTTTAATAATATTAAGGTAGTAAATGGTTTGAAAATTTGCAAAAAACAGGAAAATAAAATTTGTGAAGTTTGTGTATTAAGTAAACAGAAACGTCTTCCATATAATTCGAAAAGTACAAGATCTACTAGAGTTTTAGAGTTAGTGCATACAGACATATGTGATCCTATAACCCCTAGGTCATATAACAATAAAAGTTATTGCATAAGTTTTGTAGATGACTATTCAAGATTTGTTATTATTTATGCTGTTGAAACGAAAGATGAATTGTATGACTGTTTTAGGAATTATGTCAACAAAGTAACTTCCATGTTTTGTGATAAGAAGTTATCAAAAATACGATGTGACAATGGAGGTGAATATCGATCCAAGAACTTGAAAGAATTTTGCTCAAAGAAAGGTATACAAATTTCCTACACACCACCATATAGTCCACAGATGAATGGAGTTGCTGAAAGAATGAATCAGACATTGATGGATAAGGCGAGGTCCTTGATTTTACAAGCTGAAATAGGTAAGACCTATTGGGAAGATGCTTTATATGTAGCTGCTTATATAACGAATAGAACACAATCTTATCTAGTAAAGGATAAAACACCTTATGAACTGTGGTTTGACAAGGTACCAAATGTATCAAATATGCGTGTTTTTTGATGCATTGCATATGCAAGAATACCAGATGTTTTGAGAACCAAACTAGACAACAAAGAGGTTAAATGCAGATTCATTGGATATACAGAAAATGGGTATAGATTATGGAATGAAACTGAGAAGAAGTTAATACATAGTAGAAATGTTATATTTGATGAAGGTAATTTCAAAATGGAGAAAATATATAGTGACGATACAGATGATGACGAACGTGAGAATGGTATTACTTATGAAGAAATTACAGAAGATGCTATTGATGTGACAGAGCCACGTATTGAAGATGAAAACAATAGACAGACAAATTCAAGACCAAGAAGAGATACAAGGTTTCCAAAGAGATTTGATGATTATGAAGTATAAATGAGCTGTTTAGCATTATTGAGTGAATTCTCAGATAATCCTAAATCATATTATGAAGCCAAACAGAGTGGATGGTGGAATGAATGGTTTGAAGCAATAGAAGAAGAATTAAATGCTTTGAAAGAAAATGAAACTTGGAAACTTGTTGATAGACCAGAAAATGAAGAAATAATTAGTAATAGATGGGTGTTCAAAGTATAAGAAACTGAACCAGACAAACGCATTTATAAAGCAAGACTTGTGGCTAGAGGATTTGAACAAAGAAATTTTGGTATGAGTTCACAAATTCATGCACCTGTTGCACGTTTATCTTCACTGAGATTATTTCTATCAGTTTGTAACCACTATGGTTTAATCCTGGAACAATTTGATGTGAAGAATGCTTTTCTGAATAGTTACCTAAGAGAGAAGGTCTATATGAAAATACCAGAAGGACTGAAGATATCAGATGGTGATAAGAATAGGTAAGGTATGTTTGTTGAAGAGAGCAATCTATGGATTGAAACAATCTCCGAAAGCATGGAATGAAAGATTTAATGAGTTCATGATGAATTTGGATTTCAGAAGTTCAAAATCTGATTATTGTCGTTATACTTTTGCTGATAAAAGAAAACATTGCTATTTACTATTGTATGTAGATGATATTTTAATAGCTTCTGATTGTATTGATTTGTTGAAAAGTTTAAAGTCAAAATTAACTGAGACATTTAAAGTGAGACGATTAAGTAATAACTATAATTTTTTGGGAATTCAGATAGGTAGAAATATTGCAGAAAATATTATAACTCTTGATCAAAGTTCAGCAATTAAGAATTTGATAAAGAAATTTAATGTGGAAGATAGTAAAACTTTCAATACTCCTATTGAAAGAAATCTAGATCTCAAGAAGAATAATGATGATAATTTGAAAACTAAGTTGCCTTATAGAGAACTTTTAGGTAGTTTGATGTATATAATGTTGGGCAGTAGGCCAGATATTTGCTTTAGTATAGCATTTTTTGGAAGATTTCAGGATAATGCTACTGATGAACATTTCAAACATTTATTAAGAGTTTTAAAATATTTGAAATCAACTGTGAATTATAAATTATATTTTTGTCACTCGAATGAGAGTTTTACAGGATATGCTGATGCAGATTTTGCAATGATTCAAATGATAGAAAATCTGTGAGTGGTTTTTGTTTAAGATTGTTTGATAATTTGATTTCATGGACTTCTAGAAAGCAAAACATTGTAACTTTATCAAGTACAGAATCTGAGTTTGTATCTGTTTGCGAAGCTTCATGTGAACTTTTATACTTTAAAAATGTAATTACAGATTTTAACATTGAAATAAGTTTGCCCATTACTTTGTATGAAGATAATCAGAGCACAATAAAATTGTTGTATGTAAGACTCCAATTCGTGAAATGATTTAGGATTGCATCTGTAATGATGATTTATTTTGATAACATGAATAACTTTATAACTAAATACATACCTGTAATGATGAAATACAAAATATCAGACAATACGAACCGGAATCAACAAATGAACAACTTATTACTATAGTTACAAATGATCAATTGGTACATAATCATAAATAAAGAAACATAGACAAAAAGGTTTATAGAACATTATCTGAAGTACGGTGATGTCGTACTTTACATGTATAATTTTGAAAATAACCGAAGATGTAAACACATTGATACAAAATTACATTTTGTTCTAGATTTAATTAATAGAGGAATTATTGAAATGAAATATATTTGCACAACACAGCAATTGGCTGATATATTCACGAAGCCTTTAGGAGGCGAAAGATTTTGTGATCTTTCTAATGCGTTGTGTATTAAGGATTAAAATTTTTATGTTTAGTTAAGTTTTTTTTTTGTCAGAAAGTCAGGTTTGGGGGAGGATGTTAATATGTTCAGTGGTTCACAAACCTATATACTTTCTATGACAAGTTGAGTTTAATGGTTAAGAGAGTCGATGTCGATGTATGTTAGATTTGTAGAAGTTATAAATTGGTTTACAAGTTGCTGTATTGATATCTTATTAGATTAAATAATTAAAAACGACTACCTGTGTATAAATTACGTAACAAAACAGAATACAGTAGAATCCGCTTATAATGACATTGAAGGGAAGTGACAAATAGGTCATACTAACCGGACGTCATATAAAGCATAATGTTCGAAAAATTGAGGCACTTCAAATTTTTGTTATAGATTCAGTTTGACAAAAAAAACATTATTTGAAAATTTATATTTAAAAAATAGAAAAAAACAGGTCACACTGAAAACATACATAATGTACTAAATACATACATAACGTTCTAAATATGTACAACATAACAAAAACCATTTTTAATGTTTATTTTTTATATAGGAAATCTGTTATTTTTGATTGTTTTTGAGTTTTTATTGAATTATAATAATATTTTCTAACGCCATTGTGCAAGGTAGACATGGCTATATTCAAATTATCATTTTCAATATTGCTATGCACGAATCTTGATAATAGGTCTGCAGCTTTCAGAGCCTCTTCTGCGGTAGGTGATGAGTCTTCTTCAATTTCCTCTTCTTCATCACTATCGTTTTGCTGAATAGCTTTTATGTTATGCACGATATCTTCATCTGTCATTTCCTCGCATGTGACGAGGTTGCTATCGATGTTGACATAATCGTTCCATTTTGCCGGCGCAGCTATGTTGTCTGAATTTGAAGTTCTCACCCACAAAGATAATGGAATGTCATCTTCATCATCGAATTCATCTTCTACTGTTTCTTGAATAGATGAATCGTGAAGGTTTTGAACGAATCCTGCATGTTTAAAACAGTTGCGAATGGTACTTCGTGAGATATTATTCCAGGCATCGTAAATCATAAGAATTGCATCTAAAATTGTTACTTTTACGGAGGAACTGTTTTGGTCAGAATCAAGACAATTAATCATTTTGACAACAAGATTTCTTCGGAAGTTGCTTTTGAGTGACCGTATTATTCCTTGATCCATGGGCTGTAAGATTGATGTTGTATTGGGTGGAAGGAAAGCAAGTGTTATAGACTTTAAATCAGAAACATGTGGATGCGCTGGGCAATTATCAACAAGCAATAAAATCTTCTTCTTGTGCTTTAAGTCGCGATCCCAATCTCGAAGCCATTTCTCGAAAAGTTCAGACGTCATCCAGGCCTTACGGTTGTTTGCATAATCAACCGGTAACGACTTAACACAGCTGAAACATCTAGGTTTCTTAGATTTGCCAATAACCAACAGTTTTTTTTCTCTGTGCCGCTCAGATTTGCTGCTACCATGATGGTTACTCTATCTTTCGACAACTTGCCCCCACTGCAATTCTCACTTTTGAATTTTAAAGTCCTGTCCGGCATTAACCTATAAAACAAACCAGCTTCATCTGCATTAAAAATCTGATCATCAGAAAACTCTCTTCTTAGATTTGGCCACACAGTCGTCAGCCAGTTCATTGTTGAGCTCTGGTCAACAGACGAAGATTCACCGACAATTTTTCCTGACACAATATTATGTCTAACTTTGAACCGACTTATCCAGCTAGCAGAACAATTGAAGTTGCTGATTCCCAAATTAGAGGCAAAAACATTTGCTTTTTCCTGTAACATAGGGCCGCTGACAGGTATTCATCTGTTTCGTTGGATTTTAAACCACTGAACCAAGGCTTCGTCAACATTCTCTTGTCGAGACTTCCGAAGCCTCTTCGGTTTCAAAACATTAGAATTGAACGATTCCTTAATCTGGTTCTTTTTTTTAATATCATGGAAATGGTCGAATGACCGACCCCAAATTCTTTTGCGAGAGATGAGTTTGATTCTCCATTCTCTAATCTGGCTATAATTGCACCTTTCTCCTCAATAGTAAATGCTTTACGACGTTGCGATGTCATTTTCAATATAAATCACAGGACCACTCCCCGCGACTATATTATTTCGACTGAGAAACAAAAGGGAAGTCAAGTAGTTACGCGTCAAACACATAAAACATAGGAAAGGGGTAGGGAGGTTCGCGAAAACGATCGAGATGTCACTATAAGGGCCCCCGCAGACTGCAGACTTTTTATCGGCCGATAGTTTGGTCGGCTTCTTAATCAGTATGGAGAGGAATCGCTGTAGTGTGCGCATATGCATTCCTCTCCATACTGATTAAGAAGCCGACCAAACTATCGGCCGATAAAAAGTCTGCAGTCTGCGGGGGCCCTAACCGGACATAAGTTCTTCAAATTGAGTCATAATAAACGACATGTCATTATAAGCGAAGTCATTATATCCGAACACTGTTATATGGATCTTTATATGGAAACCAAACTTCACACTGCAATAACGTCATATTAAGCGGTTGGTCAGTATAGCCGGCGTCATATTAAACGGATTCTACTGTATTTTGGCATGACCGATCAGCTGTTCGGTCGCCACCATGTTTCGGCCATGTTCCATGTTTGCATTCGGGTATAATGTTATTTCGAAGCCAAGCCAAGTTTTTACCTATGCATAATTGGAATTCATATAATAAATAATAATAATTTCAATCTGAGCTTGAATACTCAGCTTGAATTTTTAATATTCGGAGCATAATATTATGAGCGTAAATTCACGATGGTACTTCCGGAACATACCCAAAATTGAGAAGATTGATATTATGACATTTCCAATTGACATTTCTCACCAATTCTATCGGACATTTGGAGTAATTTCTTCAGAAATTGTAATTATTTCAAATTCCTATAAAAAAATTGAGTTGAAAGACATGTGCCTTTATAAGTGACGTTTCAGTAAAGTCAATCACTCCGAAAAATGATATCTTGATATTTAATATTTAATGAAAGTGAGGTTATATTGTGGAGACCAAATGGTAAAGACAGTAGCTTCAATTAATCTGATCGCAGCCTGCTCATGTGTATCTTCTGTACACTTCAGTGACTTCTGAATAGCATCTGCATAGGATTTGGATATATGTTATTGTATTGCTCATGCACATTTTTCCAGATGAAATGTATAGAATTGTGATTTATGAATGGTCTTGAAGATTATTAAAAGTCAGACAATCTCGAAAGAATTCAGTATTTATCAGCATCCCATAAGAATTGAAACAAAACTGAGGAAATGTGATGAATAACCCAATACATGAATCCTCTATAATATGAAAGAAGACTTTATAGTAATTGCTTTTGGTAGGTATCTCATATCTTGAAACAATTCAGTGCATGAAATATTGACATGGTCTGGATTTTTCTTTCTGAAAGCTTAGTGCAACAATGGTTTCTATAATATATTTTCAAAACAAAACGAAAAATAATATTCCGTTATCATCATCAAGTTCTGAACAGACATAAAATATGTTGTCACATGTACAGATAATGTATCAAACTGTATGTTACATACCTCTGTAAGTATGTATAATTTGGTTTAGTTTCATTCTCCTGTAAACAATTTGTTCTGATGCTATAAATAGGAATGCGGTAGTTGGAGATTTTTGAAATCACCGCAGTTATTCATGTAGATTACCGATTCATACGAGTAGGAGTAGAGGCTCAGGCTATACTATGTCATTATACCATAATTCTTAATTACGGTTCTCCAAGTTCCATTTTGCTTCATTCCAAAAATAGTTCTTAGACACCTCTTATGTAGAAGAAAAATTCTTTCACCTTCTAGATCTTACCCAAAAAATGATTCTATACTGTACTCTGGACTGGACGTAAGAATAGTAAGCAGCCAGAGCAGCACACAGTCCTAGCATTCCGATAGTTCGTAATGCATAGCAGTATGCAGTATCAATATATCCGGACAGGTTTTCAGTAGTTTTTTTTTTCAGGTTCATTATTGAGTTGTTATGAACCACCCATTCAAATTTTTCACATCATTCTTAAGACTCATCTTACACCCATTTTTGTCTTCTGCTTGACATATTATTGAAGTATCATATATGCAAACATTATTACATCATCGTCGGTATTGTGAACTAGATCTTTAGCATATAATATATAGAGTGAGGGCCCCAAGATGGAACCCTGTAGCACACCATTCGTTACATATTTGGAATCAGATGTTATTATATTTCCTTCTTTTCCCCCAATTATTGTCCTTTGTGTGATTGAGCTTTCTTCAGATCCAAACACAGAGCTGATTTAGGCACTCAATAATAGAATTTAATGCCTGATATTCACAGTGGATTCACCTTTCCTGAAGCCTTATAGAAGAACTTATAATTTACTTGTTTCACAAGTAAATTATAAGTCATTTGGTCGAATAATCAAATATTTTGTTTAAGTTGGACAGAATAGATACACGTCCATAATTGTCAATATTCTTTCTATATCTTTTTTTATGTGGATTTCACTAATGATCCTCTCAATTTGTGTGGGTATATTCCTGCTGGTAGCATCTGGTTGATAATGTCAGGTAATGGTTCAGTTATTATTGATGCACGGTTTTTCGAATGTTTTATGGCTACTTTATTAAATCCAACAGAGCTTTCATTTTTTAATTGTAGTATACAGAGTGGCCACTTTTTTAATGGGATTGTATTGGTAACTTTTAAACCATAAAGAGTTAGAAGGTCGGTCAAATGGAGAAAAAGCTGCATTCATAGAAGCATTGTCAAGCAGTTCCAACAAATCGTGATTATCAGGGCCGGTTATTGAGATATCATAAGAAAAGTAAATTCTGCCATTTTGATTTCTCCTTTTCCCACTTCATTTCAAATATTATCAAAAAATTTTACGGGAATTTTTTATTCGACAGTTAACTATCCTCAAATTGACATAATCAGATTTCTTATACAGGGTGGGGCAGAAAAACCTATCCGATTTCAAAACGTTATAAAATTAAAACCACTCAGCTTGTCAAAAAATTTTGTTTATTAACATATCGCAAATTTTATGCCATTTTTAAATTTAAGTTTTGAAAAGCACATCACTCAAATGTCGTCCTTGGGAGCGGATACACTTATTTAGGCGCTCGCGGTAGCTTTCCATGACTTTCACCGTCATTTCCACAGGAATTTCTTCAATTGCCCGAGCAATTTCCCTTCGTAAAGCAAGAAGGGTCCTTGGTCGATGCTGGTGAACCTTCGATTTGAGGTAACCCCAAATTCTGCCTGTTTACGGCGCCACAAAGGTGAAAATGGGCTTCGTCCGTGAAGAGCACAACATCGTCGTTTGGCAGTTCTCGGAGATCGCGACACAGGTTCGTACGGGTTTCAAAATCCCTTTCACTTAATTTCTGTGCAACAACCATTTTGTAGGGATGCATTTTGAGGTCCCGGTGCAAAATTCGCCGAATACTGCGGTTGGAAATCCCCAAAGCGAGCGAATGTTTTCGCGCCGAACGACGCGGGGAACGTTCAATCGCGGCTCTCACATTGGCCACGTTTTCAGGTCCTGTTGCTGTCCTGGGACGTCCAGGCGACTTCTTTTTCAATGCTGAACTCGTCTGTCTAAAATTTGACACCCACACTTTAATCGTAGCGTGATGTGGAACAGGATCATGACGCCCGAGTCCGAAATGAATTCGAAAAGCACGTTGTGTAGCAATTATCGAACCGCCGCATTCGATAAACCGCTCAATAACAAAAGCACGATGTTCACCAGACCAAGGCATGTTGACTACTGACAAATGGCATAAAACCAGCTTTCTAACGGTTTTTACCCCACTACTATACCTGCTCTCTCTTCTGAGAAAAAGGGATTTGAAATCGGATAGGTTCTTCTGCCCCACCCTGTACAACGTTCCGTACTTTCTGGGCCACCTTATTTTTTTTCGATAAGCACCTGCATATTTTATGATTCTTTTCGAAATAACTTTTAATGCTGAATTTAACGATATATCATACAATGTCATTCAAAGTTGATTTTACAAAATGGTGGACATTTCGAACACTTACTTCATTTTCTTTCGAATTATCATTTGATATGTCTTTCATTAAATGATAGTTTCGTTTAATTGTTACGAGTTAGGTTTTCCACCTCTTGAAATTTTTAAATAATTATTACGTAACTGAATCAAAGCAACAAACAAGTAATAATTATTTACTTATTTCAAGAAGTGAAAAACCTAATTTATAATAATTAAAGGTAACTATCATTTAAAGAAAGACAAATGAAATGATTATTCGAAAGTAAATGATGAAAACTGATGAAGTAAGTGTTCGAAATGTCCACCATTTTGTAAAATCAACTTTGAATGACATTGTATGATATCGTTGAATTCAGCGTTGAAAGTTACTTCGAAAAGTGTCATACAATATGCAGGTCCATATTGAAAAAAATGAGGTTGAGGGTGGTCCAGAAAGTACGACACGTTGGATACGAAATCTGATTATGTCATTTTGAGGATAATTAACTGTCGAATAAAAAATTCCTGTAAAATTTTTCGATAGTACTTGAAATAAAGTGCTAAAAAAATAAAAATCAAAATGGCAGAATTTATGATATCTCAATAACCGGCCCTGATAATCTAGATTTGTTTGAACTACTTGACACTGCTTCGATGAATGTTACTTTTTCTTCATTTGACCGACATTCTCACTCTTATGGTTTAAAAGTTACTTATACAATCCCATTTAAAAATTGGCCACTCTGTATCTACTGACTACTGCTTCATTCCTTAATATAAAGATGCTGTCTTTGAAAAGAATCATATTGTCTAATGACTCCATTGCAATAAAAGATAATTTCTATTCAGTTATAATTTTTAATGCTCTTGATTTGATATATCTTCGAGGTGCTTCGAATTTTAAATTTAGAGAATTGTTTGATTTATTTGCACAGCTTTTTTTGGTACCATACAAATTTTGGTGTGTTTAATACCTGAAAGCCAACGGAATCAAGGCATATCACATCTATTTGTTAATAATTAATAAAATATCTTCAACTGATTTGTTAATTTTTTTTGTCAATTCCCAAACCTTCAGATGTTTACTTATTGTTTAGTGAAACCTTGAAATTTATTTTTGTATATTCGCTTTCTTACAACTCATTTAAATATATACCTACTTAATATAGCAATTTGGACGTTCCATGTGTAGAGGATTTTCAGTTTTTCTATGATTTTCGCGACACCATTTCTAGAACTTTCTATGGGTCCTAAATGGAAGTTTTTTTAAACAGGTGATAACGTATCAATAGAAACTCAGCGTTTTTAGGCATGTAGAGCGCTATAATATAACAATAGGTATATTAGTGAGCTACCGGCTACTAGAGGGGAACTTCCTTCTCGCAAATAGTCTAAATGCACGCGTTAAACTATTCAAAGCCAGCCAACAAGTTTAACTGCATGGAATCTAGAAAGTGAATTATGTCATTGTCATCATTTCAAGTTTGTTGATGACAGCATTCTCTGACTTCTCTTTCAAATGCATTCTCAATCTACTTCAGACCCATATTTCGAATTTTTACAGCTGCCAATTTTTTTCCTATTCCATAATTGAATTGAAAAATGCTAATCTACCTGAAAGATGGATCTTTCTACAAGGTTGATCTGCTGGCACACTAGTCTTAAACTACATGGAAATGATATAAGATTTTTCGGTCGTAGAAAGGGTGCTCCAATTTCAATATCGTAAATTTAAATTCATTGATTCGAGAACAAAATATTAGTAAAAGTAGTTTGCATTTATTAAGAAAATTAGGTCCTTGAATGAGCTAGGTAGGTACTCTTATCCGAGCAAATAAATACCAGAAATATTTTTTTAAGTTGATAGATAGTACATTTCATGTCTCACCACTAGAAAAAAATTTTTCGAGTTCATATAAAAACTGCTTCAACATAAAAATCAAAAAAAAGGTTTATTTGAATTGAAAACATGACAACATGCAGGGCCACTTCGGCGGGGGTGTTCGCAGTGTGCTTCCTCTGAACAGGAATAACCTTCGTGGGCATAGTTTCAAACTTAAGCGTGAAAACTTCAGGTCCTCCCAGCGTCAACACTTCCTCACCAATCGTATCTTTCACAGATGGAACCGCCTGCCCGAGTCCGTGGTGTGATCGTCCTCGGTCAACGCTTTCAAGAACAGTTATGACAGGTGGAGGTCCTCGCTGTGATGAGCACCCGCGGGAGTGGCTGTGCGGTGTTGTATTTTTTTTTTATATGATAGGTATCTCAATTTTGTACTTCGCTTGCATTTTTCTAATTATCCGCACCTGTTTGTGTACGTGTATGTGATCTATTGTCAATGTACCTACCCCCGAGTTCATAGGCTTGTCCTCAACTCGAATCAATTATGTAATAAATAAATAAATAAAAAACTTGGTTATTAAGTCCTGGTTTGGTAATTTTTTTCTTCAATAAAAACAAATCTGTAAAAATGTTTCATTTAAAATCAGCATGAAACCATACAAAACCGACCATAAATATAGCATAAAATATTGTTTGATATATGTTGGAGCTGTCTGCTCGTGTTAAGTTTTACTAATTGAAATAGCTGCCTTAGCATCTCAATTTCTTTCTGTCGCTGACTATTTTCTTCTAGCTGCTGTTCGTATTTAATTTTACAATCAATTTCTCCTACAGATGAAAGATTATCTGTAAACGAAAAGATTAAGAATGAGAATATAAGAATTATAATACCTAATCAATTCATTTAGAGCTAAAAGAACCGCGTTGGAGACGTTAAAAAATTTGTACTCACCAAGTTTCGGTCCCAGATTACGAAAATGAAAACGAAAAGTCTGTAATCCTCTCAGTTTTTCCAGGAAAAATGCCCAAAGTTACATTTGGAAGGTAAGGTTATACATAGTTTTAGCCAGTTTTCTTGTATTTTCTAAATTAAGACTAATTGGAAATGTTTTATTCTGACTCCTACTTTAATTCATGAACTGAAATAATATCAAAAAGTACTGTTTTTCACCCACAAAACCACAAAAACTTCAAAAAACGTACACACTACAATGTAAACACCGTATCTGTTGGCTAATTGTACGTCACAACATGGATGCCAAAAAGTGGTGGGGTGAAAGGGCGCTGACCGGTGTTTAATCCGTGTTTCGCGACCAATCAGCGAACTTGGCCTTGCGTTTGACATTTCATGTTTGATACACGTTGCCTTTCCGAAATCTAGTCTAGTTGAATGTGTCAAATAAGTTTTATAAATCAATGCAAATAAGTGATTTTCTGAATATCTTGAGCAAAATACCTAAAAATAATGGTTCGTAAGTGTCAAGTGTGTGGCAAATTGGACTCCTACAACCCTAATTTGAGTGTTCACAGGTTAGTTTCATGTTTGCAGATTAGTGGCGTAGATTGTTCAATGTTTATAATTTTACTTCTAAATTTCCTTTGATATTGATAGAAGAGATATATGGCTTTCCATTTTGGACTTGGCTGATGCTGAAAACTTGCCTCAAAATCTGTTCTTATGTTCGGAACACTTCGAATCCAAAGATTTTGGTTTTCGAGCGAATGGTACCAAATATCTTAAAAATTATGTCAAACCTGTTCCCGTGAAACAACTCTGGGAACGGACGTCTTCAAGGTAAGTTTCTTTGCGAAGTTCCAGAGATTAATACGTGACCAATCAAGTGGCCCCCACGTTTGTCATGTATCGTTAAAGGGTTTACTACGCCGCTGCCTGAACAGGTATTGTTGCGCCTGAATTGTTTTTATGTTTCACATGTTCTGTATTTTATTGAATAAAGATTCAGTTTACCCAGACGATGTGTATAATTCAGATGGTATCTGACATGGCGCAGTCGGTAATTTTGTAAAGAAGTATAGTGCAAAGTTTTGGAAACAGTGAATTATTAATCATGGGAGATTATCGAGGAATAGCACAAATGAATTTCAGTGGTAATTTGGCTGAAAACTGGAAACTATGGAGGCAAAAATTTGAAAATTATCTGGTTGCTTCGGAAATCAATAAGAAAGCCGAAAAGATTCAAATTGCTCAACTACTTCATTACATTGGAGAAGAAGGAATTGCGATTTATAATACATTCACGTTTGCCAAGGAGGAAGAAAAACATCTACTGAAAAAAATCCTGAGTGAATTCGAAGATCATTTTCTTCCGAAAAAAAAAACCTTTCATATGTTAGGTTTATGTTTTTCACGTGAGTGTGAAACAATTGAACAGTTTGTCACCGATTTGAAAAATAAAGCGAGATCATGTGAATTCGGAAATCTCAAAAATAGCCGTATTAAAGTCATTATGATATGCGGATTGTTGAGGCAGAATCTCAAAGAAAAACTTCTACAAGAGGATGAAATCAGCTTGGAAGATGCTGTGAAAATGTGTCTAACAGTGGAAAAATCACGTGAACAGTCAAGTCAAATGACGGGTTCTACTCTCGATTTACAGGCTGTGGGTTGTTATCAGAACACTGGATACAGAAAAATACCAGGACAAACGAACGATGCAAGGAGACGTTTCGATGCAGTGTCCAGTAACCGTGAACGACCATTTCGAGGCGACTTCGTCAGGCCACCAAGGATGGAATCAGCGAGAGGCGACGGTGTGTGTTTCAGGTGCGGTATTGTGCACGAAAGAAATCGGTGTCCGGCTTTCGGAAAACAGTGCCGAAAGTGCGGTTTGAAAGGTCATTTTTCAAAGGTGTGCAGAAGGAAAATGATAAATCAGCTAGAAATTGAAGATAGTGAAACTGAAGAGTGCGATGGAAAATCCGTATTTGTTTATAGTATAGAAAATAATCTCAACAGAGTAAATTCATCTTGGTTTGCCCTTATTCTGGTTAACAATATGTCATTCATAGATTTCAAACTTGATACGGGCGCTCAGGCAAATTTAATTTCGTTAAATAATCTGAAACTAATTGATGTACCGAGGGAGTTTATTATTGAAACCGATATTTTGTTAAAATCCTATACAAACAACTCGTTACCAGTTTTGGGAAAGTGTTACCTAAATTGTAAACATAAAGAAATCGAATGCATATTAGAATTTTTCGTTGTAGAATCAAAATACGATTGTTTATTGGGACTTGAAGGGTGTGAAAAATTGAGTTTGATTAAAAGAATTGATACTATTAAAATTAATGGAAAAGATAGAAATGAGGAAATAATCAGGGCTATTCACTAAGCAAAATTGTTATGGATAGCAACTGTAAATCGTCGTTATTTTCAAGGTCAGTTGCTAAGCGCGAAATTGGTATTCACTATTTGAGTAAGTTGCTATAAAAGTAGCTATGTATAACAACTAGTGGCTTCGACTAGTGGTTCACTGGCAACTGCTTCAGAGGCTAACGAAAACAACTTGCGTCGAGCACTGATTGGATTGTTTTTTTTTTTTCATTTTTGTGACTAATTAAATATTGTAAATAAATAAGAATGGCATTTTTAGTACAGATAGACTTTTTAATCAGACAGGAATTAATACAAAGGTATGTGTGCTGCTAGAGTCTAGACTTTTGCCAACTTTTCAATAATTTTTTCCCTTTTCAGAGAAAATTTAAGGGCCGAAAAAAGGTACTTAAGAGATTCTAGTAATCCTTTTGAATTGCCAGATAACACTTTCAAGAATTTGTTTAGACTCAATAAAGAAACAGCTTTGGGACTTATAAATGATTTAAATAATTTGCTACCTGATGGGCAAAGGACAACACATATTCCGAATCATTTGAAAGTGTTACTAACTTTAAATTTTTATGCCCATGGATGCTACCAAGCCAGTGTTGGTACAACATTACATTTTCCAACAAGCCAAGCATCAGTTTCTAGAATTGTGACATTGGTTACTGACACCATTTGTGAACATATTGTTCCCAGAGAAATCAGGTATCCAAACACCGAAGATGAAGTTCGAAACACTGTTCAAGAATTCATGAACAAATTCAATTGTCCTGGAGTACTAGGATGCATAGATTGTACTCATGTTGCAATCGTCAATCCTCCAGAGAATGATGAAATTTACCCTGGGGCTGTTTACTATAACAGAAAGGGGTATGCCAGTATTAATGCCCAAGTCATATGTAATTCAAGGCAAATTATAACTTCAATAAATGCTCGTTACCCAGGGTCAACTCATGATGCTGCTATATGGCAAATGTCCTCTATCAGAGTCAGAGAACATATGGAAAAAAAATATTTTGAAGGTAGAACAAATATATGGCTTCTTGTAGATTCTGGTTATCCCTTACAACCGTGGTTAATGACGCCTATAATAGATGCAGAACCTAATACTCCTGAAGCAGCATACACCTAGTGTCATAAAACAACAAGAAATATTATAGAACGTACGTTTGGTGTTCTTAAGAACCGCTTTAGATGTTTACTAAAGCATAGAGTACTGCATTATATGCCTCCAAAAGCAGCTAAAATTATATATGCATGTGCTGCTTTGCACAATATATGTATCAAGGCAAATATAGACTTGGGTGATTTACAAGAAATGGATGATGAGGAGAATATAAACATTCCAGACACAATTGAGAGACAGGAGAATGCAAATATTTTAACATTGGGTAGTAGAGCAAGGAGAACTTTAGTTGACCATTTCAGGTGATTTCTTCAGGTATCTGTACGTCATAAGAATTTATCATAGTACAAATAACATTTCTTTTATTTTTATTATTTTAAGTTGAGTTTCTCAAAAGGATTTTGATTATAAATATGAGTACACATAATAAAATGTTATGAAAAATATTCGTTTTATTGATAACATACATATTCGAACAAATAAAACTAATAAACTACCTACCCACTAACAAAAATAAGGATATATACATATTTAAGATTAAGCCGCACCAAAAGTATTTGGTTTTTGTCCAGCAACTAATTTTATGGCATCAGCTAGAGCACTAATTGAAGAAGCCAGGTTGTTATTTGATGAAGCAATAGTATTGTTGGATTTTGATAGTTCATCGATAGCACTACTCATCAAACTAATTGATTCGCAAATCTTTTCATTGGTATCTGCCAAAGCCTTTAAAGTGGATATTTTTCGTGTTGGAGTTCTTGTTCCCCGACTCTTTTTGGATGTTGGTGTTTGAACTTCCTTTTTTACAGGTACTTCTTTGTTTATCTGGGTACTGCAGGTGTCTGAATTCACCATCTTCAATTAAAATAAAACTGTTGTAAAAAAACATTCACAAACTATTTACCAAAAAATTATACCGTATCTATCCGTTCTGAATATTTAGGTATATGCTTCTTCTTCAAACCTTTCATCATTGCTGGCATCTGAATCCCCAACAAACTAAAACTAATAATTTAGTGCAAAATATTTGGGAAGGGGTAATAAACATACAGGGTGCGGCACGGAGGATGGATGGTTTTAAAAAAATAATAAAAGCGTTAATTTTTACTCAAAAACACATTCATTGACGGAATCAGATTCTCAAGGAAATAGCATTTGAGACAGTCAAGTGTGGAAAATCACATCAGGCATGTGGTGGCCGAAATCGGTGATGCAGTGCTGGAGGCGCTCTTGGAAGTTCGCGTAGACTCTCTCCAACATCGCTCTCTCAACTTGGGCAACTTCCACGCGAATAGCCCTTTTCAAGGCTAGAGTATACGAGACCAAGCCCCGAACTCTGGACGAATTGAAAAGGGCTATTCGCGTGGAAGTTGCCCAAGTTGAGAGAGCGATGTTGGAGAGAGTCTACGCGAACTTCCAAGAGCGCCTCCAGCACTGCATCACCGATTTCGGCCACCACATGCCTGATGTGATTTTCCACACTTGACTGTCTCAAATGCTATTTCCTTGAGAATCTGATTCCGTCAATAAATGTGTTTTTGAGTAAAAATTTACGCTTTTATTGTTTTTTTAAAACCATCCATCCTCCGTGCCGCACTAATGAACTAAAACTTTTTAACCCGAGGAGATAGAGAAAAATGAATGGCACCTTATAGTCCTCTTTTTTCGAGAAACTTATAATGCCATCAACTGCATTCCTCCATCTTCTTTTGTTTCCGAGTTATAGGCCAAAATTGAAATTTGGGCGATTTCAACTTTGGTCATTATCTCTGTTTCTGTTTATGCTAGGATGTTGAAATAAAAACATTATACAGGCACTTTTTTGATAGCAATCCAGTGGCGTACTCTGATTTTTTATATAAGGTTCATTTGCTGAGTTATAACATAAAGTTGTGTTTTTTCTTATGGAAACAGTAGTTTGAAATGACTTAGAAAGAATCGCCATTTTTTTCCCGTTTCAGAAATGTATCATATGTTATACATAGCCCTCAGATTCGTTAAGATATAATGAAAAATATAGTTTGTATATGGAATTCGAATTATTGAGTAGGCTGAACCATAGAATTATGTGTCTCTACGCGTGGTGTTATTATTAATTCACGTTTGAATACTTGTATGGTGCGGTCGCTGTTTGAAACAACTGTCAGTTATTAAAATTTGAAGTCATCGTTGGCGGCATTATGGAGATATTTCAAAATTACGAAAAATATGATATGTTGAAATGTTTCATTTTAGCGAATGAGAATAGTGGGGCAGCAAGTGATTCAACTGTGAAATAATAATTACACCATGTGTAGAGACACATAATTCTATGATTCAGCCTACTCAATAATTCGAATTCCATATACAAACCATATTTTTCATAATATCTTAACAAATCTGAGGGCGATGTATCACATATGATACATTTCTGAAACAGGAAAAAAAGGCGATTCTTTCTAAGTCATTTCAAACTACTGTTTCCATAAGAAAAAACACAACTTTATGTTATAACTCAGCAAATGAACCTTTTATAAAAAATCAGAGTACGCCAATGGATTGCTATCAGAAAAGTGCCTGTATAATGTTTTTATTTCAACATCCTAGCATAAACAGAAACGGAGATAATAACCAAAGTTGAAATCGCCCAAATTTCAATTTTGGCCTATAACTCGGAAACAAAAGAAGATAGAGGAATGCAGTTGATGGCATTATCAGTTTCTCGTAAGAAGAGGACTATAAGGTGCCATTCATTTTTCTCTATCTCCTCGGGTTAAAAAGTTTTAGTTCATGTAGCACCAATTTTGCCCACCCTGTACAACTGTAATGAATTCAGAGTCAGATGATGTGGGTGCTCCTTCATTAACTAATCCAATTTCCCCTATTTCAGGATCCCCTTCCGTAGTAATCCTTCCAATTAAATTAAGGCACAAGTTTTCCGTATCATTTAATTGGGCTTCAGCTGGCCCTCCTCCAGTTCCTTTCAATTTATTTTTTAACAAACGCGATTTTGCCTTGACTTTCGATTTATACTCAATGAAGGTCTAAAATAAATGCTGATTATTGTATAATATGCCCAACAAAACACATTATTATTAATACATACCCTTTTCCACTGCTGAAGGGGCTTTATACTGCCTTTTATATTGTTCAAGTCGTTTGTAAGTTGTATCCACAGTTCTCCAACTTTTGTGGATTCGGCAGTAGATAACTTTCCTTTTAGCATCAATTTATGCTCACCCATATCATATATTGATATTGCTCGTTGCTTGTTTTTTTCATCCTTTTATGTCTAAAACAATGCACGTTTAATTTGAAATGCTGAAAAATTATCGTATATTAATGGACCCTTACTTTTCTTCCATAACTGTAGCTCAGCTTCACCGAAAAAGTTCAAACATTAATGTCGTCGAATGGCGATATTTTCACACGTTCTTTTCTAGTTTTTAGTGTTCGAAGTTCGAGGATTCCGTAAATTTCGAAATGTTATTGTTGATCGTTGGCTTGGGTTAGGTTAGGTCCGGTTGGCGAAAACCGCCTATTTTCGGCACATTAGAACTATTTTGCGGTGCTGCCAAGTCTATTTACATGGAGGGTGGTTACCAAAAGTTGTTATCAGAATTGCTATGGTTAGCAACTGTGATAACCACTGCACTTAGTGAATAGCCCTGAATAAGTAAAAACGAGGATATTTTTTCAGGATTAGGGTGCTTACCAGGCGATTACCACATTGAACTGGAAGAAAACTTCAAAGCAGTAATTCACCCCCTGCGTAAAGTTCCTATACCATTATTAGAAAAATTCATTCACATTGTCCAAATTAGAAAAATCAAAAATAATCAGAAAAATCGAAGAACCTACCGACTGGGTAAATTCAATCCTCGATTCAATCGTGATAGTCAAGAAAAAAGACGGTACTCTGAGAATTTGTTTAGACCCTCGAGATTTGAATTTAGCCATAAAACGGGAGATTTTTCAGATACCAACTATTGACCAGATAACATCTAAATTAGCAGGAGCTCAGTTTTTTAGTAAATAAGATGCGAATAGCGGATTTTGGCAAATTCGTCTCGACGATGAAAGTGCGAAGTTGTGTACGTTCTCGACTCCTTTTGGCAGATACTGTTTTTTAAGGATGCCATATGGCATCAAGTCCGCTCCAGAAATATTTCAAAAACGTTCTAAACAAATTTTCTATGTAACTTTTTTTTTTTATTTCACTTTGTAAAGTGGACACAACATTTTTTTTTTTTTCATTTCGAGGTTTGATACGACGCTGTCAGGTTTTTTGAAGACGTTTGTATGAAATTATGATTCAATCTGAACCAGACAAGACTATACTAAGGAAATAAATCATTTTATAGGCACCTCGAGCATTAAATTTGAGAAAATTCAAGATTTTAATGAGAAAAATAGGAAATTTCTAGAAAAATGGAAAAAAAATTATAACACCTTGAACTTTGGGCAAAATGTTATTTTATTAGGCGCAACAAGTAGCCAAGAGCATCACCTATCCACCATTTACCTATGGCTACTCACCCTCAAAACACCCTGTATATTGACGATCTGATAGTGTATGGTAGGACCAAAGCGGAACATGATGAACGATAAGCACAAGTTTTTGAAAGAGCTCGTAAACATAATGTTACTTTTAATAGAGACAAATGTGAATTCGGATTATCAGAAATAACTTTTTTGGATCACACATTCACTAAAAATGGGTATTTTCCTACACCCCAGAAAATGTCTGCAATTAAAGGTTTTCCTCAGCCAAAAAATAAAAAAGATGTTCAAAGATTTATGGGGATAATAACTTATGTCGGACGATTTATTCCTAACTTGTCAAATTTGAACTCTCCACTTAGAGAATTAATTAAAAATGATGTATATTTTCATTGGACAGAAAAACACACGAAATCACTCGAAGAATTTGTAATTTCGGTTGATGCAAGTAAATACGGTTTGGGAGCTTGTTTGCTTCAAAATAAATTGCCAGTAGCTTACGCAACACAAGCATTGTCCGAGGTACAGCAAAGATGGGCACAAATAGAAAAAGAATTGGCGGCTAAATTATTCGGTTGCGGGAAATTTTACGAATACATATATGGAAGACAATTTGTCGTTGAAACTGATCATCGGCCACTACTTGTCGTATTCGAAAAACCACTGGTCTCTTGCCCTGCACGTTTGCAGCGGATGGTTTTGCAATTACAAAAATTCGATTTTCAACTCATTTTCGAACCTTGTAAGGATTTGTTCATATCTGATGCATTGTCCCGTGCTGTAAGTAAAAACGACACGGAGTACATATTTGAGAATGAATTAGATGTTTGTGTAATTGAGAATAATTGTGAAATGACCAATAAAAAAATACATGGAGTTAGTTAGATTGACAGCAGAAGATGTTGAACTCAAACTGTTGGAAATATTTTTGATAAATGGTTGGCCAAAAACAATAAAAAAGATTCCATATTTTATCAAACCCTATTTTAAGTACCGACATGAAATAGTTGAAGCTAACGGAATAATGCTCAAGGGAAATCAAATTTTGGTTCCGATCAAAATGAGAAACGAAATTATTGAAAAAATTCATTACGGTCATTTTGGAGTAAAAATAGAGCAAAACAATCATTTTTTTGGCCGAACATGTGTAAACAAATTGAAAATCGAGTACTTAATTGTAGAATTTGTCTTAAATATCGAGTATTTAATACAAAACAAGAACTGGTAATGCATGAGATTCCCAAAACTCCATGGTATAAAATTGGATGTGACATTTTGTATTTAGGTAATATAATGTATTTCTGGTTGCAGATTACTACACAAAATGGGTGGAATTGATTCCATTAGATTCAAATACTTTCTCTGCCACAGTTATAGTATCCCTTAACCCTTTCAGGCCCAAATTAAAATATTGCATTCAGAATAAACTTTATTCATATTTTCAGGTCAATATACCTGAGATTTAACATGTTTCACTAATTTCATTGAATATCTATTTTAATTTTTTTTTAAATGGTGGTTTCTACATATCACCACCTGGACCAAACTAATAAAACATGTAATACAATTATTTCCTGTTAAAGGCAAGAAAACAGTTTTTTTGTCACCTAAGCAGAGGGAATATCTCCAAGTAGCACATGCGAATGTCGTCTGAACTCAGATTCTCTAATTCTTGGAAGGTCCAGAAATTTTTTCCTGGAATTTAGAACCAGTGGTTTCGCTGCGGAACCACCTATGATTACTTGCCTTCATAAATGTAAATCCATGTTTGAAATCATAAGACATGACAGCCTGATAATATATTTCCATGATTCACCTCGATGAAAACATTGATGGATTGTTTGAGAGAAAAATTGCTTATATCAGAAGCTTCAGAAGCAACCATATCTGTATGTTTTCTTTTTGTTTTTGGTGAAAGTGCAATAGCATGAAACTCGATTTTGTTATGATTCAGGAAATCGGGGTCATTAGATTTCAAATAGTGTTGTACATAGCTAGTAACAACATTTATGTCGTTTGAAAGTTTGAAACCTTATTTCAGAAGTGGAAATCAAGTACAACATATCGTAACTTCAGAAAGAAGATTATATTTTTCTGAGAATTAACACGTTACTTGAATATGAAGCTGGTCTAATGTTCTCATTTAACATATAATGAGTTACATGGTATTGCACAGTCAAAGATGAAGTAGAGAAACATTTTGAGACAACTAGATGATAAAATTTTTCTCTTTCAGGCATCTGTCAATCCTGGAGCTGCTACTGATTTATTCGAGAGAATGTTGAAAGGATCGAGTAGGCAAAAATTCAATCCAACATTGAGAGCCTTTGCTTTAACTTTGGCATTATATTCACCGAAAGGATAATAATAATAATAATAATAATGATTCATTTATTTCTTCAGTTCAATATACAATACAACAGCATATAACAGAAGAAAACGTCAATTCAAATCACAAAACTCTGTTAAAGTATAACAATTTTTATTTGAAAGCAATGTTTCAACCTTTTTCTTGAATAAATAAACATCAGATGAATTCTTTACTTCAGCAGGAAGTGCATTGAATATTTTACAGCCAACAAAAAGTAAATTTTTCTGATAATACGTAGTACTATGTAGTATCTATTTTTATATACATATAAACATACTTCATAGACGTAAATTCCCACCAAAGTTAAAATTTTAAGATCTCTAGAAGCTGCTCTACAAGAATCTCGAAAAGGAATTCCAGCTATAATTCTAATGGCATATTTTTGTAAGACAAAGACTCTATTAATATCTGTAGCATATCCCCAATTTAAAATACCATATCTTAAGTGACAATGGATGCTCGCAAAAAAAATGGTTCGAATTATTACTTGACTAGAGTGGTTTTTCATAAATCTAAGTGAAAAACAACCACTACGGAGTTTTCCACACAAAGAATCGATATGCTCAGTCCATCGACACCGAGAATCAATAACAATACCCGATAATTTGGTATGATTACAAAGGAAATGTCGCATTCAGGCGTTCGAATTACATTCTGTCCCTGTTGCGGTGCTCTCAACGAAAAATGAACAGCTTGTGTCTTCGAGTGGTTGACCACTAAACGATTTTTTTTGACCATTCAAATATATCAACACAGATATTGGCAGCTGTCCTCCTAACTTGTTCCATATCAGAACCAGATACCAAAACATTTGTATCATCGGCGTAACATATTATCCGACATAATGGTGATCTCATTTTCAAAAATGTCGGGAGATCATTGCTGTATATAATGTAGAGCTTGGGACCAACAATTGATCCCTGAGGAACTCCTGCAGCAATATGCTTGATTGTGCTCATCACCCCTCCAATCCTCACCACCTGTGATCTACCTGCTAGATATGACTTGAATAGATCCAAGCCAAGACCACGAACGCCATAACGGTTCAATTTATAAATCAGGAGTTAATGGTTGACAAAGTCGAAAGCTCGTGAAAAGTCCACGAACAGACCCACAACCTCCATACCACTATCCAGGTCCGCTACAATTTCTCTATAGAATTCATATAGTGCAGTCTCTGTGCTACGATTATTTGTAAATCCATGTTGAGCAGTTGACAGTAAAGAGTGCTTTTCAAAAAATGAAACCAAAAGATCGTTCATTTTGAGCTCAAAAATTTTGCCTATGCTAGATAGGATACTTATAGCCCGATAACTATCATACGAATTACCGTCACCCCTCTTATAAACAGGTGTTACTATGGCTAGTTTAAGTTTCTCCAGAAAAATACCATTCTCAAGTGATAGATTTAAAATATAAGTCACTGGTTTGCAGATTTCACACTTACATATTTTTATTATTTTGTTAGATATATTATCAAATCCCGCAGAACTTGTGTTCTTGAGTCTAGCAATCAACAGCAAAGTATCCTCCTCGCATACAGGATTCATGAACAGCGATCTGTCATTGAAACAAACATTACCATTACTGAACTCATCATCAAAATCGCCTGATGATGATGGGTAATTTAAAAAATGATTGTCGAAATTGATTCCTCACATAACCCTTGGTGAAACATGATTGAATAATAAAAGAAGATAAAAAACACTTGACAAAGTTTCACAGTTTTATTAAAATATTTGTTGACACGCGTGTTTCGGGTTTTATCCCATTTTCAAAACTGAATACATATCAATACAGAAAGAATACATTCATACACATATCAGGTAACACATGTTAAAATCGGTGATAGACGGAAATCTAATTGATCGTTTACAATTAGGAGATTTTGTTTTTGAGCTGAGGCTATTAATAACATTTCTAAAAGATCCAAACGTCTACCTTTATCACCCTTATGTAGAATTTTTATATTATTGAAGTCAATGAAGTGGTTGAGAGTAATACAGTGAGTGGAGAAACCTGTTGTTGATTTATTTTGTAATATAGATCTTTTATGTTCATCAACTCTAACTCCGAGAGAACGACCAGTCTGACCTATATAAAATGCAGGTTACTCGTCACATGATAGCATATAAACACCATTCAACTGCGAATTATTCAGTCGATCCTTCCCATTGAAAAATACAGATATCAAATTTTTCTTATTGGTACATACAACATCAATTTCATTTTTTCTGATTCTTCGACAGAGTTGTTCACTGATAGATGGGATGTAGTTGATACACACAAATTTCTTAATTTCATCATTAACTTGAGGTGGATAAATTAAAGTAAACAATTTGGTTTGTTGTTTTTTGAAAATTAATTTGTTTATTATGTTAGGGGAATAGCCGTTGTTTATGGCTAATGATTTAAGAACTCTAACTTCATTTTCAAAATTAGTTTTTGACAATGGAATTGAAACTAACCTATGTACCAGGGCATGGAATGCAGACATCTTGATCTTATAACGGTGCGAACTACTGTTGTGAATCAGAATATCCGAGAAGGTGAGCTTTCTATATATATCGAATTCAAGATGTTCGTTCACTCTTTTAATCTGAATATCTAAGAAATTTAAACACTTGTTGTCATCCTCTACTTCCAGAGTGAACTGAATAGAATTATAAAAGGAGTTCAGCAATTCCAAAAATGATTCAAGTTCCGAAGTCGAGCCAGTCCATATACAAAAAATGTCATCCACATAACGTTTCCAGTACAATACAAAAACAGTCAGAATAACATTCATAGGGGAAAAAATTTTCTTTTCTAATGCGGTCATAAATATTTAACTGACTATTTCCCTCGTCTTAATTTCCACCAATCAGAAACGCGCAATTTTGAATCACAAATGGTTTCTAGATGGAAAAATTGTTTGGCAGCAGCTGTCAGCAGTTTTTTCGGGTTTACCCGCGGCAAAACTTGACAGTTGTTTTCAACGAAAATTAATAATACATATATACATAGATGCATCCAGAATAATCTGTTACTCAAGAAATAGTCTTGTCAAATACCATTCGTGCATCTAATTTTTCCTGTGAAAAAAATCAAAAAACACAGTGCGAAGTAATATTTTTTTAACAAAAAGCATTCGTGCAGGTGCAAAAATCCTCGTCTTCGACTCGGATTTTTGTTGCCACCTGCATTCATGCTTCTTGTTAAAATATTACTTAGCAACGTGTTTTTTCGATTTTTTTCGGAAAAATTGGATGCACTTATGATATTACTTATGACTATTCCACTCATTCCATTTTTAGTGAGGAATTTTCCTTAGCAACACTTGTTTCTCATCGATAAAACATGGTAACGGGCAAAATCAACAACTTGGTTTTTCAGCGACAAAATTTTCGACGTTTCTCAAATTCATAGATAGCTTCGGGAATGAATACCATAGAGAAAACAAACAACGTTTAGTTGATCTATGATGAATACTTATTTGTCAAATAGCGCAATACAAGCCCAATGTGACTATCTTCAGACACATTTTCTCGAGAAATAGTCATTTCGAATACCACTCGAGATGAAATTTAAGCAGGTAAAATTTCTCTCTTGTAATATTCAAGTTTGTTGCTTCTCGGCAATTTCGCTCATGACAAATGTCATTCGCGAAATTGCCGAAAGCAACAAACTTTCATTTTTCATCTCTAGTGGTATTATAATATATGAAAAAATTAGAGGAAGGAGAACCCATTGGTAAACCTTCAAGTTGTTGATAAACATTATCATTGAATTTGAAAGGTTTAAAGTACTGCCCGAATAATTTTAATCGAACTAATCTCAAACAATTAGCTGTAAATGTGGAATTAGCTCTGAACAGAATTGAATCTCCAAACAAACAAAACTTAGAAAAATCATTATGTGCCGAAATTATCTCTAATGCGACGTTTAGAAATGAAAAAACTGAGATGAAAATTGTGAAACAAATAAAGAAAAAAGCCTCAGATAATGAATTGATAATAACTAAAGCTGAAAAAGGCAATACCGTTACCATTTTATATAAAAATGACTACTTAAGAAAAACGGAAAATTTATTAACCCCTAACAATTTCAAAAAGTTAAAATCTGACCCCACCTCAAAATTCCAATGTGCAGTGAAAAAGACTATCAAGAATTGCCCTAACTTGTTACCTGATGTGGATACCCCTTCTTTGACTGTAATGAACCCAACAATACCTTTGTTATATGCTCTGCCGAAAATAGATAAAGAAAATTGTCCGATGAGACCCATTGTCTCCTACACCAATGCACCAGCTTCAAAATTATGTAAATATCTGAATTCAGTACTACCCGATATGATTCAACATAATTCAATATATTCCATCAAAAATAACATAGATTTGACCAGAGAATTAAAAAATCTAAAAATCCCCAAAAATGCAAAACTAATTTCTTTTGATGTGGTGAACTTGTTTCCGTCCATACCAACTGCAGAAGTTGAACATTTAGTTAACCAACAACTTAGCGAAAACCCTTCAGTCACTACTGCTGTGAAGGAAGAGGCAATGAGACTACTTAAGATATGTCTAGGTCAAAGTTATTTCAAATTCAATGATAATGTTTATCAACAACTTGAAGGTTTACCAATGGGTTCTCCTTCCTCTAATTTTTTCAGTGAAATATTTATGACCGCATTAGAAAAGAAAATTTTTTCCCCTATGAATGTTATTCTGACTGTTTTTGTATTGTACTGGAAACGTTATGTGGATGACATTTTTTGTATATGGACTGGCTCGACTTCGTTCACTCTGGAAGTAGAGGATGACAACAAGTGTTTAAATTTCTTAGATATTCAGATTAAAAGAGTGAACGAACATCTTGAATTCGATATATATAGAAAGCTCACCTTCTCGGATATTCTGATTCACAACAGTAGTTCGCACCCTTATAAGATCAAGATGTCTGCATTCCATGCCCTGGTACATAGGTTAGTTTCAATTCCATTGTCAAAAACTAATTTTGAAAATGAAGTTAGAGTTCTTAAATCATTAGCCATAAACAACGGCTATTCCCCTAACATAATAAACAAATTAATTTTCAAAAAACAACGAACCAAATTGTTTACTTTAATTTATCCACCTCAAGTTAATGATGAAATTAATAAATTTGTGTGTATCAACTACATCCCATCTATCAGTGAACAACTCTGTCGAAGAATCAGAAAAAATGAAATTGATGTTGTATGTACCAATAAGAAAAATTTGAGATCTGTATTTTTCAATGGGAAGGATCGACTGAATAATTCGCAGTTGAGTGGTGTTTATATGCTATCATGTGACGAGTGCCCTGCATTTTATATAGGTCAGACTGGTCGTTCTCTCGGAGTTAGAGTTGATGAACATAAAAGATCTATATTACAAAATAAATCAACAACTGGTTTCTCCACTCACTGTATTACTCTCAACCACTTCATTGACTTCAATAATATAAAAATTCTACATAAGGGTGATAAAGGTAGACGTTTGGATCTTTTAGAAATGTTAGAAATAGCCTCAGCTCAAAAACAAAATCTCCTAATTGTAAACGATCAATTAGATTTCCGTCTATCACCGATTTTAACATGTGTTACCTGATATGTGTATGAATCTATTCTTTCTGTATTGATATGTATTCAGTTTTGAAAATGGGATAAAACCCGAAACACGCGTGTCAACAAATATTTTAATAAAACTGTGAAACTTTGTCAAGTGTTTTTTATCTTCTTTTATTAAAAAACTAGCTGGCCCGGCGAACTTTGTTTCGCCTAAATGATACCTATGCCATAGCCATCTTTATCTTAAGAAGGCCGTGCCTAAACTTACTGTGGATTTCACAAATCGTAATCACCAGTGATCGGAGATCAACGGCTTGGTTAGATTTCTGAACTGTCAAATCGAGTTGATTCTAGATCAAGCTCCGATCACCGGTGATATGCATTGTGAAACCCCCGTTTAACTTACCATTGCTATTTTTTCAAGCAGGAGATAAATTAGGCATAATAAAAGTGCTGTCAAATGTCATCTGTCAAATGTCATCTGTCAAATGTCATCTGTCAAATGTCATCTGTCAAATGTCATCTGTCAAATGTCATCTGTCAAATGTCATCTGTCAAATGTCATCTGTCATCTGTCAAATGTCATCTGTCAAATGTCATCTGTCATCTGTCAAATATCATCTGTCAAATGCCATCTGTCAAATGTCATCTGTCAAACGTCATCTGTCAAACATCATCTATCAAACGTTATCTGTCAAACATCATCTGTCAAATATCATCTGTCAAATGTCATCTGTCGAATGTCATCTGTCAACCGTCATCTGTCATCTTTTCCACGGATATGAACTGTCACACAAAACAGAAATACAAAATAATATGTCAATTACTAATTATGGGCAATTTTGAATTCAGTTATTTCCGCAAATATATTTATTAGGTACCCAAACATAAATCAAGAAAATTTCAGAAATATAGAGAGAAAATGAAAATGGACAACTCACGATTGATGCTGATCGTCACATTTACTTTACAATCCGGTGAAAATTCACTGTTCCACCAACTTAAGATCTTTACCTGCTTTTGATCTGATTATAGCCTATGAATTTAATCGTCAAGATCCGATTCACTTGGCGTTTCGGCAAACATTTCTGTGTTTCTGTTCGGTGTGACAGGTCGTATCCATGGGAATATGGAAAGTTCGGTATTCCTCCAACTTGAGATGTTTATCCACTTTTTCATCTGGTAATAGCATTCCATGTACTATAAATTCTATGAATAATCCCCATGGAATATTCTTATACCGTTGGTAAGACCTACTGCACTTTTAACTATTCACTTGACATGCGATTCTGTGGAAGAAAAACTAACCTCCTTCGTCCAAATGTCAAAACCTATATAAGTACTCTATGATTGCTCGATTGGTGGTAACACATAATTCTATGGGTGGTAAGAAAAAGGAAGGCTTTTTTTTCTTTCCTGTAGGATTTTTTTGGGAATATTTTGTTATATAAACCTTGCCCTAACAATAATAAACACAACAAAAAAAGAATTGTCCAATTTGGTGCGATCGTTTGAACAATATGGCATTTCGAAGTTTTGAACCAACCATAGATCGCCTTTTATTAATATAGACGAGCTAAAGGAGAACAGGGCAGGTTTTATGCGATTAAAAGAAAATTTTCTAAGAAGGTGTAGAATGTGTATTGTGGCTGGAGGTGGCCACTTTGAAAACCTACTGTAAATTTTATAAATAAATTTCTTTTTATTTACATTATAATGTGTGATTTATTTTTCTTTCGTTCATCTAGAACTTCTTTTGACCAACATCTTAAGCTAATTTTCATTAATTTTCAGCATTTTCTATCATAACTTGATCAGAGAAATCTTAAAATGGCAAAAAATAATTTCGTAGTAAATGTCTAGTTCTTTGATTTTTTCCACCTCGATGACTTTGAAGGCTTATTCTAGCAGAAGTAGAGTGTTAAGTAGCATTTTTCATCAATGATTCTACAAGCTTGACTGTTGAGCGCAAATTTAAAGCATACTAAGAAACCGTGAATTAGATTTTTTACATTTTTAATTTTGATTCGAAAATTCAGATCATAATCCAATTCACGTAACTTTTTCACTTGAGACCAACATTTCCATAATTTTTATCAAAGTTACGAATCTAGTTATTTTATGTATAAGAGTAGGTACTAGTATGGGCCTTTTAAGTAGTTATCCTCATCGGTAGAACTCGGGTGATTTTATAGGCGAAATGTCATAGTTTGATCAAGTTTCCTGAAGAAATGGGGAAATCATGGAAAATATAAATACCAAGCTATTTTGCATTGACTTTTTTTCTTTTGATCCGTATATTTACATTACGGCCAGGATATCTGTGAAAAAAGTTTTATCGAGTTTAAAATGGCCCGTTTTGTCGGATTTTTTTCGCGATTTTCGCGGTTTTTTTAAAAATACTTCCACTTCGCCTAGATTATCGAAATTTCACCCACGTAAAAATCGATTATTCCTCTTTCCGACCCTATAAAAATTTCCCCACCGTATCGCAGCTTCGCTGCGATTTTAAGATTCTTCTGGACCCACTTTTGGACAGATTCTCTCGGGCCGGTCCACCCAGTTACCATTTTAGTATAGTATAGAATGATTATTAAAGTTATTGGCTACAGTAGCATGAGGTACTCTGATATCATTTTCAGTTATAATTATATCCCGTCTACTGTGTTGCTGTTTTTAATTTCATTGATAATCTGCCATGTAGTTTTTGTTTTATTACTGGATTCAGAAATTTGCGAATCACAACGCTCCTTATGGGTATCAGATAGTTTTTCCCTATAAAGTTTACTGTAAAATCTATTCTGTTCCTTAAAGTGGTCTTCTTGTTTGGCAAGTTCACCAAAACGACCAACCAGACCTTTGAGTTCTCTCAATTCAGGACTATCAATCCTGGTTCGTGCGATTGTAGAGTTGAATTTTTTCATAGCAATAAAGTAGGATCTGTGAAAAACCAATTGAATGCCCTATTAGGACAGACACATCCAAAAACATCTTTCCAGCTTTTTTGACTTAGAAATGTCTCGATATTTTGAGCACTATGGAGTAAATTGGATGACTATGTTTTCCATTCAGAACATCCACCTCCACAGTTATTGAAACCTCACAGTGATCAGAAACGAAATAGTATATTTCATTACTAGTCCAGAAAGTAAGCTCTTTCCGTGCGCGCGTCACACGCTCCGCCTCACACGGGAACAAGTGCAAGCACGGAAAAAGCCTTTCTGGACGTGTAATGAACGATATTTTTCATTACACCTCTCTGAAAACAATAACACGGGAAAAATTTTCAGCAGAAAGCATGTCGATATTGTGAAACAATAATTATTCAAAACACTGACATCTACTGTCACGCAATCGTTGCTCTGTGTCTCTGCATAGGAATCATAGGATGCATCTATGCCTTAGCGCACCGTAAAACTTTTTGCGGTGCGGCCGCACGGAAAAGAGTCATTTTCGATGTTCTAAATCTAAACGCTATGATAGGGTTTTCTGTGCGGTGTAATGAAAAAGTCTTTTACATTTGTTGTAAAATCACTGTCAAAATTAATCAGAAAATTATCCAAGCATGTTCTTGAAGTTGACGTTACTCTAGTAGGTAAGGAAATAACAGGCTGAAAACTGAAGCATGCTATGCAATCTCGAAAAAATGTTGCATTCTCAGTGCCAACCAGAAGATCTACATTAAAATCACCGCCGATGATGGTCCTACCCGAGAATTTACTGAGGAAACCAAGAAACTCATTGAAAACTTGTAAGAAAGAGTCAAAATTGCCTGATGGAGGCCTATAACAAGCAACAATTGTTAAATTTTTAGCTGGAACTCTAATGCAGCAGCATTCAGAAACTCTCTCAACACTCAGGTTGTCAATATTAACAACAGAAATATCATGATTGAAATTATCATTTCTATATATGGCAACACCACCGTGCTTCATGATTGCCCTACAATAACTTGTACATAGTGAGAAGTTACTGAGTTTAATTATATTGTTATTGACTTTGTCCTGCCAATGTTCACTAACCAGTAAAAAGTCACAGTTTTCATTAGAAAAGTAGATGCCTCACTTCTCCAAAGAAGAAAAACATATGGAAGATTAATTAGGGCCAGCCAATCTGTAATTGATGTTTGTAAAGCGGGCGAAAAATTGTTCAAATTCTTCCATGAAACTTCGAACATTTTCAATAGAAAAGTTGAACATTTGTTACCATTTGTGATCAGCCAAACTATGTTTAATGTTAAAATCATCCATTTTGGACCATTTTGATAATTATATTTTTGATGGAAATTTCATTGGACATGCTGATCAGTTGATCAAAATTATTTTAGAATAAGGATTCATCACGAAACAACCAAACTCTAAGATGAGTCAAAAAAAAATAGATCAAGATCTATGAACACAAGACTTATATTGTGCAGGAATGAATAATTTTACTATTTTAATGTATTGTGCTATTGTGGATTGTGATTGCCTATAATTATTGTTTCAATAAAACACCTATCAGTGATTATTTTGATATTTTATTGGGTAATTCATTTTCTGTAACATGCTTAAATCTTTCGACTCAACATATTTTCGTGAATTTTATTGAGTAAATTCAGGTGCGCTCATTTTTTTCTTCAACCAGTTCATCTTTGAGGCGGATTTTTCGGCAAGTTCATTCAGCTAATATACATGTCAAATTGGAACCGAATTTCAGATAATTGTGGTTCATAGTTCCTAAGATATTGAGCTCCGAAGCAATCATTTTCAAATGTGCATAACTACGGAACCACGTGAAAAAATTGGCCCATAATCGGACAATGTGAGTATATTCATTTCTTTCCGTCGAAATTGATTGAATTCTGATTTCATCAATAATAAGTTATTTACCTAACGTGCGCATATCAAATTGGAACCACATTTCAGCTAATTGTGGTTAATAGTTCCAAAGATATTGAGCTCCGAAGCAATCATTTTCAAATGGGAATAACTACGGAACCCCCTAAACAACACGGCAGATCCACGCCACTGGCGGCAAATGAATTCACGCGAATCTAGTTTCTGCATTGTTGCCAGCGCGATATCCGTGGAACAAGGACAGCTGCATCTGTCCTTGTTCCGCTCATGGGAAATTGGTCGGGATGTTGGGATGTTCCTGAATTTATGAATGACATGCCAGGTCTCCTCTTTCCTTTGTCCAAGGTCCAAACAGATATCACGTCATTGTTGCTTCGATGCCAGTTACTGTGATCAAATCACGCTCTTCATTACTGGTACGGAACAGTGATTACCTGTGACTTTGAGATACCAGTGATTAAGTCACAGTGAATGGAATAACGCTCATCCCTTATTTCACGTATATTATATTCACTTGCCTTGAAACGTGCTTATCGAATTATTTTTAGAAAAAAAGTAAAATAAAAACAATAACAATTCAACACTTACTACTATAATTATTTACTTATACTATAAACATTACATAGAATAAAGCAAAGTCGCTTTCGCTGCCTGTCCCTATGTATGTATGCTCAAATCTTCAAAAATACGCAACGGATTTTGAAACGCTTATTTTTAATAGATGAAGTGATTCAAGAGGAAGGTTTATATGTATTATAATACATGCATAATATTGTAGAGAAACACCTATGAATTCACAGGTTTCTTATGTGATGTCCTAAATAAACACATTTTTTTGCGCTCACATTGCAAACGCTGACTGAACCCCACGAGATAAATCAAAATAATTCACTCGGTATTGTACCCCTACAAAAGGTCAACAAAAAAGTATGGTATATGTCTATCTCTCGAGGATAACCCACACTAACCATTTTTTATCCTTCACATTTTACTTGAAAAAATGGCTTATTTAGGAAGTTATTTTAAGCAATACAGCATTAATCCTTGTCCAATTGAATACCTCGAATACATTGTTCATTAAATATTCATCAATGTGGCCGTCTACAGCATGTAATTTGAATGAATATTTCCGAAGATATTACAGATTCAAAATGCAGGTGCTGGCCGGCACTACCGTTGTTTATAAGGATTGCATTGCATCCGTGCGAAGCCGGGTTCGCTAGTGTTATACAGGGTGGCCCACCCCAGACGCGGTTCTCATTTTGAGGCAGTGAATGAAGACATTTCGGAAATTTTTTTTTCGTGAAATATAAAGGACAATCAGATGCACAATTTAAAATTGTTTTCACATATACAGGGTGCTCGATAACAAAGATATAGACCATAGTTACACTTTTTTAAATGAAATACCCTATATATGAATTCAAAAATTGAATGACAAGCTCAAATAATGATGAGTTTATAGAGATCATTTTATGCCTTAGAAGAACCATTGTAGAGAAAATGGCGAAAAATCGAAAAAAAGGAGTATTTTTAATTTGAAATTAATGAATAAACCCTTCAAGCCAACGAGGCAGACACGAGGGCAGACAATGTTTTTTCGTGTAGACATATTGGCTACCCTCATGCAGAAGAAAAAAATTTAACTCTGGAATATACTGAGTGATCATAATTAATGTTCAAACATCAACTACAAATAATGGTCAGAAACTTTCTTATTTCAAATGGCACACCCAGTATTTCTGTACCTTGTTGAACGTAAAAATTAATATCGAAACTATCTTCATTGGGTTTCCCTATACCTAAACCTAATAGTTTTCAAGTAATTTTCGATTTTTAATTCAACTAGTTAACCTACTATTATGATTAGCGATATTCATAGAAATACTTGAAAATATTTGTGGGGAAATGCTCACAATATTATTTGAAATCTGAAAAACTCATATGAAGATCTCAATAATGGTGTTGCGGTCTCGCAAGATTTATTATTCCTTCATAAATGATTATCTACTGTTTTTCTGAATATCAATTTTTTTTTTCAATTATTTTCAAATTAATTTCGCTCAGAAGGTATTGAGTGTCATGATCATTCAATCTTTTTCGGTACATTCCCTTAAATTTTTCTTAATTCTTATCGTTTTGAAGTAAAGCCATACATTCAAAGAATCATGTAACAAACGATTCATTTAAAAAAGCTCAGGCGATGAACCTTTGATTCTTCATACTCGTTATCTCCAGTTGTTGGATTGAGTATTAGTAGACTCAAAGATTCCAAGATGTTCACAAAATACCTTCAAATACTACCTTACTACTGAATGTCCTTATGCTGGTGAAACTCGTTCTACTCGGTACTCAACTCACTCTCTGGCCAGAGGTTCACTATCACAGATCTCTTTTGAAAATCTCGAAAAGTCTTCAAAATATTGAAAATGTGAAGAATAGGGAAATATTGGACTGGATCACAGGTTCATCGCCTGAGCAAATTTTTTTTTGAATGAATCTTTTGTTACATGATTCTTTGAACGTATGGCTCAACTTCAAAACGATAAGAATAAAGAAATATTTGAGGGAATGTACCGAAAAAGATTGAATGATAATGACACTTAATACCTTCTGAGCGAAATTAATTTGAAAATAATTGAAAAAAAAATTGATATTCAGAAAAACAGTAGATAATCATTTATAAAGGAATAATAAATCTTGCGTGACCGCAACACCATTATTGAGATCTTCATATGAGTTTTTCAGATTTCAAATAATATTGTAAGCATTTCCCCACAAATATTTTCAAGTATTTCTATGAATATCGCTAATCAGAATAGTAGGTTAACTAGTTGAATTAAAAATCGAAAATTACTTGAAAACTATTAGGTTTAGGTATAGGGAAACCGAATGAAGATAGTTTCGATATTAATTTTTACGTTCAACAAGGTACAGAAATACTGGGTGTGCCATTTGAAATAAGAAAGTTTCTGACCATTATTTGTAGTTAATGTTTGAACATTAATTATGATCACTCAGTATATTCCAGAGTTGAATTTTTTTCTTCTGCATAAGGGTAGCCAATATGTCTACACGAAAAAACATTGTCTGTCTCGTTGGCTTGAAGAGTTTATACATTAATTGCAAATTCAAAATACTCCTTTTTTTCGATTTTTCGCCATTTTATCTACAATGGTTCTTCTAAGGCATAAAATGATCTCCATAAACTCATCATTATTTGAGCATTATTATTATTATTTTTCATTGTCATTCAATTTTTGAATTCATATATAGGGTATTCCATTTAAAAAAGTGTAACTATGGTCTATATCTCTGTTATCGAACACCCTGTATATGTGAAAACAATGTTAAATTGTGCATCTGATATTCCTTCACATTTCACGAAAAAAAAAATTTCAAAATGTCTTCATTTACTGCCTCAAAATGAGAACCGCGTCTGGGGTGGGCCAGCCTGTATACATATTTTCGAGCGGAAAAAAGAATTTATGAACTATTGTTTCCATTAGGAAGAAAACTCTTTCAGTATAGGATAGTCATAAAAAGTACCTCAAGTTTCTTAACCAGCATCGTAGCACAAACAGGAACGGAGAGAATGACCAAATTTTAAATTGTTCAAATGTCAATTTTGAATCGAGAACATATAAGGAGATAGAGGAATGCAGTTAACATCGTTATGAATTTCTCAAAAAAATATCACTGCAATGTGCGAATTTCTCTTTATCACTTGAGTTGTAGTTCTGGTATCACCACCCTGAACATAATGCCCTTAGGCCAAAACTATTGCGAAGAAACTACTGTTCTTTGGTTTTTATTATTAGTTATATGAACCATTTTTGATTTATTTCACTTAGAGGATTCACATACTATTTTATTAATGTTATCGGCTATTATCATATCATGGATTTTGCGTCCCTAGGTTGTAAACTATATGATATCTAGTAGGTTGTGGGTTATTAACTATTATTTCACGAAAGCGAAAGCAATCAAATATTCATAGATATCAAAGGCAGAAAAAGAAATTTCTCAAAAGCAAGAGAAATAAATTTGATGTTTCGAGATTCTATTCATGAATTATATTAGATATTGAATGCAAATTTCTGTTTATTTGAGTATACATTGATATTAGTTCTGAAGTGGCCTTAGTTTCACTATCACGAAAATCGATTGGTACGAGCATTATCCTTTAAAGTTTAAATTCTCATCTGCTAGTTCACTGGTACACTGTATAACAAGCTCAGGCATGGTAATGGAAACCTTTCCGAATAAATTAAAATTCGAGATTTATTCTTGTTCGATCAGAATTTTATATGAACCCCTTTTTCAATGAACTGAGATGAAACAGCATATTCATTGATGTGAAATTCTGCTTATCATGCACGATGATAGCAATTCCCAACTTCCATCTCTTAATCATTCTTTATACATTTTAAAACAATTTATACACCCAATGAGCCTTAAAAAAATATTTCTACCTGATAAAATAAACAATTACTCGCAGTCTTTCCGATGATGATTCATTGATATTTTGATTCGAATAAGTTGAAATATCCATGTATTCTATGAAATATAAATGGAGAATCACCGTTCTTTTCTCGTACATCCGATAAATCAAACAATATTTTTACACGTCAATTGTTCGATAGATAAGATAAACGATAAGAGCACCAATTATCCATCGCATTCATTCATATATATGAAAAATTCATATATCATTCACGTTGTGTTTTTTTAGTTTGTTTGTGATTGCTTTGATCTAGGACATATTGAAAAATAGGTAAGACATTTTCACGTTCCGATCGTGAAATATACAATTATTCGGTTCGCTGAAAAAGAATTACCTAATTTTTGGACTATTTCCGAAAATTTTGTGGTTTACCACATCCACCATAGAGACCAATGATCTACAGTTTACTATAGCTCGATCCAAGTTATTTTTGTTAGTATGGAAAGTATGTTCACATCAGATCAAAATTCAAAAGCATATATATAATGTGGTTTGTCAGATTGGGTGAATTAACACTAAGTAAAACAACAATTTTTGTTTCTCTGTAAAAGAATCATTTTATTTTATTTTATTTTGCCTAATTACAAATATTCAAATATCTTACCTGTAAAAGAAACGATATTAATATTATTGATTACAGGTGTTAATGATCTAATTCAACAATAATTATTCAAAATAACAAATTGAAATATTGCACGATAATTCCGTGACTTTCATTTGACAATATAATTTGTCTAAATCCACGTTACTGGATCTTACATTTATTTTTATGAATCATACATACATACTGAAGAATAAATTCTTTATATATATTCTTACATTCAGCAAATACCAAAAGTATTTGACATTATAATAACTATTGAAATTCGAGCAATTTTTATTCTCATTTGATATTTGATCTTTAGTATCTATCTCCTTATTCATGTTTTCTGCAAGGCTGCCAAGGAAACATATTCGAATAATCGAAACAACGAAACAAATCTGGTTGAATATGAGTATTCAAATCCATGAAAATATTTGAGAATGTCATTTCTTTTTCACATTTTTCTGGAAAAATCTAATATGCAAGGAATGTTGCTCTTGTAACTCGCAGATGACAAAAATTTTCGTGGAGCGTTGAAGTCACATTTTCTGCAAAAGGAGCAGTGCCTCATTTCAAGGAGCACTTTTGTGTAGCACAGTGATTCTGAACCTTATATTTTTTCAAGTTCCAGTGGTAATTGAATAATAGTATTAATCGAAAGCTCTAGGTTTGCTAAAATTGATGTCATTATAAAACATGAAACGAAAAAAATTTAATTTTTGAAAGAAATAAGACACAAATCATTTCCCATTATAAATAATGAAAAATGAAATGTGAATACGAGCTAGGTCTCCGATACTGTAAATAGGACGAAACTGCAGTCGGTGCGATTCTCAGTTGACGTTGGATCATTCGGTCTGATGGGGTGAACAGTATCGGAGACCTAGCTCGTATTCACATTTCATTTTTCATTATTTATAATGGGAAATGATTTGTGTCTTATTTCTTTCAATTGAATAGGTAGCGCCTTACCGCTCAAGTGATTTTATATCATTATTTATCATATTTAATTTTTGTTCATTCGAATGAAAAACAAACAGGAATATATAGGACATTCGGCATTAATAGTGAACAAACGTTGTTCATTGTTCCAATCACAAAGGAAAACGAATAGAAAACCTTGGGTTTATCACTAATTGTGATTAACGAATACCTTTCATTTTGAGCATAGATATTTTATACTTGGAGTTGATTTCATGCAAACTGCACACTGCATGTCATGCAGAGGATCTATTATTCATCCAAGAATTATTGACATCAGAACAGGCCTTGGAAGTCTAGTCGCAGCTTTATTCTTAGTTACAAAAAAGTTACTGAAAATTTTCTGTGGTTTAATCATAGCAATAAAATATATAAATACCCAAACAACACACTCACATCTAAATGACATCTAATCGATATCAAAAGTGATCTAAAGCCATCTTGCTCTAAATTCTGATTGAAATTAGATTATCTAAATAAGATGTTTTCTATACATGATGTCTAGAAAACATCCTTTAGATGCATTATCTAAGACCAGAAGAATTTTTTATATCCTGCAGATATCCAAAAATGTATAGCTTTTTGATTACACATTTAAAAGCCGTATATTGAATATCAAATTTTTAAAATCGTGGAGGGGGTATTTTATTTAACGTTTAATGGACATCTTTTGTTTTACGTATATTAGACATCAACATTTGGCTGTTTTTTGTCATCTTAAATACATGAATAAAACATCTAACTCATATGGTCATAAAACAGTAGATTGATTGACATTTTTTAGATATATACTGTATATATTGTCTTTAAACGTACGGTTTTGTATGTCTCAAATATGTCAATAATTGTATTTCAATTCGATCACACGTTTTTGAAACGTTTATATGATATCTAATTGATACTATCGAAAAAAGAATAACTTTTTGACGTGTAATAAATATGCTATGTCACATCGATTTTAGACCTCATTATTCGACATTATTTAGTCATCTAGAATAGGTAAATATATAAAATATCTAACTTCAAAGGTCGAAGAATTGTGAATTGATTAATTTCTTTAAGAAGTATCATTTATATAAAGTCTCTCAATCAAAGATTATGAATGTTTTCAAGATGTCGCTATATAATGCATCGACTTCGTTTTTTTCTTCATATGGAATACGTTCACTTGGGCATAATTTAAATGAGAGAAAATTTTTGAAGTACACTTCTGGTTATACCGGAAATGATTTCTTTCAAATGGCTCACTATGTATATTTTTTCATATGTGTCACTTGTTAACATATATTATGTGATTTTTTTTATTATTTAAGTTTCGTCCTAGATGATTGAAAATGTCATCGTTGAATTTTCATTCCAACATCAGGGAAAAATTGACCCCCCCCAAAAAAAAGTCTAAAATTTCCTAGTTTCTTCAGCCTTCAATATTTTCGGAATGTTGATCTTTTTCTTCAGATGTAAATGCATTGGAAACAAAGTATTATTGAAAAGGCCATTTTTTCTGCTTATTTCGATACATAATAGATCAAAATCGCATTAGTAATAAATTATCAAGATATAATACTCTGAATCTGGCAATCTTGTCAGATGACGCATATTGTGCTCTGGAAATAAAATATAAATTCTAATATTTCGATACGACCGTAAGTAGGTAGGTCAGACAATTTATCTACGTTAAATTTAAAAAAACGAAATCGATAACTTGAATAGCACCTATTCAAATGTGAGCGTGTTTCCATATTCCGTTAAAATATAAAATATAATAAAATAGGTGAGAGCGAGATGCGAACTCCTATATCGGGCTCGATCACGTGGTAACGAACCGCCGAACCGAACCGACAAATGTTAAAGTTCATATAGGTAATATAGGGATAGGATAGCGGATAGGGTTATAGATAGGAAGACATTTGAACCTGATCATTTCGTTAGAACACTGCTTCGTCAAAAGGTCAAGTCGAATAGTGATTGTTTTTGCTTTCGCCTTAGCTTAGAGAATATAGTATTTAGTGATCAGTGCTGTCACAATTGAAGAAGATGAGTGCAAATTTTGCTTATGGTACCTAGTTCTAGTAAGTATAATTTCTCCATCATTTAGCTTCTGAAATGTAGATGGTTCAGGTCAGGGCTCCCTGTTATAAAAATGAGATTTATTTATAATTTTCAAAAACTAACCTGGATTCAAGCAAAATAGGTATTATGGTAGACCTTAAATGAAAATATCTTCCATAGATGGATTATCTATTAAGATCTATTGAATGATGTTTTTTAGATAACCGTTCAAAAGTGAATATGTAATGTTGAATTATATAAGAACCTACTATTCCCGGTGTAGTACCTAAAATGTGTTCCTCCTAATATGTGGTGGCACTAAGATAAGCTAATTATTATAAAATTGGATATTTGTTATCTTTCATGATCCGATGATCTAGAAAAGTCGATTGAATGATATCTTTCAGACAACCGTTCACTAGTGAATAACTTTTGATTAGGTACTACTCCCTGAATATTATATACCTATAACATGTGTTCTACTGAAGAATATGTTGATTAATTAATGATCAACTATTGTAAATTAGGTAGGTATATTGTGATTAGAAATCTGAAACCTTTCATAGAATGATCATCTGAAGGAGTCTATTGAATGACATCTTTTGAATAACCGTTCTATTGAACTGTTATGTCTGTTATCACCATTTTTTAATACTCTGTTTATTTAGATATTATCCCAGGTATATTATACCTGAAATCCGCTCTTTTTGAAAATATGTTTATAGTTTACACACGATGATCGGTTTTGAAATATTTTCAAATATTTTAGGATAAATATTTCAAGATTATCTGAAATTTCAAATTATAGAATTTCATAATTTGCGTTGGAGATTTCGTAGGGCTGAAATTATAAGTCTCTATTATAGTAGTAATATTTTTCTGAATAAATAACTTGGTAAGAATATTATCTAAGAAGTCTATTGATAGACCTCTTTGAGATATTGATTGAGTAATAAATAATACTGAACCACTCGACTTGAAAAACTTGCTGAAAAATATTACCATTACACTCAAGTCAAAAAGTCGAGCACAAAATAAAGATTCAATCAGGATTTGAAGAATAATTGAGTTTCCAGAGTTTGAAATTTCGAGGAAATGTTTAGATGTTTTTCAGATCATCTTAGACATTTGTTGTGATTGTTTTTAAAAGTTGTACTTAATTGCAATAAAATAAAAAAAATCACTTATTTTGGTTTGTGTGTTGATTCCAGAGGCTGTTTATAATCTGTTCGAGAGTGAAACCTCGGCAGATCTCAACGACACGACCATAAAAAAGGCAATTCAAGACTGGTTACGCCTTGCAAACTAACGATACGAATATGAGACAACGAAGAGAAAATCCTCACAGAGTGCCAGTGCCTAGGACATTGTTATATATATTTTCATTTAAACAAATTGTCTCGACTACATTGGTCATTGACACAATTTATATTTTTGATACATTTGAATTGTTTATTTATTTTTGTATTATTATGAATATACCTATTTATTTTTTCATATCAGAACTTGTTTTTGCTTTCCCAGCTGATATGAGAGATTTCAACTGTGTAGATAAAATATATTATATCTGATAATTAGTAGGGCCGCCCACCACAGAAACATGAAACAAGAAACATGACAAAGTTTTCATTGATAAAATAAGACTCGAGGTGTTTTTATGAATGAAAATGTTTTATGTTTCTTGTTTCGCGTTTCATGTTTCTTTGGTGTGCTTATAGGTTATCATATATGTATGTATTCTTCATACTCACAATCTGATCTGATGGAAATGCAATAATATTGAAAATATTCAGAAGTTAGAAAATTTAAATCTATATATGCATACTTTTGAAGTCTCTCACCAAATCTCCTTAGGATAATCATGATCTTGAAACTATCAAATGTCAATTTTTTTTTAATTTTCAGACCATATAACCCTTCTTCGCAAAATCAGTAACAGGTCATTAATATGACGTTTTTCAAATCATTACATCAATATTGTTTTGGAAGTGACAATATTTAGATGTCAAAAACTATACAATACAAAGACTTTTTAGGGACATTGAACAAACATTCATCTTATGTCATCTAATATACGTGTACAATATCACCAACTATTTTCATAAATAATATTCCGTCTAATAGACGTCCAATTTCGATCATGACGACAATGCTCCAAAAAAGATCTATGATGTTATATATTTTAGAGGTCATGAGTGTGGATGTTTTTCGGATCATCTAAATATTATCAGATTGTTGATCGAAAAAAAACGACAAAAATCTAATGATATATAGACATTAGCGAGTCATCACAATAACATAAATCCTAAAACGTCTATTACATGTCAAACGTGATACTAAGTTAAGATAAACTAAAAAAAAACAGAAATTTCACTTGTTATAGAAAGACTTTTTTTTACGTAAAATAGACGTCTAAAAAAGTAATATTTTTCAACGTAAATCTCGCGGACATTTTTACGTCGAACCTAGGTTAGAAATTCAATACATTTTGATGTTTTATAGATCATCTAATAATCTATTTCATACAGTCTATAAAATGTTTAAAAGATGTGTGTGTGTTGTTTGGGTATAACCTAGAAATTAAAGGAATTTTTTGAACGCTAAACCAGGATAAACAAACAAATCTTGTTGATAATTAGAAGCGTCTTGCTGCAAAGCGAATGAATTGGGAACATTGTAAAAGATTTCAAGACAGAACAAAACTTAACGGAAGGATCTGTTCAATATATGAAGAATTTTGTCATGACATTGTAACTTTCAATACTTGTGAACAATGAAGGTGTAAAATATGTAGGTACTTAATATAAAAAATGTGAATATTCCAATTATTATGTTTCAACACCCACAACTGTTAATATTTTGTCATCTAGGCAGACCTTATAATGAAAGATTTTATGTCAGCAATATCATAATATCCCATATGTTTTGAATTATCTTCTCTTATTTCTTCTTCTAGGTGCTCTGTGCAGGCTTTCCATTTATTAGCTGTACACTCTTCAAGAGCCTCATTCCAAAGATTTTTTACTTGTGCAACTATTTGCCAAATTTCTTCGAATATGACAGAACGAAAGTCAGAGTTATTTACAACACCGACCTGAATTCTGCAACTGAAAATATTACGGAATGGGCTATTACCAATATTATTTCGATTTTCCAAAGCCTCCCGAGATGTCAATAGTTCTTGGATGGACTATATTCTATTTCTGTCCTTTTTTAAGACCAAAAGGCTCAAATTACTGCTTTCCCCAATGTCCCATCTAATGCAGATTGGTTTCTTACTGAACCGTATTTATCGATATAAACATTTTCGAGGTTTCTCAAATAGTCGAGATATCCAAAAAAATATAGTTGTCATTAGATCTATCAAAAATAAGGACAAACGATGCTAATTGACGTCTATCAATTTTCTGTTGCCAAAGTTTATGAGCGCCCGTTCCACTTTAACATCACGATGTCTGTATTTCCCGAATTTTGAGCCGAGACTCAGTCGACTAGGTTGAACACACTGATCACGAATCTGTGGTCAAATCCGAATTTATCTGGCCATAAAAACGATAACTCCGGAACGGATAGAGCTAGAATTTGAAATATTCAGGGTAGGTTTCGATCTCGAATGCTTCGGTTGACATGGATTAACTTACAAGATCAATGAACGAGCGCTCAAAAGCTCCACACTTCACGCCACTGCTTTATGTGACCCTTTCAAATTGGGTTCTAATTTGAAAAAGAAAAGTTGTGGTCGAATTTCGTTCACAATTTTCGACATAATATAAGAAACATCCTGTGATCAAATTTTCAAAATTCAAAAGATAAAGAGCACTTAACATATTTCACTTCAAGAATGTGAAGGCGATTACGCTGAGGATATTGAGAATTCAAATGATATAAATAACGGTGGATGTAAAGAAACCATAACACCTTTTGTTATTATTTTGTCCTATTTCCCGAGAAGAAGATTTTGATTGTTTCATTATGGAGGACGCAATTTCCAGTATTCGGATATAAATAATGGTGGCTTTGGATATTTACCACTTTTTTCAGTTTTTTTGTAATATTTAGAAAACTGTAAGGACTAACACAAAAAGTCCTAAGAAAATTTATTCTCATTTCCCGCATAATCGGTGCTCAAGCTGCAAAAATATTTTAGCTGAACAGAGAATATTGGATGATAATCTTATAATTCACATTTTCATTTCTCAATTAGGTCCAGTTCCAGAAACGTGTACATTTATGATATTTTGCTTTTGGTTTTCACATGTTGAAAAAAACCTTGAAATCGTTCTTGAAATCAACATTCTAATCATCTCAAAATTTATCTGATTGCTACATGTCATGGCATATAATTAGTGAATTCGATAATTTCTACTTGAACGCGAATATCTCGATAAGTATTGAATTCCGGATTTTGTATGATCATCGCTCATCTGTGGATGAGCGATGATATACAATGTGTTGTATAAAGATTCGCATTTCCACTTGTGACAGCGCCAAAAAAACATTGAAAACAGTAGTTGACATTGACAAAGAAATCGTCTATGATCTTGTAAAACATTGGGATTCCTTTTTTTGTCAACTCGCTAGAAATTCATATGGTTCTTTACGCGTTATGGGCAAAACTCCGCATGTAACTTGGATACGGCATTCTCCATTTGAAAGAAAAATTTCATATCGATAGAATCCCTGGTCGAATTTTCCTTATGAAATGACAAACTTCTGTGTAGTAAATACATTTTATCTTAAGACTGTTATGTACCTACCTATTATCTGACCTATTTGATTCCAATCAGGCAGATTGAACATGATTGCATAATTCGCTGTTTGAGACACGATCAAATTATACTGTCCGTACAATGGAGAGGTGGAGCCTGCCAAATTGTTCATCCCAAAAAATATCTACTGCAGGAAATGATTAACGGGCTGAACAAAATACAAACTCGATAGATACCTATTCGTGAGATTGGCGAAACGGGAGTTTCGGAAACTAGCGATTTCTCTTTCACAATTTTTGATAATGAACAATCATCCGTTTTATCAGGCATATCCTTAATTAATTATACTTATCAGGATGAGAGACATCTTTTTAAGTACTACTAGAGTACCTATGTGATATAACTAATCATGTCCAACTGAAATCAGTCATTTTACAACTGATAAGTTTGAAAATAGCATTTTAGTATTGACAGGATTGATATAATATGTTTTTTATATATAGATATGAGGTTTGGTTTGCATTCTTATGTTTATTATAATTATTAGACAAATAATAATTATTAAATTAGTGTTCCAGCAGAACCTTGTAGGTAGATCCATCTTTTAGGTAGATTAGCATTTTTCAGTTCAATTACCGATTAGGAAAAAATTGGCAGCTGTAAAAATTGGAAGAAAATTTACAGCAGCTGCCAATAAAATTCGTTTAATAATCTTACCATTGAATCCGAATTATATTATAGCGCTCTACATGCCTGAAAACGCTGGGTTTGTATTGATACGTTATCACCTAAGTTTCAAAAATAGAATAGCAGCTATTATTTGACTTCCATTTAGGACTCGTAGAAAGTTCTGGTGTCGCAAAAATCAATCCAATTATTTTCAAACATAGCATCATTATATTGAGGTATAAAGCAGTAGGTATATACTACAACGAATGAATGAAAGCTCTCTTGGGGTTGATGAAATACCCATAAAACATTTGAGAAAGCGTGCATCGAAAATAACTGAACCATTAACTGACATTATCAACCAGATGCTACAAGCAGGAATATACTGTTATGATTCTTTTTATGTGACTTTATATTCCGAATAAATTGAATTTTGAATCTAACAAATCAATTAAAAATTTAAATTTTGCTTTTTCCCGGTAATTCTCTATCCCAATTGAGGGTCCAAATCAAAATTGAAAAATTTAGATATAAATTAACATAAATATCTATTTCAAAATAACTTATGTAATACAAAAATATAAACACTTATTCTATCCCTTAATTAAAATTTAACTCACTTATTTCTATGATAATTGTCCTTTCACTATATTTTTGATTTATATTATTTCTTTCCAATTTCCTTCTTGACTTCCTTTATTTTCCCCAACTTCTCTTCTGAGTTTTCCTTCCCATTTTTTCATTCATCTTCCTGGCTCCTCTTTCTGATTTCTCAAATTTACTTCTTGGCTTTTCTTTCTGATTTCTCAATTTTACTTCTTGGCTTTTCTTTCTGATTTCTCAATTTTAACTTCTTGGCTTTTCTTTCTGATTTCTCAATTTAACTTCTTGACTTTTCTTTTTTGATGTTTCCTCTCTAATTCCCATTTTTCGTCTCCCCGGTTTCCATACTTCAAAAAACTTCTACATCCTTGATTCCCTAAGCTTATTCGAACTATCACAGAATCTATTTCTATGTACAAACTTTAAAACTTCAAAATAAATTTATATCTAGAAATCTTTCATTTTCAACTTCAATTTGGCCTCATTAAATCGAAATTAACTTTGAATTTTGTGAAAGATATTTTGAACCATAACAATACCCACATACATACATTGAGAGAAGCATAAGTGAATTCCACATATAAAAAAAGATATAGAAAAAATATTGACAATTATAGACCTATATCCATTCTGTCTAACTTAAACAAAATATTTGACCACATAACTTATACTGGTGAAACAACAATATGACTTCAGGAAAGGTAAATCCACTGTGAGTTTCAGGCATTAAATTCTATCATTAAGACCCTAAATCAGCTCTGTGTTTGGATCTGGAGAAAGCCTTTGATGGAGTCAATATGGAATAAGAGGAGTAGCATTGAAGCTCATCTGATCACATTCAGATGAAAGAACACAAAGGACATAATTGGGGGTACAGAAGGAAATATAATAACATCTGATTTCAAATATGTAACGAATGGAGTGCTACAGGGGCTCTTACTCTATATATTATATGTATGCTAATGATCTAGTTCACAATGCCAACAATGATGTCATAATGCTTGCATATGATAATTCAATAATATGTCAAGCAGAAGACAAAAATAGGTGTAAGATGAGTCTTAAGAATGATTTGAAAAATTTTAATGAGTGGTTCATAACAACTAAATGATCAACCTGAAAAAGAGTCCTACCATTCAGAGAACCACAGATACCAAGACCGCAATAGTGAATCTACTGAAAACCTGTCCGAGCATATTGACAGGATCTCGCCAAACATAGCACGATACTGCTATGCATGTAGCTATGCACTCAGGATGGTAGGACTGGGTGCTGCTCTGGCTGCTTACCATTCTTACAGCCAGTCCAGAGTACAGTATAGAATCTTCTGGGCAAGAATTAGAAGGTGAAAGAAATTTTCTTCTACATGAGAGGTGTCTAAGAACTATTTTTGGAATGAAGCAAAATGAAACTTGCATCAATACCGTGATTAATAATTATGGTATATTGACATGGTATAGCCTTTGCTTGTATGAATCGGTCATCTATATACATCATGAATAACTGCGGGGATTTCAAAAATCTCCAACTACCGCATTCCTATTTATAGCACCAGAAGAAAAAATTGTCTACTGGAGAATGAAACTGAACCAAATTATACATAGGTACTCACAGAGGTATGTAACATACATTTTGAAACATTATCTGAACATTTGACAACATATTTCATGTCTGTTCAGTACTTGATGATAATAACGGAATATTATTTTTCGTTTTGCTTTGAAAATATATTATTGAAAACACTATTGCACGTACTAAGCTTTCAGAAGGAAAAATCCTGACCCTGTCAATATTTCATGCACTGAATTGTTTCAAGATATGAGATACCTACCAAAAACAATAACTATAAACTCTTCTTTCATATTATAGAGGATTTATGTATTCGACTTATTAATCACATTTCCTTAATTTTGTTTCAATTATTATGGAATGTCTGACTATTCATAATCTTCAAGACAATTCATAAATCATAATTCTATACATTTCATCTGAAAGAATGTGCATAAGCAACCCAATAACATATATCCAAATCTTCTACAGATGCTATTCAGAAGTCACTCAAGTGTACATAAGATACACTTGATTATTATTTATAGATGAAATGAGCAGGCTGCGATCAGATTAATTGTAGCTTCTGTCTTTACTTTGCCATTTTGTTTTAACAATATAACCTCACTTTCATTTAATATTATATTTAAAGATATCATTGACTTTATTGAAACGTCACTCATAAAGGCATATATGTATTACAACTCTATTTCCTTATAGGAATTTGAAATAATTACAATTTCCCAAGAAATTAATTCCAAATGTCAGATAGAATTTGTAAGAAATGTCAATTGAGAAAGTCATTATATCAATCTTCTGAATTTTGGGTATGTTCCGAAAGTACAATCGTGAATTTATGCTTATAATATTTTCCGAATATTACAAAGTCAAGTTCAGTATTCGAGCCTAGATTGAAACCATTATTATATTAATTCAAATTATGCTTTAGAACTTGGCTCGGCTTCGAAATAACATTATACCCGTATGCAAAACAACCTACGTAACAGAACATGGCCAGGACATGGCGGAGACCGAACAGCTGATCGTTCATGTCAAAATATTCTGTGATCCAAGGTTTGTTTACAAAATGTCGAATTTTCTATCTAATTATTCAAGAAAATTGCCCAACGTCAGGAATCGAAAAGCCAATCGGGGGCAGACCGATTCTTCCTATTTCGATCCGTATGTAGAACTCCCGTCTAGGATGTCTGGAACGAAAGCATTTCCATGAAATATGTGGTACTTTTTCGCGATTTTCGCCGAATTCGCGATATACAATCTGAAAATTAACGTACTTCCCGGGTAAAAAGATGAAACAAACCTCAAAAGAACATCGGTCCTTCTACTTTCATTTTCTATATTGTGTTTCCTCTTCCGTGGTCCCCTTTCCGAACTAGGGCCTTTTTTTCGGACCTACTTTTTGACAGGCCACGCCCCCAACTATGGTCTGGACCGAAAAGTGTAGATACGTTTAGTATATAGAACTAGTATGGGCCAGCAGATCTACCTTTTAAGTAGTTATCCTCATCGGTAGAACTCTGGTGATTTTAAAGGCGAAATGTCAGAGTTTGATCAAGTTTCCTGAAGAAATGGGGAAATTATGGAGAATATAAATACCAAGCTATTTTGCATTGACTTTTCCTCTTTCGATCCGTATATTTACATCACGGTCAGGATATCTGTGAAAAAAGTTTTATCGAGTTTAAAATGGCCCTTTTTGTCGGATTTTTTCGCGATTTTCGCGAATTTTTTTAAAATACCTCTACTTCGCCTAGAGAATCGAAATTTCACCCACTCAAGAATCGATTATTCCTCTTTCCGACCGTATAAAAATTTTCTCACCGTATTTTAAGATTCTTCTGGACCCACTTTTGGACAGATTCTCTCGGGCCGGTCCACCCAGTTACCGTTTTAGTATAATATAGAATAATATTGAATCAATAAACACAATATTCAAAAGTGTCCATCCCATCCTCAATAACTCAACAACGAATGAGAATTTGTGAAAGCACTCAGACAGGCCGATTTTTGATGACAGGGGGACATGATCTGGGATACAAAGCTTGTTTCTACTAGCAACCCCCTGGAGAGGGTTGCAACCCCATAAGGAATTCGAATAGGGAAAGTGGGTCAATTTGTAGCACAAATGAATGCATATAATCAAATTTGTATTAACCTGCATTTTGTGTTCTAATAAATGAATATTCACAAAGTTACGGGGTGATTTTTATGAAATTATGGTACCGATAAAACTGAATGAAACAGACATATTGTTCTAATTGATCGTATAATTTCTATTGAAAGGAAAATATTTTCAACAAACAAAAAATGCTCAAATTTCTCACCATAAGATTACATGCAGTGATAAGACCGTGATTATCTTATGTTCGAAAACGAAGCAAAAACAAACAATAATGTTATCAAAAAGTGTTGAATGCCTTTTTTCTCTTCATGCTTATCAGCATCTGCACTGCCAGACCATACGCAAAGAGATTGCTTTCAGAAAATTTCTATTCTGTATTGCAGAATTATAAGAGGTGCGTTTTATCAGTTCTCAATAAAAATTACAAAAAGATGAAGGAAATGTTGAAAATTTATTTCCAGAACAATGACTGTGCTAGGGCTACTGTGAGGATTTTTAAATAACGACATCCTGATCAAAATGTTTATCATTCATTCATAAATTAGAGGTAACAGGATCAGGATCAGTTGCAAACACAAACATAATCGCACTCGTACGGTTACGGGTGGAAATGAAACAATGTGGAAGTGTTGGAAAGTTGTCACAGGAAACTGGATATTCAAGCTCAAGTGTTCACAGAATATTGAAGCTGGCTAAGTTCCATTCTTATGAAATGACACTTGTTCATGAACTGAACGAAGATGATAGTGATTGGAGAAGAGAATTTTGCCAAATAATTTCGCAAGAAATTATTGCAAATCTTGTGTTTTTGTTCAACGTGTGTTTTCCGGATGAATGCACTTTTTTCCTTAACGAAAACATCAACAAACATAATTGTAGGTTTTGGTCCGATAAAAATCCTCACCTCTTTAGGGAGCAACATTCATAACACCCACAAAAACTCAACGTCTGGATAGGTATTTTGGGAGATCAATTAATTGGTCCTGTTTTCATTCCTGGAAATATCACTGGCGATGTGTATCTGGATTTGCTCGAGAACGTGATTGATCTTCTAATCACCGAAACTTTGGAGGCAGATGCAAACCTTTTAGAAGAGAAGTTACACTTTCAGCAGGACGGAGCTCAGGTCCGCCGCACTTTTCGGTTAGTGTGAGACAAAACCTGAATGGTAGGTTTCCTGGACGTTGGATAGGCCGAAGAGTGGCCTGCGCGATCGCCGGATATAACACTGCTTGTTTTTTTTCTGGGGCCACTTGAAAGCACAAGTTTATGAAACCAGAGTAGCAGATTTAGACGACCTTAGAGCACGATATGTGGCCAAATGTCGTAACATTACTCCTGAAATGTTACGGCATGTACGAAATAATTTTGAAGAACGATTGTATCGCTGAATGCAATCTTATGGCGAGCCTTTGAACATTTGCGGTAAATTTTTACTCATACTGTTTGTTTAAAATTTTTTTTTTTCAATAGAAATTATACGATCAATTAGAAACATTTAGTTTTATCGATACTATAATTCCATAAAAAACACCCTGTAACTTTGTGAATATTCACTTATAAGAACACAAAATGCAGGTTGATACAAATTTAAATATATGCATACATGTGTGCTACAAAACTGCCCACTTTCCCTATTCCAATTCCTGATTGGATCGCAACCCTCTCCAAGGGTTGCTAGTAGAAACAATCTTCGTATCCCAGATCATGACCCCTTATCATCAAAAATCTACTAGTCTGCGTGTTTTCACAAATTCTGTTTCGTTGTTGAGATATTGAGGGTGGACACTTTTGAATGAGACACCCTGTATAATAGATCATTGCTTTACATAAGGATGAGGGTTGTGGTTCAAATGACGAAATCAAAAGAAAAAAATTGAAATGTTTGAAGTAGGTTATCCTGTGAGTAACAGATTCAGTTAAGTAAATATGCAAACTTATAATATTCAAACCAATTGCATATAACACATTCACATACGGGGCATTCAAAACAACGAAGAATAACAAGATAACAAATTCATTACTTCAAATGATTTCACTTGATTCTGCATATAAATAACTGCGAAGTAATTACCCCAACTCTGTTTCTGTCATTTCGAAAGATGTTACGCTAAAAGAATATTGAAATAAGTTATTCTTGAACCAATCAAAAATATCAAACAAAATCAATGAAATACCATCAAAATAAGAACATTCCGGGCTTCTAGCCTTAGTCCAACCATCAATTCGGGGCAGTAAATGATTGGATTACAACCTCCCATGGAGATACCTAAATCTGAAGATTGTAGGCGAAACGTTAGGTGAAATTCCTCTATTGGACCACGGCTGAAAAGCCCGGAATATTCTGAGCTGAAAGTTTGAATACTGACAATGTACACCATATTTTTTCGTCCAAAAACATACTCAACCAGAAATTCTGCTTTTTTCAGCTCTATGATATAAGGAAGCATGAAGTCCAAGAAACTCGATCTGGTGCAGACCGACAAGAATGGGAAGGGTAAAAAATCCGTTTTAGAACCGTAAGTAGAACAAAATTCTTTCATATGCTATCTCTACTACCGACATACAGGGTGGGCTTTTTAAAACGAAACAGACGAGATAACGGGCGGAATAAATTTATTTCGAAAAAATGCTCGGACACGTCGATTTTTGTTTCGAGGGGGACAACTTTTAAGGTCAAATTCACAGCTATATCGTTTCAACCCTTAGTATTAGAACACCAAACCCTAAATTTTGAATAGGAAAAATAGGGAGAGTGATACCCCATTTGAAAGGTCCTTTTATCCTGAATTCAGGATATTGATTTTTTTCTTCATTCGATTCATTGATTCTTGAGATATTGACATTTGAAGTTGAAACAAAGTCAAGCAAGCTGTCTAAATCAATCGAATTTATTATTCGCGTTAAATGAGAAAAAAATTATTACGCTCAATTCATGATGAAAAGGCCTTTCAAATGAGGTATCACTCACCCTATCTTTCCTATTCAAAATTTAGGGGTTGGTTTCTAACACTAAGGGTTGAAGCGATATAGTTGTGAATTTGACCTTAAAAGTTGTCCCCCTCGAAACAAAAATCGAAGTGTCCGAGCATTTTTTCGAAATAAATTTATTCCGCCTGTTATCTCGTCTGTTTCGTAAGCCCACCTGTATACCTAAGCTGGTAAATCATCTACAAAAATCAAGAATGAAACTTACCCCAATATTGATCCCTGTGGTACCCCAAAAAATACAGCAATCTCTATCTTCGAAGCAGCTGTGAGCAAATTTGGAATAATAAGGGCCGATTGCACCGTAGACAAAACTGTAGATTTAATCCAAAACCTCGATTAGTGTCTACGATTTAATTGTGTTTCTGCCTTTATGAAAGCATCAAATTCTGGGAATCACTTTTTCAAATGTTTTTGGAGAAATTGGCAAAAGTTAAATCGGACGATAGTTCTCAACAATATTTTTCGGAACTTTTTTTTAACAAAGTTCTCACCTTTAAGATCTTCATGGACTTGGGAAACTTACCGGTACTTAAGGCTCGTTCGGACTAGGCCAGTAGTTTAGTCGAGTGGAGAGTGGATTCTAAGGGAAAGGGGGGTCTATTTCAGTATATTTTGGACTCAACCAATATTTATTGTGTCGACATGTTTCGGCCCATGGCTATCATCAGAACACAGTCTAAAAACATTCAAAAATCAATAGATATTAAAATGGACTTTGAATAAATGTTTAAATAGAAAAGTCTTCGAGGAACCAGTGTGTTGTCGAGGAAGGCTTCTATTATTCAAAAAACAATTTCGTTGTGTGTAGAGTCGATTCGCCCACTGGCTACTCTACCACAGTATCAAAGACTCTTCGATAGTAAAGATAGTAGGTATATCATACTGTGACTCTACTCGACTCGCTTGCTGGCGTTCGCACACGAGAAATTACAAAATCATTCGCTACTCGACTAATCTACTGGCCTAGTCCGAACAAGCCCTTATAGAGAGCCCATAATAATTAGTAGAATTATTATTGTTTTGTTACTGCCTATATCTCTATCAACCATAACACCAACCTCATGAAAAGTAAATGTTTTCCACGAAACCTGGAGAATAATCATCGCCTCATTACATAAGATCCTCCAGCTTAAGGATTTGTTCAATATTTACGTTAGATTTATTTCTATTGGATCAAACCAGTCAGGTATTCAGACAGTCTGATACGTGTATATGTTATTCGCAATAGCCGAAATCGGCCACTGTCCGAAATTTTTGCCCACAACGCGTTATGGATATCCAAATTTACCCACGATGCGAATAGATGTTCTTTTTTCGAGCACTGAGTAAAGCAGAATACCCAGAACGCGTTGTGGGTAAATTAGATAATCCACAATGCGAATTCGATTTTAACGCGCTTTCATTCTGCGTTGTGGACAATTCATTTTACCCACAACGGGTTATGGGTATCGCACTTTACCCAGAAAGCGATGCAGAATTTGTCGTCGAAATCAGTGTGCTGTAGGTTGAGTACTGGCAAGTACGAGGAGCCATTATCATGAGTATCTAACGTGAATAGATTACGCACCTTGTGAATTCTCAAGTTTGATTGAAGGGCCTGTTTTCGAAATTATATCAATATGAAAACCTAATTTGAACAAAAACTAATTGAACGTATGCTAGAAAAAAAAGACAGGTCGTTGTTATTGTTATTATCGGACGAACGTTATTTGGAGTTAGTAAATGAAATCAAAGTGGCACTACAAAGAAAACAGGACAGGCTTCAATTATCATCCAAAAAATATCGAAGATTGAAAAAAAACTTGTTAACAAGGAACGTTCAGGAAACCAATCTGGTTTTATAAAATGCAATTGTTTGAAAGGATGTCAAACTAAGGCGTGTGCATGTGTTATTCGCAATAGCCGAAATCGGCCACTGTCCGAAATTTTTGCCCACAACGCGTTATGGGTATCCAAATTTACCCACGATGCGAATAGATGTTCTTTTTTCGAGCACTGAGTAAAGCAGAATACCCAGAACGCGTTGTGGGTAAATTAGATAATCCACAATGCGAATTCGATTTTAACGCGCTTTCATTCTGCGTTGTGGACAATTCATTTTACCCACAACGGGTTGTGGGTATCGCACTTTACCCAGAAAGCGATGAACCAGAATTTGTCGTCGAAGTCAGTGTGCTGTAGATTGAGTACTGGCAAGTACGAGAAGCCATTATCATGATTATCTAACGTGAATAGATTACGCACCTTGTGAATTCTCAAGTTTGATTGAAGGGCCTCTTTTCGAAATTATATCAATATGAAAACCTAATTTAAACAAAAACTAAGTGAACGTATGCTAGAAAAAAAAAGACAGGTCGTTGTTATTGTTATTATCGGATGAACGTTATTTGGAGTTAGTAAATGAAATCAATGTGGCACTACAGAGAAAACAGGATGGGCTTCAATTATCATCCAAAAAATATCGAAGATTGAAAATATATGATTTATTAACAGTTGGCCAAAAAAAAACTTGTTAACAAGGAACGTTCAGGAAACCAATCTGGCTTTATAAAATGCAATTGTTTGAAAGGATGCCAAACTAAGGCGTGTGCATGTGTGAAATTGAATATAAAATATAATTCAAGATTTCATAAAAGTACTTGTGAAAATAAATAATACCTATTTGTTTTTAGTTCTAATAAGTTGTTGATATATCGTTTTGTTTCACCTTTATGAACTTTCAATGTAAGTAAGAAGAGAAATAACGGCATGCAGACAATTGAATATTTTTTGAAAATTATTTCTCTTCTTAATTATATTCACAGACGTTAAACTTATTCTAATTTCAATATAAGGATTTTTGTAATCATTGTTTTACTTGAAACGTATTTTGGGTAAAGCGAAATGGACAGACAGCTTTTTTTCTTTTGTGTCCAATTTTTCAATGAGTTATCAATATTACATCATACATTTCATTTGCTGCACATTAAAAATCTGGGCCAGATTGGTTTGCTAAACGTCCTATGTTAACAAGTTTATCCTTCTCTCCACCAATTAATGGATCAAACCGTTTTAATCTAGGATATTTTTTGAATGATAATTCAAGTCCATCCTGTTTTCTTTATAGTGTCACTTTGGTTTCATACATAATCTCTAAATGACCTCTGTCTGGTAATAGTAACGACCTGTTCACTTAATTTTTGTTCGAATTCAGCTTTCATATTGAAATATTTTCGAAAACACGCACTAAAACCAAAACACAGTCAAACCAATTTCAAGAAATCACAAGGTATCCAGGCACTGTGGTAAGTAATCTATTCATGCTACTCGTAATACTCGCTACTCGTACCTGTCAGTATACAACCTACAGCAGGCTGACTTCGACGACAAATTCTGGTTCATGGTTCATCGCTTTCTGGGAAAAGTGCAATGCCCAGAACGCGTCGTGGGTAAAATGAATTGTCCACAACGCAGAATGAGAGCGCGCTAAAATTGGATTCGCATTGTGGATTATCTAATTTACCCACAACGCGTTCTGGGTATTCTGCTTTACTCAGTGCTCGAAAAAAGAACATCTATTCGCATCGTGGGTAAATTTGGATACCCATTACGCGTTGTGGGCAAAAATTTCGGACAGTGGCCGATTTCGGCTATTGCGAATAACACATGTGTGAAATTGAATATAAAATATAATTCAAGATTTCATAAAAGTACCTACTTGTGAAAATAAATAATATCTATTTGCTTTTAGTTCTAATAAGTTGTTGATATATCGTTTTGTTTCACCTTTATGAACTTTCAATAAGAAGAGTAAGAAGAGAAATAACGGCATGCAGACAATTGAATATTTTTTGAAAATTATTTCTCTTCTTGATAATATTCACAGACGTTAAACTTATTCTAATTTCAATATAAGGTTTTTTGTAATCATTGTTTTACTTGAAACGTTTTTGGGTAAAGCGAAATGGACAGATAGCTTTTTCTCTTTTGTGTCCAATTTTTCAATGAGTTATCAGTATTACATCATACATTTCATTTGCTGCACATTGAAAATCTAGGCCAGATTGGTTTGCTAAACGTCCTATGTTAACAAGTTTATCCTTCTCTCCACCAATTAATGGATCAAACCGTTTTAATCTACGATATTTTTTGAATGATAATTAAAGTCCATCCTGTTTTCTTTATAGTGTCACTTTGGTTCCATACATAATCTCTGAATGACCACCGTCCGGTAATAATAACGACCTGTTCACTTAATTTTTGTTCGAATTCAGCTTTCATATTGAAATATTTTCGAAAACACGCACTAAAACCAATTTCAAGAAATCACAAGGTATCCAGGCACTGTGGTAAGTAATCTATTCATGCTACTCGTAATACTCGCTACTCGTACCTGTCAGTACACAACCTACAGCAGGCTGACTTCGACGACAAATTCTGGTTCATCGCTTTATGGGAAAAGTGCAATGCCCAGAACGCGACGTGGGTAAAATGAATTGTCCACAACGCAGAATGAAAGCGCGCTTAAATTGGATTCGCATTGTGGATTATCTAATTTACCCACAACGCGTTCTGGGTATTCTGCTTTACTCAGTGCTCGAAAAAAGAACATCTATTCGCATCGTGGGTAAATTTGGATACCCATAACGCGTTGTGGGCAAAAATTTCGGACAGTGGCCGATTTCGGCTATTGCGAATAACATATATACGGCGCGTCTTTGGTATTAGTTAGTAGGAAATAGAGCAAAGCATCAACATTAGAAATCCAAGGTCTTCCTTTATCGAACCTGTATATGAAGTGTGTATGAATTGAATCAAACTCATTCAATGAAATGAATCACACCCATTCATTAAAATGAATGAGTGTGATTCAATTTTCTCGACAATATCATATAATCCCGAGGACATTATCTCTAAATTAATAGGGTCGGATTCTCTAAAAAATATAAGCCTATCTGATTCTGCAAACTTGAGAAAAAATCATAATGTTTGATATTCATATAATGTTTTATTTGGATTGATTTTTGGGTTCATCAAGTTCCTTTTTGTTGGTCAGAATAATACAAGAATTGTTTCTCTGTAAATCAAAGAATTTATTATTTTATACAAAAATACAATTACATACAAGAATGTTGATCTTACCTGTAAATCAAAGAAACAACATTCAATGTTATTATTCACAATGTTAAAATTTGGATTACACTCTTCTCAGTATGTCTTACGTACAATTGATCGATAGCGAATAAATTATGTCGGCTCTGTCGATTTTCACATTCATACATTCATTGAACTGATTGACCTAATTACTCGCGTAAAGCCATTGAACTTGAACAAGAGATATACAGGTAGGTATTTCTTACATCTCCCCCCCTTCGGAAAAAAATTTTTCGCCAAAAAATTTGATGTTAAATTACAATACATTACTTACAAAATTATATAAATTCTATATTACAAATTATACATTATATACATAATATTACACTTCGGTTTCCATCTCTGATATATTAGGAGATGGAGTTAATTTTGAAATATGGAATAAATTTGATTCTAACTTTTTGTGGCCTATGTCTACTTCGTACATTGAGTTTGATATCTTTTTTAAAATCTTGTAAGGTCCGATTCTTATCATGTCCAATTTTTTCCTATTCATTCGGTTACCATTTTCAACGTATACCAAATCTCCTACTTTGGAGTCATATCCTTTTCTATTTTTGTCATATAATCTCTTATTGTATTCATGATATTTTATACTGTTTTCAAGTGCAGTCTTTCTATCGTTTTTCAGTTGATTATAATTCTTATCCTTTTTCAGTTCATTTGGTAATACTGAAGTATCTTTACCATTCAACAAATTTTTCGGACTAAATTTTGTTACTGTGTGCTCGGTCTCATTGTATTGATTTATACAATTATGTGCTATAGTTGTCCATCTATACTTATTTTTTTCTTCATTGATTGCGCATCTTATCTTATTTACCAAAGTTTGGTTCAGTCTTTCATTCAAACCATTCGAAAATGGTGCATTAACTCCTGTAAAAACCATTGTTACCCTTCTTTTTTCCAAGAAATTTTTGAAATCTTTTGAATTTATACCTGGATATTGGTCTTTTAGTACATTATCTGTCAATTTAATGAAATCATTTGCATTTTGTGTTTTCGATGTTAGTATGTAAGCATACCTAGTGAAGTGATCAACTAGGAGATGTAAATATTTTTTTGTGGATCTTGAGCCACCGAATCCACCTATTGTGTCTATGGAGACTATTTCAAAAGGTTTTCTTGCGGGACCCAGATGTGACATTAAACCAATTTTGTCTTGCCTTCTTGATTTATTTTGTATACATACTTCACAACATCTACAGGTTTTCTTTATATTTTCTGATATGTTTTCTGCTGTATAATACGGCAGTATTTTATTTTTCATTTGGTTTATTCCAATATGACAAAACTTCTCATGTGTGTCTTCTATCGATTTTTTACTAAATTCTTCTGATAAGATAATTTTATCTTTATTTCTGGCTTTTTTATAATACAAGTTATTCTTATAATTTATACTGTTTTTGTTTGGTTCTATTTCTTTATTCTTCTAACTAATTAAGTTTACAATCCTTAATTCATTATCTTCATCTTCTTTAGGCTCTAATACAAGATTTCTGCTTAAGCAGTTTGCCTCCAAATTATCTTTACCTGGACGGTATATTATTTGAAAATCAAACTGTGATAAATAGTAGGTGAGATCACCTAATTCTTCATCCGTTCTTGCTTTTATATTCATTTTTTCTAGCGGTTTGTGATCTGAAAATACTTTAAAATGTTTGCCTATAAGCCAGTGTTGCCAATACTTCACAGATTCCTTTATAGCTATACATTCTAAGTAAATTGCTTTTTTTCTTATTCATTTAACTTCCTTGAAAAATAATACTGCACCTATGCCTTTCAAACTTGCGTCTGTGTATATGTGTATTGGTAAGTCTGAATCAAAGATAGCCAAAACTGGTTGAGTGCAGAGGAAATTTTTCATATACTCAAAGGCTTTCTGACAGTCTTCCGACCAAACAAATTATTGTCCTTTCCTCAATAAGTTATGCAGTGGGTCCAGAATTAGTGAAATCTTCGGTACATATTCATTATAAAAATTGATTTTTCCTAAAAATTGTCGAACATTTTTCTTATTCTCGGGCACAGGAAAATTTCTTATGGAGATTAAATTATCTTTTAACGGAGAAATTGAGTTGTGTTTAATTATATGGCCTAAATATTTAACAGAGTCCAGTGCAAATGTACATTTAGACAGCTTCAATCTGAACCCTTCCCTCATAATTGCATCTAATAGTTTCGATAGATGGTCTATATGTTCTTCGAAAGATTTTGAAAATATTAATATGTCATCTATGTAATTGACTGTGAAGTTTGATAAATTATTTTTCCTTATTATATTGCTTAAAATTCTTTGGAAGATAGCCGGTGATGTTTTCAATCCAAATGGTAGGCAAGTCCATTGAAAATGGCCTTCTTGGGCCACAAAGCCTGTTTTTCTTCGATCTTCAATTCGAAGAGGAATGGACCAAAATGCGGAATTTATATCAAGTTTTGAAAAATATCTGCAATTTCTTGTTTTTATCACTAGATCTTCAATAAGTGGAAAAGGTTGCGATTGAGGGACTATTATCTTATTTAAGTCTCTGAAATCTACGCACAATCTCGATTTCTTGTTTTCATCTCTTTTATAAGCTAACGTTACTGGAGCAGCCAATGGGCTGTATGATTCCTCTATCAGGTTTCTTTTAAGTAACTCTGAAATCTGTTCTTCTATTTCTTTTTTATCTTCGATTGAACATCTATATGGTCTTTTACTGCAATGCTTATTCATTATAAGATCTATTCTGGCTTCGTAATCTTTTACAGTGCCTATATCATATTTATCTTTCGCAAATATATTTTTGTATCGGTCTATTAGATTCATAATTTTTTTTTTTCATGACGATTCAAGTGATTTGTTGAGACATTGAAGGTATCTACTTCGATAAGTTCATTAAAATTCATTTCATACTCATTTATTATTTTATTAGATTCGGAAACTTTTTGTTCTATCTCTAATTTTTCATTTTGTATCAATTTGAATTTCTTTATACAATCTAATCCTATAAGAAAGCCATGTTTGAAATTCTCGTTATTAATTATAAACACATTCATGTAATCTTCTGTATTTAAAATCTGGATTTTTATTTTAATTAACCCATCTGTTTCATAAACACTATTAATTGTTCTTAAATTTGTTTTCCTTATTTCATTACCTTCAGATTTTAAGTTTATCAGTTTTGAATTTATTAATGTAACATTTGAACCTGGGTCATAAATAGCAGGTATTTCTAAAGTATCATTTAATTTAACTTGGAGTTCAATTGATGGTGGCACAATTAGTTTTTTGGATCCTCATCACTTAGTTCTACATCTAAAGATAAATTGTTCACTTGCCTAACCCTATTACTTTTATCTCCCTGATTTTTGAACCAGCATTCATCCTCAGAATGAAAACGTGTTCCTTTTCCTTTTTCTTTACATATTTTACAAGGTATTTTATTCTCACTTCTCTCTTTTGTGTTTAGTCTACTTTTTTGCATTTCTGAATTTTACTTATAAATTAAATGTTGTAATTTACTTATTTCATTATGTAGGTCTTCAGTCTTTCTTAATTTTTCCCTATCAATTCTATCAATGATGTAATTTGGCAAGCCCATAGCAATTAAATCTATTGATGTTTCATTATCAATAGTTTTTCTCACTTGTAATAAAAGTTTTTCTTTTTTTATAAAATATTCTACTAAGGAACCCATTTGATATCTAAAAGCTAACGCATATCTTATTGGAGACCAACCTTTACTAGCAAATGTGTTGCAAAAACTGTCTTTCCACGTTTCCCATTTTGTTTCAATTGTAAGCTTGAGGAGTGTACAACTATACCAATCTGCCGCTTCCTTTGCCATAAAAGATTTTAAAATTTCAATTTTTTTATTATCGCTTGTTAACTCGAAGCTTTCACATTCTTTTTCAAACCAGTTACCCATTGATCCGCGTTTGAATTTTTACCATTAAAATTTTCAATTGTGAATTCTTTAGCCAATTTTCCAATATTTTTTTCTTCTGATTTCACTTGTTTTTTTTTGAGTAGTTCTTCTAAAAGTTTGACTAATGGTTGTTCTGCTGCATTGGTAGCCACTCCACTAGTAGTATTTTGTTCCCCAATTACTTCTTTTAAATATTCTTCATTAAATTGCAAATTACCTTCTTCATCAAAATAAACGTCCTTTAATTCTTCAGTTAAACTAACCCATACTTGTCTCATTTGATTCCTTTGTTTTAGCACTTTCTTCACCTTATTGAACATAGGCGTCTTGATCAGCTCCTCATATATTCCTGTGGAATTCTATATGCATGTCCATCCTGTGTGATGACTCTCGTTACATATAATACGTTGGATTTTCCATCCGAGGCTTCTAGCATCTTGAATCTAAACAGCAGTTTGTCCATTGTGATTCACAACGAGAATGTTGTTTTATAATGTTTTATTTGGATTGATTTTTGGGTTCACCAAGTTCCTTTCTGTTGGTCAGAATAATACAAGAATTGTTTCTCTGTGAATCAAAGAATTTATTATTTTATACAAAAATACAATTACATACAAGAATGTTGATCTTACCTGTAAATCAAAGAAACAACATTCAATGTTATTATTCACAATATTAAAATTTGGATTACACTCTTCTCAGTATGTCTTACGTACAATTGATCGATAGCGAATAAATTATGTCGACTCTGTCGATTTTCACATTCATACATTCATTGAACTGATTGACCTAATTACTCGCGCAAAGCCATTGAACTTGAACAAGAGATATACAGGTAGGTATTTCTTACATTCATTTTCAGTATGTTATTTGGGATGCCGAAAACAGCTGAAATATTTTCATGCCTTTGTCATTTCGGATTATACAGAAAGTAGGTATCAACTTCGTTTGAAATTGACAAAAATATGTAGTGGAGTGCATGGAGCATTCAAGCTCGGATTAGAGTAATAGTGAATGAATTGATACGATCGATGTGGGATATTGTTTGTTAAACTATAAATTGCAATGTTCACCCAAAATTTTTTTGTGCACTCCATTTTTTCATTGTTCAAACAAATTATTATAAAAATTGATGTTTGACCATATATTTTTACTTTAAACACAATTTTTTTTATTTATATGTTAAATCTTACCTGAGTAGACATATAGAAACATTTTTCGAAAATACCTGTGTATAAAAATAGCAGTAGGGATCTGGAACAGGTGAAAAAACGTGTAGGGGAGAGCGGAGCGACAGCTGCTATGTACAATGGAATTTCTCGGCCAGTTTAATTATAAATGAAACGTACTCTATTGTGTACATTCAAAAAAATAAGGTTTGAATTACGTCTATTGAAAAGAAAAAAAAATATAAGTACAAAATCTGTATATTTAAATATATTTTATTGAGGTCTACATCAAATATTTTCTTCTACTTCATCTATCTGTATGAAGTATTGGAACAACTATTTCCGCTACACTGTAAACATGCTACACTGCAGTATAAACATGCTCCACATCCTTTTTTGCAATTACAAAAAAAACATTTGCAATAAATTATCCGTAGCAGGTAATTGATTCATTGTTATTGGGATGTACATGTTATTGGAATACTTCCATCCCCAATTTTCAATAACTACGTCATTTCCTAGCCATATCTGAATTTGTAGGTACGCTCTTTTAAGGTGCTCAAACGCGGCATCAGTTGTTGGAGGGAGTGATGACAAAAGAACACTCGTATTTTTGGCTGTTGCTTTTATGAAAGAATTGAGCCTTAATGTATTTAAATCATGAGTTTCAGACGGAGCGCCATATAAACTGAAAATACACGCTTGGAATATAAATGTGCAGATATTGAATTTGATGAACATACATATAATATACATGTATATATGCCTTTAAAAATTGCTAAAGATAAACTTTTGACAAATACTAAAAATAAAATTCGTTTGATAGAAATGTTGAGAGTTAAATTAGCTGACAACAATATTATTACATGCCACGCGGAAAGCGATGCCGAAATTAATTGTTGAGACGGCAATGAATTTGGAATCAAAAGATGTTGTTATAGTTTCAGAAGATATCGATGTCTTAGTGATATTAACGGCATTGGTAGATAAAGATCTTGAAATATATCTTCTAAAACCATCCCGAGGCAGAGTTCAACAGAAGATATTTTCATGGAAATGTTTAGAAATACCATTACCAAATCGTGAAGAATATATTCTTTTTTACATGCCTTTACGGGTTGAGACACTACTTCTGCGTTTTTCAATAAAAGAAAAATTAAGTTTGCCAAAAATTTTGAGGAAAGGATTGATTTACACGCTCCGTCTAAAACTCATGATTTAAATACATTGAGGTTCAATTCTTTCATAAAAGCAACAGCCAAAAATACAAGTGTTCTTTTGTCATCACTGCCTCCAACAACTGATGCAGCGTTTGAGCACATTGAAAGAGTGTACCTACAAATTCAGATATGGCTAGGAAATGACGTAGTACATTGTACATCCCAATAACAATGAATCAATTACCTGCTCCGGATAATTAATATTGCAAATGTTATTTTGTAATTGCAAAAAGTGATGTGGAGCTGCGTGTGGATGCAGAAAATGTGGTTTATACTGCAGCGAGTACTGCAGTGAAGCATGTTTACAGTGCAGCGGAAAAAGTTGTTCCAATACTTCACTTATTATACAGATAGATGAAGTAGAAGAAAATATTTGATGTAGACAACGAAGTAAAATATTTAAATAAACAGATTTTGTACTGATAATTTTTTTTCTTTACATTAGTCGTAATTAATTACCTTATTTTTTTAAATGTACACAAAAGAGTACGTTTCATTTATAATTACTGGCCGAGAAATTCCATTGTACATAGCAGCTGTCGCTCCGCTCTCCCTTCCACGTTTTTCTACCTGTTCGAGATCCTACTGATATTTTGATACACAGGTATCTTTGAAAAATGTTCCTAAATGTCCACTCAGGTAAGATTCAACATATAAATAAAAAAATTTCTGTTTAAAGTGAAAATATATGGTCAAACATTAATTTTTTATAATAATTTGTTTAAACAAAGAAAAAATGGAGTGCACAAAAAAATTTTGGATAAACATTGCAATTTATAGTTTAAAAAACAATATCCCACATCGATCATATCAATTTATTCACTATAACTCTGATCTGAGGTTTCACGGTTTTGAATGCTCCAGGCACTCCACTTATGATCCAATGAAAAAGACATAGAAAAGGCATTCCATATTTGGAGAAGTTGAAATTTTTAGAATAGGTCCCTGAAATCCGGAGGATGAGTGCTGTATTAGAACAAAAAATTTTTTATTTAATAAAAAGCGTGCTTTGACCGCTTGGGGTCATTAGCACTTGGTACTATTACATAGATGTACGCTAGGATTTATAACTATTCACTATGCAATGCTTCACAACTGCATATTATAGCTGGGTGTCCCAAGTTCGAGTGCCTATTAGATGTTTCTGGAGAACCGGACATATTCGAAATCTGAAAATTGAGATTATAACATTGTTCGAAATACTCTACTGAGCAAAAATATTTTTGGAGCCTGAGCACCGGTTATACGAGGAGTAACAATAAATTTGTGAAAAAATTTTATTTATTTTTTTGTTTCTGATGTGATTGAGTTTTCAATGCTAAATACATTTCAGTTAAAACCATCGTATATTCTTATACCGGAAAAGGAATCAAATATTCATAGTCATTATTGTGCCCATTTTTCCTACTCTCAACATCCTAAGAGTAAACCGTTCTCACAGAGTCGAAGTAGGAGGATGTCGAAAGGTCTTGCATCTTTTGAATTTCATAAATATTATCATTGTTTCAAATTCTGTGTCGAAAACTCTGATCGAAAATTGGTCATAACTTCTGTTTTTCGAATTAGAACCCTATATTTTAAAAGCTTTTATTTAACTTGCAATGTATGTTTGTTCGACTGGAATTTTGCTACTCAATTTCGAAGCAGATATCTTCAACCGATTGAGCTGAAATTTTGAATACACGTTTAATTTGGATGACAAAACACGATAAGCTGTGTCACGTCATTATTTATCCAATATGGTGGACCATTTCTATATTATGGGTATTGAATGGAAGAGCATGTTGAGAATAACTTGAAAAAAAATGTGACGTCTTTCTAAATCCAAGATGGTCTCACGAAGGCCAAAATTGTGCAAATAGGCTGGCAAAATGGATAAAAATGTGAATTTTCAAACGAAAAATTTTTTTTCATAATCCATTTTGGGTAGTACCTCTCGAGTATGAAAAATTCGAAGAACTACCGTTTCTCGGTAACAGGCATCAATAAGATTAGAATGAATCCAATTTATACTCGAGAGTTTAGGTGAACCTACTGTCCGAAAGTGGAGGCAGTTCGATCCTTGCCATAGTTTTTGAGCAATTTTTGTTCTGTTTATAAATTCATCTTTCTATCCGCGTCATTCTGTCAACTTATACGAACAATTTCGACTTTGGTAAGGGCACCCTCTCTTTTTAAATGAAAATTATGTAAGTACTTAGTTCGGAACCTTTAGACGACTACAAACACAAAATCGATGGATATTTTTTTTGTTCCCTTTTCACATAGGTAATAAGAATTGAAGATAGTTTCACCTCGAAACAATTTCGGCGAATTATTTCATACCGTCACGACATTAAAAAAAAAGTTTAATTCGAATTTTGGAAATTGTTTTCACGGAAATATAGGTACTTTATTTTGAGCTGAGGCTTTTCTCTCGACAGATGGTAGAAATCATCAAAATTAATAATTTCACTCAACATTTTTTATATGAATTATGCCGCTGTTTCGAGAAAATGAAACTACACCTTTTCCAATTGTAATTCAGAAAACGTACCTAAAATGTAATTCAGAAAAGCAAATTTGAATTTCAGAAAATGGAAATTATAATTCAGAATAGTAAGTTGATACATATCATATACTATTCTGAATTACAATTTCCATTTTCTGAAATTCAAATTTGCTTTTCTGAATTACATTTTACGTTTTCTGAATTACAATTGGAAAAGGTGTAGAACATTTTACAGTTTCTCGGTGAATCTGAAAATTCCTCAGTCCGAACCAGCACCCTCGCCTGCTACTCATTTCTTTTTTTTTCTTCTTATCTAACAAATTTGCAAAAAATTCAAGTGTGTTGAACAGATAGATCATTTTGCCATATGCCGCTTTTTATGATTTTTTCAAATTGAACATTTCAGATAAGATAGGATCCCGCACACTTACTTAGGAAAAGCGGGTCCAGTGAATTTTCCCCATTTTCACATATTACATTTATATCAACCTTAAGAACAATATATCAGATTTTCACGAAGGTCTTACATCCGGTTTGTTCTATAGGGCGTTCCAAAATTGCAGCTACGGAAAAACGAATCTTCAAATTTTGATGATTATTCTTCTCATTTTCAAAATGTCATCATGATGCCTTGGCTTCTGAATAACAAGATATCACAGATATCCAAACACCGCCCACCACGTTAATTTTCGTTATACAGGCTGTTCCATGAAGCTATTTAAGTAACTAAATGTAACTCTGTTAGTGACTTTGGGACCACCCTGAGTTTTTCAAATATGATACCATGATGTATGTCCACCTCTGTAGGAAGTTTCATTAATGTACAAAGAACAGTTGTAAAATTATTCAGGTTTAAATTCGGATTTCATACAATTTTTCTTCAAAACTTATCTGTAGTTGAGATTGCTTTGAAGGAATATAGGTTTTCATCCAGTATAATTATTATGATAGGTATTGACAGTCGGTCCGAAGGTTTTTTTTTCAGGAATGTACAGGATGGACATAATTCGGTGTCACTAATCTCCTAATTTCGCTATCTCAAAATCTGTTTATATAGAAAAACAGTATTATCATTCCAAGTTGTTGTATCTCTGAGCACTCTAAGGATACATATTTTTTTAAATATTATACCTCCATAACAGTATGTCGACCTTTGTGAAAAATTTCACTCGTGTATAAATTATCAGAATATTGTTGCCAAATCATTCAGGTTTTAGTTCAATATTCACCATTACTTGAAATAATTATTATCAACAATTTACATAAAAATGTATTAGCACAAAATATGAAATCTATTAATTCCAATCTTAAAATAGGGTTATACACACGACTGATTGAACAATTGAAAAATTTAACAGTTGAAAGACTGAAGATTTTAGCTTTATATTTGTGACACCACTTTATAATCTAGAACAGTTACTAAGAAAAGTCATGGAATAATCAGTCCTGCATTCAAGATAGAATTCAAGAGTTGAGTAGAGGGGTACTTAATATTTCGCATATGTCGTATCCAAGAAACCAGAGTACGCTTGTTTTGTGAAAACATGTTCCCAGGGTTCTGGCTCCAGTAATGGTTTATATTGAACTAAAACCTGAATGATTTGGCAACCATCTTTTAATTATTTATACACGAGTGAAATTTTTCACAAAGATCGACTTACTTTCATGGTGTAATATTTGAAAAAATATGCATCCTTAGAGTGCTCAAAGATACAACAACCTGGAATGATAATACTGTTTTTCTATATAAACAGATTTTGAGATAGCGAAATGAGGAGATTAGTGACACCAAATTATGTCCATCCTGTACATTTCTGAAAAAAACACCTTTGGACCGACCGTCAAAACCTATCATAATAATTATACTGGATGAAAACCTATATTCCTTGACAGCAATCTCAAAAATTGTATGAAATCCGAATTTAAACCGGAATAATTTTGCAACTGTTTTTTTACATTAATGAAACTTCCTACAGAGGTGGACATACATCATGGTATCATATTTTGAAAAACTCAGGGTGGTCCCAAAAACACTAACAAAGTTGCATTCAGTTACTTATATAGCTTCATGGAACAGCCTGTATAACGAAACTTAACGTAGTGGGCGGTGTTTGGATATCTGTTATATCTTGTTATTCAGAACTCAAGGCATCATGATGAAATTCTGAAAATTAGAAGAATTATCATCAAAATTTGAAGATTCATTTTTCCGTAGCTGCAATTTTGGACCGCCCTATAAAACAAACCGGACGTAAGACCTTCGTGAAAATCTGATATATTGTTCTTAAGATTGATATATATATATATATATATATATATATATATATATATATATGTATGTAGATCGTCAAGATTGGGGACATTTTTAAGGTGCCGTTTTTTTTGTATACATCGGTATACATTCGTATATATGACCTATTTGACCGCCGAAAATCCTGAAAAACACATGTTTACAAGTTTGGGGTCATTTCCATATTTGATATTTTTTAGCATATTGCGGTATACATAGGTGTAATTTCTAGTCTAGAGTCAGAAAAACCGCAAACATCCAAAAAAAAATCGAATTTTAGAAAGTTAAGAAGGTCATAGGAAGAGTAATCGGCCAGCGCCTCGCGTTTGATTGAATATTTGCGTTGCGTTGCGTCAAAAAGTGCGCCCATCTGTCATTGTCCTAAGACCATTGTCAGGCTTCTTCATGAAATGTTATTTTGAACGCAAGCATGAATAATGTTGTGCGGAAAGCAAACCCTCGTTTTTTTGGGGGGGGAAGGGTATTTTAAGTGACAACTTTTTCACCTTTCATTATTCTATAAGTTAACATCAAATCGGTTTGAAACGTTCGCTCCGTTCACTATTCAATGCTCGTTAAAAGAAAGAATCATAACGAAATGAGTGGAAATATTAATTACTCTTACTAGATCTCAATCATTCCATGAAAGCTTCACCTTCTAGAACGATGAAAACGAAATCATTTGATTCACCTAAATGTTTTTCATATTTCACTTTATTATCTATTATTCTTTAGATAACGAGCATTAAATAGTGAACGGAGCGGAAGTATCAAATCGATTTTTCTCAAAATCGGATCCATTGGGCTATATCACACAAGGGCATCTTCTTTCAAGAAAAAATATCAGAGTTTATAAATTTGATGTATAACTTGTAGAATAATGAAAGCTATAAAAGTTGTCTCTGTACATACCCTTCGCCTCCCGAAAATGATACAATTGTGTTTGAGATGAAAAAAATCCACTCAAGCCATTCGGTGCTTGATATTAGCCAAAGTGTAAAATTTCGACACTTCAAGTGGCACCGTTTTGGAAATATGTGACAAAAAGTGTTGCCTGGATGTCGTTTTCAGAGGGCTCTAGCTCTTCAACGAAGACTTTTTGTTTTTGTATTATACCTATGATTTTGGTCGAAAGTGTTTCCAATGATGTCTACTAGAAGTTTGTGGGTTTAATTATGGGATATCCTGTATGTATATTTGCAAAAAGTAAAAAATATCCAACAAAGATAAACTATGAAAAACTCCTTAATCGAATAAAAATATGTCCATAGACTGTTCTTAAATACATTCATAGAAAACGCACTCAAAATATTATTTCATATTGAGAAAATGTGCATGATATGAATGAAGTTATTATTTTCGAAAGAACTAGAGTTCCTACATATTTCCATTTGCCGAAAATTCACCACTCCTATTTCGGTGTAACAGATATCGATTTATCCAATGAAATTAATTTAATCCACTCATCATGATCACGATACTTTGAAAATATTGATGACCCCAAACTTATCATAACATAACAAAGAAGGTTCCCAAACTTATCGCTTTGCAAACGTATAAAAGAATATACCAAAGACTGTAGAGAATAATAGACCTTTCCAGAATACGTAGAACAAAGATGAAAGATGTGAACTAAACCAGGATGAGAGAGAAACAGGTATATTTCATGCGCAACTTGTGGGCAGCTTTAAAAGATGCGCAAACCTTAGTGCGAGAAAGAAGAGAAAGAGAGAGAGGGAAGCAATGAAATGAGATTCTACTGTTTTTAGCGTACCGTGACCCTTACTTAGTAACACAACATTGTTGAGGCATAATAAAATATAAACAATACAACAAATAACATCCACATCCAAAACGTCGACTGCGTAAAATAATAATATCAATTTTCAAATTTCAACGATTTAAGGGGGAAAATTTTGACGACCAATAATATTCATTCTTAGCCCACAAGTGACGCGCGCAACTGTCACCTGCGCAGGTAATTCTGGAAAGGTCTATTATTCACTTCTCGCTCTGCAGACATAAATTTGTAGTCTATGATCCCAGGGTATAGGCCTGTCCAACGTCCTAACCTAACGCCCTGAATTGTGGAGGACAAACAAACGTGTTCGTGATATTCCATTGTTATTCCGTGCTTTTAGTTAATTACAGTAGTGTTTCTTCATTATTAATTAAGATTGAGAAGTGTTTTTTTGAATTTATAAAGACTAAATATACGTTTCAACGTATTTATTTACGTTGTCCTTCAGAATTTGACGTCTATCTGACAGCGGGTTGGAGTGGCCTATAAGGACGAAAATTATTTTTTGTTTAACAGATATCGATTTATTCAATAAAATTAATTTCATTCACTCATCATAATATGATCACGATACTTTGAAAATATTGATGACCCCAAACTTATCATGACATAACAAAGGAGGTTCCCAAACTTATCGCTTTGCAAACGTATAAAAGAATATACCAGAGACTGTAGGGAATAATTCACTACTCGCTCTGCAGACATAAATTTGTAGTCTATGATCCCAGGGTATGTGGACGAAATTTATTTTGTCCACGACTACTCTTCAATCCGTACATTTAGTATGATCTTTCAGGAATATAATGATAGTCATAATTGACCGTTACCGGTGAAATTATGAATAATGATCCATTATTCACTATACAAATAGAAAAAGAAAATTTTGAAATTGCCAGGATTCGAAACGGGAACCTTTCGCGTGGAAAGGCTGACTGCTAACCTTCACTACATTTACGTCCTGATAGATAGTATTAAAAATATCCATTTAATGTTATTTTCTATGATTTCACATTCAGATTGACAGACTGAAAATATTTGAAATCAGAGTGAGAGAATGGAATGGAATCGATACCAAGTGAAATTTTCGGCGTTAACGCATAGAACTTATAGTACATGGAATGGAATGCTATTATCAGATCAAAAAGTGGGTAAACATCTCAAGTTGGAGGAATCTCTAAATTTCCATGTTCCCATGGATACGACCTGTCACACCGAACAGAAACACAGTTTGCCGAAATGCAAAGTGAATCGGATCTTGACGATTAAATTCATAGTATTTCTGTGTTTCTGTTCTGTATGACAAGTCGTAACTATGGCAACATGGAAATTTCAGTATTCCTCCAACTGGAGATGTTTATCCACTTTTTTAAGCTGAGCAGCAACACTAATGGCATTCCATGTACTATAAGTTCTATGCGTTAACGTCATCTTGGAATATCCAGTGCGAACACAGAAAATATTATGTCAAAACTTTGGATAACTATCTTATTGTTGAAAATGCAGATTTTGCCGAGGAAGTCGTGGACTAAGTATAGTATTCAATCCGCACATAATTACTAATATTCAGTCGGGTGAATTGCGCCACTCGACTCGCTCGTGGCGCAAACTATACCCTCGTGAAAGTACATAATCATATGTGTTCATTAAAAATATATCATTTTGCTTAACAGATATCGATTTATTCAATAAAATTAATTTCATTCACTGATCAGTGATCATATGATCGCAATACTCTGAAAATATTGATGTCTCCAAACTTATCATTACACAAAAGAGAAGGTTCCCAAACTCATCACTCTGCAAACGTATAAAAGAATATAAAGACCATTATCCCAGGGACTTCTCGCTGCTCAGACATAAATTTGTAGTCTATGATCCCAGAGTATGCGGACGAAAATTATTTTTTGTTTAACAGATATCGATTTATTCAATAATAGTTATTTATCTACTCGCATAGAATAATATATCCATTATTCAACTGAATTTGATCTGTAATAGTTTCTATAAACCAATAGTGTGAGGTAATAATAACTCACGCCTATAACTCACTCTAATACAAATAGGAAAAATGTAGCTTACGAAATGAATAAAAAAGTTGGGTCAATGGGACACTCTATTTCAGACATCAAGGTAACGTTCACGCCATCCATTTCTACATTTTCTTAGGTCTGAATATCCAAAAATTGCATTTGGAAAACGTAAAATTTTTGACGTTTTCTACGGGATCCGATATCGATTCGATTTTCGCCCACAGAAATCGCTCTTGACAACTGTTGTCAATTTTGAAAATGCAGATTAATTCGAATTTTACTGAAGAAGTCGAAGATAAAGTATAGTGTTCAATTCGCGGTAATGGTCATAACACACTTGATGAATTACACCCCTCGCCTGACGGCTCGGGCTGCAAAATTCATCTGCGTGTGTTATGACTTACATTACCGCTCATAGAACAATATACTATTAATCAACTAGTTTATTAATGACAGCGATTAATGGTCGAGTTATTTTAACGCCTTAGCGGAGCGGAGGCGTTAATCTTCAAGACCATTAATCGCTAGATTAATAAACGAGTTGATTACAAGATTTTTCCGTCGACCCCATACTGATTTTGATATAAGGAATCCTTAATTGAAAAAACGTATTTTCCATTATATGATTGACAAATCTTACAATATCAAAGTTATGTGTGTGCATTTCAATACATTTATGATTATGTTGTCAACTTCAGAATACTTCTCTGTTCGGTTACTAAGGACATCATGCATTAAAATAAGAAATTATTATCATGCATTAAAATAGGTTATTAAAGGATGATTTTGAGTGCGTTAAAAGGAGCTTTTCTTCTATGGTCGACGGAAAAATTAATTTCATCCACTGATCATATGATCGCGATAGACCATTATCCCAAAGACTGTAGAAATGAATTTGCCTCTCGCTCTACACACATATAAATCTATAGTCTAGGAGTACGATCCCAGGGTAGGTATGCGGAAGAAAAATATTTTCGCAATCTCACTTCTTGGATACGATTTTTTCAGTGATTACTTGCATCGATAAGAGGTTTTCTCATACCAAAAATGGTGATGCTCCGGCCAACGGTTTCATTAATATGGGATTTTGATTATAAGGGATGAAAACTAACCCTCTGAATCTCACTTGTTCGATTCGATTTTTTCAGTGATTATTCGCATCGATGGGAGGATATCGATAACCAAACTAACATAAAATTCACCCCAAATTGTTTAACTGTAATATTATTTGCAAAGTAATCTTCAACTGCGAGAACTTTTTCTTCGTATTCTCTCAACATTCGTTTAATACTGAATCAAGATATGCTAAAGTAAATTCGAGTTATCAAGAATTTGAATTATTCAAACAAAAAACAATGTAATTATGTAAAATTTGTTTCGAGTTATCTATTCATTGAATTCAGCTGTATTTCCTCCTTAATCTCGTCGCTTCTCATAATGAAATCAGATTTTATTTCGATAAATTTTGCACAAATAGGAATTTCATGCCAGAATTATGAACTTTTTTTCACCAAAACCGGATTCATCAATAATTGATTATTTAAAAAATCTCTGAAAGCGTTCTATATTACGATATACGAATACAACGTGAGTCGTGATGAAAATCGCAAATCATAAACATAACATTCAGGCGCGTAACGAGGGGGGGGGGTTGGTGCAAAAAATCTGAGAGAGAAATATTCTTGTCCCCAAACTGATCATATCATAACGAAAAACGTCCTCAAACTTTACGATTTACACACATATATAAATTTGTAGTTCAAAATTCTACGTCCTCCACAATTGATTAATTAAATATAATGAATAAACCTTACCATACACAATACACAGGGTGTCCAATTCGTTTTGTCCTATCCCCTTATATAGGAACTCAAACGTGTTAGAAAAAAGTTTCAAATAAAAGTTGTTCGTAATAACGTAATCTTTTATTGTATAATAATTTCAAAATGGCGTCGAGCTTATATACAGGGTGGTGACATAAAGTTATAATTTCTTAAATGGAACACCCTATATATAATTATACTTTTGAAAAGAGCTCAAAAATACGATTTCATTCATGTATAACATTAATAGTCTATAATGTTCTGTTCCGGATTTATGGCTAGTTTTCAGTGAAAATGGGTCCAACTTTGGACTGCAATAAAAAAGTCTCTATAGAATGGATTCGAATGAAACTTGTAATGAGAGTTTTTCAATTTAGATGTCTTTTATATTTAATTGCCAACAATTTGATAGACAGCGATTAAAATCAATGCGATTGTCTTTCTTCAACCTCCAAATATCTCGAATTATTATTTGAGAAATTATAACTTTATGTCACCACCTTGTATATAAGCTCGACGCCGTTTTGAAATTATTATACAATAAAAGATCACATTAATACGAACAACTCTTATTTGAAACGTTTTTCGATTACATGTGTGAGTTCCTATATAAGGGGATAGGACAAAACGAATGGGACACCCTGTACTATGTATAATAAATCGAAAAACAGAAATTAATTTTCAATGATCCTAGTCGCATTCTTACAAATTATGCGATATGATTATTCATTATCTGGCTAGTACGTTATAAGTGAAAATTTTTTTTATAGCAGCCAATAAGGTCACTTTGAAAAAAAATATAGGTATGTGAGAGTGCATAGTCGAGTTTATTCATTATATTTTATTAATCAATTGTTGAGGTCTTAGAATCTTGGACTACAAATTTATATGTGTGTAAATCGTAAAGTTTGAGGACGTTATTCGTTATGGTATGATCAATTTGGGGACAAGAATATTTCAGTGTCTGTCTTAGATTTTGTTCTCAATTCAAAATCTTCTGAATGTTATCGATACAAATATAATCTGCTATAATATAGTTACAGCCTGACAATATGTTCAACAAAGTTCATGATGCTTCAAAAAATTTCAAATACTATTTGGTTTCCAGAAACGCCTTGTGTGAATTACTTGGTTTGGTGGCACAAAAAAGAATGGAATTGAAAAATTATTCCTATTCCTAATGATAAACCAAGTAAGACAAATGGAATTTATTGAACTTCGTAACGTTTTGGAATCTATATCAGACTTCTTCATCAGACGAATACATCGAAAATCTTTGAAATTGTGATTTTTGTGTTTATCTATTGACAGAAGACATAATTATATTATCATAGTTGATTAATTGTTATAGGCACAATTTTTTCATAACTGATTTTCTCCTGACAAATAATAAGTACAAGAATTCACGCAGGAGTATTATCAACATCCTTTTTCGATAAAATATATTAACTGACAAAGGAAGTGAAACAACCAGAAAGAACTGTTTAAATTTAAATTTTTTTTTGATAAAACATAGAAAGTATAGCAAGGAGTAAATGATTGAAATTTGAAGAAAAAAAAACGAAGGGGTTTACAATTTTTTTTTAATAAATTTGTTAATAATGTGTTTGTCCACCGCGATTATCTATACACTCCCCAACACGTCTTGGAATTGATGCAATAAGATGGACTATTTCTTCTTGAGGTATACTATCCCAAGCTACCTGTAGTCCATGTCTCAGAGCCGCCAAAGTCCATGGGAGATGGGATAAATTTCTAAGAGTTCTACCCATGATGTCCCAAACATGCTCTATGGGCGAAAGATCGGGGGATCTGGGCGGACATGGCAAAAGATTCACATGGCTCGCTTCAAAAAAAATTAAACTAACTCTGGCAACACGCGGTCGAGTTGAGCATTATCTTGCTTAATATTCGAATATTCGATTCTTGAGCCGGTTAAGGTAAGGGAGAACATATGGCTCCACTATTTCTTGAAGGTAACGCAGCGCTGTAATGTTACCTCGTACAGAGACTAAAGGTGACCTTCTTGCATGTGCAATAGCAGCCCATACCATAACGAATACTGTCCAGTGTACAGGGTCCCAAATTGCTTGATTTTGGCTGTTTCTGGTACTTCTAGGCTAGATAGGTAAAAATGTTGAAAGGAATTCTGGGCTCGATTTTTGTGGAAACTCCGTTAGTGAAAACCCTTTCACGGTATATTAGATAGATATAACCACCTAATATTGATATTTTGTCGATTTCAAAAAGTGCCATAACTTCTTTATTTTTGAAAATATCCATAGATATGGCATATTGTAGAAATTTCCATGGAATGAGCTATCTGATGATGCAACAATATACCGGGTGTGCCATTTGAAATAAGAACATAGTATACCGTTTCCGGTACAAACGGAAGTTGCAGAGCAATTCATTGCCGAAAACCCCCAAATACAAATTTTCTGCACAAAATTATGATTAGTTTCGGACAGTTACAGTCTTGGACTACAAATTTATATGACGTGTGTAAATCGTAAAGTTTGAGGACGTTTTTCGTTATGATATAATCAGTTTGGGGAAGAGAATATTTTTCTCTTAGATTTTGTGCTGAATTCACATTTTCCAAATGTTATCGATATAAATATCATCTGGGAGGTTCTGCATTTTCTGAAACATTTTGGGGTTTTCACTCCCAGCTTCTGAAAAAAAATCAATAAAAAAATTTAAACATAATAATATGAGCAACATTTACGAAATCCTCATTCGAAACAAACAATCTTGGGAGAAGAAAGGAATCTTATATCTGTATTCTCAGATTAATTAGGCATTTTCGAAACCAATCATGACAAAAAGGTTGTAACATAAACTATTATATTCGATAACTGAAACTACATATTCAATCGATGCAATTATCGAGATGATACTGATGAACAATAACGAAACGGGCCAATAATTAAATGAAAAATTAATTCTTCGAACTAAATATTGATTTCAGTCTCTAAGAGAACTAATTAAACATCACTTGAGCGATAATCATTATTCTACAAAACAGTTTATGCATTTGAGGATGAAATTTTGAGACACGACCTCAAACTAACCATTTAAACAATTTCTGAAAAAGTTTGGGGACACGTCCTCAAACTAACCAATTAGCAGAAGAAAAGTTTGAGGGCCGACCCCAAAGTTGACAAATGTCTCCGAACTGACCATTTAACAAACAGAAAAGTCCCCAAACTCATCGATTTACATATATATATATATATATATATATATATATATATATATATATATATATATATATATATAAAAACAGCAAACAGCAAACAGCAGAAACGGAACTCATCAGAAGAGTAAGAAAAGTACTCATGTCGCAACTTTCAGCGAAGAATAAAATTGTCGCTATCAACGCATGGGCCATACCTGCATTCTTGTATACGGCTGGAATCCTCATCTGGTCAAAGACAGACTTGGAGAGGCTAGACAGGCGAATAAGAACAACACTTACCCAATACGGAATGCTGCACCCGAACTCGGCGATCGAAAGACTCTACTTACCTCGCAAAGAAGGAGGGCGTGGTCTCAGCAACCTGGAATATTTCTGCCTGAAAGAAGAACAAAAAATTACAGACTATTTTCGTCGGAATAACTTACCTCTACACCAATGGATAGCGGCTCACCGTCAGAACTTGCGGGCTGATGGAAGGATCCGGGAATACGACGCAGGGGAAGACCTACCTGAAAAATTGAGACGGAACTGGGAATCTAAATCTTTACACGGAAGATTCTTTGCTAGTCTTCACCAGCCAGAGGTAGACATGATAAGATCCAACACTTACCTGACACAAGGCTATCTCTTCCCGCAAACTGAGGGAACATTCTTGGCAATTCAGGACCAGGTTGTACCGACACGTGTGTACACAAAACACATAATGAAACAAGATGTGGAAACAACGAAATGTAGACTCTGCAACAAAGCCGAAGAGTCGGTGCAACATTTATCATCGGGATGCTCATCAATTGCAAACACCAAATACCTGGCTCGCCACAATAATATGGGGAAGGTTGTACACCAACTGCTGTGCCTAGGAAACCAGCTCTTGGACCACTTCACGCCACACCACATATACGTCCCACAACCACTGGCAGAAAACGAACACACGAAAATCTATTGGGACCTGACAGTGATAACTGATCGCGGCACCGAACACAACAGGCCCGACATTGTGTTCTGGAACAAAACTAAGAAGACCGCCGTTATTATAGATTTCACAGTGCCATTAGATCAAAATCTATCAAAAGCGTACGCTGAGAAAATTGCCAAATACGAACCCTTGGCACGACAGATGAAAGATATGTATCAACTGGAAAGAGTCGACATCAAACCCTTAATAATAAGTAGCAACGGGCTGGTGCATCAAAAAACAACAAAACATATAACAGAAATGAAACTGCCCCCAAATACTATCATGTGGATGCAGAAAGCTGTCATACTCGGAACGGTCAACATTATCCGACAGGTCATTTACCCTCACTAACGAACACGGAATTGACCTTGGCGCTTAGCGCCCGGTCAATTCGACAACAGCCACCGATGTGTGAATTTAAAAAAAAAAAAAAAAAAAAAAAAAAAAAAAAAATATATATATATATATATATATATATATATATATATATATATATATATATATATAATATGTGAAAATGGGGAAAATTCACTGGACCCGATTTTCCTAAGTATGTGTGCGGGGTCCTTTTCGGAAAAATTACTTATTTCGATGAGTTCTTTCACCTGTCAAAAGAGAAGCCTCACCTTAAAATACACCCCGTATTACTAAATCGAGTACATTGAAATGATTCTACTCAATTTGGCAATCGAAAATAACAAATTCCAATTTTGCAGGTTTGGATTTCATTTCCAGACTTATACACCACAATTCAATTGAGCACCAAAAAAATACTGAGATGTGACCCAAAACCGATATTTCAAAACACTCTTCTGTGCATATTTTCTGAATTCAAGTTTAGCACTTCAATAATTCATTAAAATCAACGTTCAGAAAATGATACTTTTAAAACATTTAGTTGACTTTATATTTTCTAAGATGTTTTTTTTTCTGTGAACTATAATAGTTTGGGCTCAAATAGCAGCTACTGAAACTGGTACATGAAATGAACTCCGAAGAAATATCTACCCACAGCTTATAAAAAGAAATTTTAATCATGATTAATTTCAGGGATCTCTCCGTAACGGAGAAGCCGAATGAGCCGCCTCCCATAGGTTACTTCAATATGGTAAGTAGAATCAAATCTTCATCAAATTCCTCTCACAATATTTTTTCAGTTTAGGTATTCAACCATGATGGATAAAGTTTTATTATTCATTGGCGTATTAGCTACAATTCTCATGTCAGTAGTTCAGCCATTGAATAATCTTTTTTTCGGGGATCTCACACAAAGTATTATCGAATATGCGAGAAAATTGAAAGATCCCGATCCTTCGATTGTGGACAAGGCAACTGAACTATTTCTGGACGACATAAGACTATTCGCAATTCAAATGGGATGCATTGGGTTGGGTATGCTGATTTTGGGATACATTTCGATGCAAACATTCAGTTATACAGCATTAAAACAGGTGAGTCAGGATTTCTCCATCAGAATTTGTTTTCTTATATAAGGTGAAGTGGGGCAAGTGCAATCACAAAAAAGCAGAGTGATTCTTAAGGTGCTGTTCCATTGCGCGAAATTGCGCGAGTTTGACTCGCGCAACTCACTCGCGAAGCGGATGCGCGAGTCGCTGTTTCGGCCTGACGCGTTTCCACGAGGTGAATATTTGCGCGAAATTGGGTGAGCTGCCACTCGCCACAAAAAACGGTAGCCCTCATAAATCTGGATCAGACGAATACACTCGTCCTGATTCATTCTCGTCACGTTTCCACGACACGAGTTTAATGCCGCGAGTCTCTTTGATGCGCGGTCAAAAACCGACTGGTATCGGCTCGCAGCAAAACTGACTTGCAGCAAAATTTACTCGCGCGAGTGCCGTATCCACATCGCGAAATTTGACTCTCGAGTCAGTTGCGCGAGTCAAACAATGGAACAGCACCTTTATACCTTGAAATTTATAAAAACTCGTTATAACTTTAACTTCAATTTATGCTTGTATACAAAATACGATATTACAGTATACCCAAAACCATCAAATTATATTTCATTTCACTTTCAAACTACATTGAAAATCCATTTTCATTTTTGTAGTGTAGTGATTGCAATCTCTCCATGAAAACGAGAAAGTGCAATCAGACAACATTTTTCACGTTAAACTCTATTTATAAGATAATGTTCTATACTCTTTGTCGAAATTTCTATTTTTAATGTGTCGAGGCCATACGATAAATAAAATAAATATAAGATCTTGGGTTAAGTGCAATCGAAAGGTGATGAAAAACCATATAAATTTTATATTTTCTTGAATAATCGTCAAAAGAAATGATGTCATAACAAATCAAATATTTCTCTTATAGCATTGTTGAGGCATACTAAAATTTTGATTTTCGATAAACAATCAAACAAATAACATCCACATCCAAAACGTCGTTTGCGTGAAAATATAATATCAATTGTCAAATGTCAACGATTTAAGGAGGGAAATTTTGACGACCAATAATATTCATTCTTAGCCCACAAGATGACGCGCGCAACTTTCAGCTGCACAGGTTATTCTGGAAAGGTCTATTGAGCAAACATTTTATGCGAACGAGAAGGCCCTCAAAAAATTTTTGATGACATACCCCTAATTTTGCTAGTGGTAGAACTTGTTTCTCTAGAAAATTTTCTCCATATTTTTGAGTTTTGACTTTGATATCAAAATGAATAGAAAATGGATACGAAAAATTCGATTCCCACCCGTTTTATTGGAATAACAGTGACATTCATTCTGACTAATTGTAAAACACAGAACTTTTGAGAAGACGATGCCGGAATATTGATTTTCTTTCCGAACAATGGTGCGAGGTAGCAGGTGCGCTAGATCTATGAATCGATCCATCCCAAATTTTACATTGTTGCTCTGTGTCTCACGCATGCGTATAGCGGCAACCGGCGCTATTTGAAAGTGTAAATAGATAATATGTTGGACAATTCATTGTTCGTGAGCTATGTTGTTATAAACGAGAAAATTGATTATTTTAGGAGTTTTCCTTCAATCTCGTGATGATTATGTGGAAGACTTTCATTGAATTAATGTAATATTAACCATGCAGTGTCGAGTTTATACAATTCACATGTATAAATAGGGATTTTTTCGTGCAGAAGTTTCAAACTAGTTGGTTGTTGGCAGCAAATTATCACAGAGGATAGTATCATTCTGTTTTTCATTAATTTCAATTCAATATGTGGTTTGTATCGACATTCATCATTCATTTATCTGAATTTCGTACTTTATTGAGCTTATTTTTTATATTTTCCAGATGGACCGGTGATAATAAATTTGTGATAGCAACTTTGCATAGTTACATATAAGATGGATAATTTCATGCTTCTCAGAATTCAATTTAATATCCCACGTTTGTGAGACTTAATAATTACTACATCAAACGTTTTTTCATCATAGAGCTTTCAGTCTTGACAAAGTTGATAAACATTCTGACAACATTGTTAACTTGTATAGAGATCAGAAAGTTTATAAATTCCAGCTATTCTGTGATATCAAAAATCCAGGGAAGCATCCAGATTATTCTTATTTTTTATTTTTATTCAAATTTTATCGGGTAAAATTGGAAATATCTCGAAAACGACGCGTTTCATTAAAAAACCACATAAATACTTTTATTTTCTGAAATGATTGATTCTTTCGGAAATATGAACCGTTTATCTTTTTCGAGTGGTTTTATAGTATTTTTGCGTGGGTTTATGAGTGGGCTACGCTGTAACTTTCATACCAGGAGAAATTTTGAATAAGTTTTGATTGAGGAATATGCACCACGAATAGGGTAGTTACACACTCAACGAAAATTCCGTTCATATGAAATAACGGCTGCGGAATGGATTTCCGAAACCGAATTTTCAAAAGGGGTATAGGAAAAAAGTGTTTGGTTTGATGAGAGAAATCTACAGTTGAAATATTATATGTACAAGTCAAAGACGCACCCTGTATATCGTAGTGCTAAAATGTTTCTTCTGATTGCATCTAGATACATTACATAAAAGTATGTCTAGTTTATGGTGGAACACGCTGGAGAATCTGATAGTGGTTTTCACAAAGCTCAATCAACGCTGATCGAAGAATCAACTCGATTCGACAGTTCAACCGAAATTGAATACGAAACGTAGAGTGAAATTCCAACTAGAACACGGACAGAAAGCCGGAATTATCTTATTTTGATAGACAATATGTTCGAATCAGGCCATGGAGACTTTCTTCAATAAAATCTATGAATTTGTTTTTATCCTCACAGATTTTCAAAATAAGGAGTGCTTATACGGAGAAGGCAATGAAGCAAGACATTTCTTGGTATGACCAGCATCAAACAGGAGATTTCGCTTCCAAAATGTCAGAGTGAGTTTCTCAACTAATAATTGAGGAGACCATACTTCTAACTTGTGTGATTTCAGCGATTTGAATAAACTGGAAGAAGGTTTAGGAGACAAAATTCCAATGTTCATTTACATGCAAGCTGTATTCGTAGCATCACTGATTCTGGCTTTTGTTAAAGGTTGGGAGTTAGCATTAGTTTGCCTAACTTCTTTGCCTTTATCCATGATTTGTATCGGTATCATAGGAGTGGTAAGTTGATAGAACTCGTTTGTTAAATGTGAAGTCTGTGAGGTATCGATACATTTTCGAATGCCATTTCATTTCGATGAATTCAGATATGTATGTATAGCCATAATCCTAGTAGGTGACCTGGTAGTGGTCGTGAAAAACTTTACATCTTTCAAATAGAAAGATTATCCAAAAGTCATTAAGAGAATTCTGATATGAAAAAATTTGTAACGAAACTTCGGTTTAATTCAACACAATTTCAGAAATATATTTTAACTGCCATATAATCATTGAAGAAAGATAAATTATATAAACAAATAATCTAGAAATACAAGGTGTTTCAAAACAAGTACCTAACGGTCTGAGTTTGGCAAAATTTTTTGATGCAGTCTTGATTTACTCCAAGAAGAGCACAACCCCAAAATATTCTCGAATATATCGGGTGGCCCACGAAAGAGGAATACAGGTTGACTTTGTTTTTTCAAATGGGACACCCTATATTCAATAATTTCTTTCAATTCTCTGAAACTTCCTGCATGCTTTGGTACACTTTTCACATATTTTTATTCGACAGTTTTCGAAACATTGGCCATTTTGACAAAAAAATAATACTTGTAGAGGCTATGTTATCCAATTATATTTCACGAACCCTTGCACATACCAATAACAGCTTTATACGGATTGAAAGACAAGACTTCAAAGTATCCTAGCCAGCTATAACAAAGCATCTCCAGCATATGGAGTGTCCACAAAAATACTATCAACATGACGAATTTCAAATCGATTTTTCTGCATTTTTTCAAATGCAATGCATTAAATTTTTTTTCATCATGGTAATAACACTTCATTTTACTTAATTTTGTGTCAAATGCATGATATGCATATCACTAACAGAATAGGATTTTTCGTAGTTTTTCCTCTAAATTCACTTCCGAATTCAAATAGCAGATTTAGCTTTTCTGTGGTTCTTGAGAACAGTCAAATAATTTTATTCAGAATTAACATCATTGCAGCTTGAATTCATATCATCATAGTTTTTACGAATTGGGTGAATACTCACAAAATAATGTAGAAATTAAAAAAATACCAATGAATTTGAATGTACAAGTTGTGAGTGCTACAAAAAAATGAGTTTCGAAACTTTAGGATACAAAAAAATGCCCACTCATATCCTTATACAACTTTCTTCGAAAAAATGATATTCATAAGTTTCACAGGCACGAACGCAGATCTTCAAGCTCCCAAGCTTGAAGCTTGTTTGAAATTTCTGCACAATTCGACTCTTCAAGTAGAAACATAGAAAATTATCAAAAATGTATTCTGAAAAATGGGTACAGAAAGCAAGTTTCTGTCTCCACTAACTGATTTCATCACATTTTTGAGTGGATACTTCAAAACTTTGTAGTTCCTCATTTCGCTATAATATGATAATATGAATTAAAGCTTCAATGATGCTCATTCTGAGTGGAATAATTTGGCAGTTCTCATTAACCACAGAAAAGCCAAATCTATTTTAATTCGAAGGTAGGTATATGTAAATGGAAACATTTCGAAAAAGCTCTTACAAATCCTATTCTGTTAGAGATATGGATATCATGTATTCGCCAAAAATAGAAGTAAAATGAAAGGTGATTACAATGATAAAAAAATTATATGCTTTGCATTTGAAAAAACGAAGAAAAATCGATTTGAATTTCGTCATGTTTTTGTGGCCACTACATATGCTGGAGATGCTTTATTATAGCTGGCTAGGATACTTTGAAGTCTTGTCTTTTAATCCATATGAAGCTGTTATTGATATGTGCAAAGGTTTGTGAGATATAATTGGAGAACATAGCCTCCACAAGTATCATTTTTTTGTCAAAATGGCCAATATTTCGAAAACTGTCGAATGAAGATATCTGAAAAGTATACGAAAGCATGCAGAGAATTGAAAAACACTATTGAATATAGGGTGTCCCTTTTGAAAAAACAAAGTCACCCTGTATTTCTCTTTTGTGGGCCACCCGATATATTTGGAAATATTTTTAGTTTGTGCTCTTCTTGGAGTATATCAAGACTGCATCAAAAAATTTTGTCAAACTCAGACCGTTACGCGTATATCGTCCGCTGCGGCACTAGTGGGACACCCTGTATATATGTTGGGTCTACATTCTACAGTCAATCGTTAGGGAGATATCGCGGTTCAAAGAGTGCGGAAAAGGGATGTTTCATTTCACATTTATCTAACAAATTATCTTTTATTTCAACAAGGAATCACCCCCTTAAATTGTTCGGACTTTTTTTGAAACACCCTGTGCTGCAAAATTCATCTGCGTGTGTTATGAACATCACCACGACTTGGATACTATACTTTATCATCGACTTCTTCCGTGAAATTCGAATCAATCTGCATTCTCAAAATTGAGAACAGTTGTCAAAAGCAATCCCTGTGGTCGAGAATCGAATCGCGTAAAAAGCGTCGAAAATTCACGTTTTCCAAATGCAATTTTTGGATATTCAAACCTGAGGAAAAGTAGAAATGAATGGCGAAAACGTCACTAAAATAGATTTCCTGATCGATCCGACTTAGGTACATTTCGTAAGCTTCATTATTCCCATTTGTATTAGAGTGAGCTATTATAGGCGTGAGTTATCATAACTCACGCTATTGGTCTACTCTATAGATAGTACAGGGTGCCTCAAATAAGAGTGACTGATTTTAAACATAAATGCCCAGCTTATTAATTGCTCCAAAGAGATGGGGTTTTCACTGGTTTCACTAGTTTATCAAAGAGATTTTTTTAGGCTTGGCTGGCATTTCATCTCATCAACACAGGGTGTTTTACTAATGTTGGGAAAAATATGTATAATTTTAAATGGAACACCCTATAATTTTTCATCTGATCCGAAAGAGCAATCATTCTCCATTCCAAAAAGGTATAGTTTTCATCTTTTGTCTCATTATCAACCAAGATACTCGAGGTTTCATGCAGTAGTACATTTTCAATAAGTAGTTTTATAAGAACGTATCTTTAGGCCGCGTGAAGTTGGCGAAAAAATGTCAGCACAAATACTGAAATAATCCCCAATATATAGTGCCCATTTGTGCCGTATGAATCAATTTCAGCACCATTATGGTTTTTGAGTTATTCGAGTTTGAAGCTTTTGGTGCTAGCTTCACACTTGGCACCAACATTTTTCGATTTCGAAAAACTTTTAATGCCAATATTTAGTGCCCAATTTGTGCCCATTTGTGCCGTTTTATTGACTTCATTATCACTTGTAGTTTTATAGTTATTTCAGTTCGAATATCTTGGTGCCAGCTTCACACTTAGCACCAACATATTCCAACTTGGAAAAAATTTTGATGCCAATATTTTGTGCCCAATTTGTGCCCATTTGTGCCGTATGAATGACATTTCTACCATTTGTAGTTTTTGAGATATTGACTGTTGTTTTTCAGCCGGCGTGAAGTTGGCACCAACATATTCCAACTTTGAAAAAATTTTTGCGCCACTATTTAGTGCTGAATTTGTGCCAATTTGTGCCGTTGAAATGGCTTCGATATCATGGATAGTTTTCGATTTATGAACAATATTGTGTTTTATTAATGGCGCCATCTATGGGAAAAAGCAAGTATTGTTTCGCTTCATAATAGGTCAAATATGTCGGCCTCACATATGTGATTTCTGTTACATAATAACTTCGCATGAACTTATCAATGGTCCTCTGATTATTTAGCAAACAATTCCTTGCGTTAATCGAACAATCTATCGTTTTCGATGGTGAAAATATGTTGAATCAAAAAAATTGTTGAATAATATTATTTCTAAATAATATTATATTTCGGTATGGAATTCCAAATTTAATAAATACGATTAGAAATATATTCCTTCACAGATTCACTTTCCTGCATAATAGCAGATAGCGTGTGGCGGCAAACATCAAACGGGACGATCTAACACGTCGTGCTTGGCTAGTTGAAACGGCTGCTTCGTGAGCGTCAGTTTTTTATTAAAAGGACGTTCCGACATGGCATCTACGGCACATTCGGCGGTTTCTCTGATTTGACATTTACTGGTGAATTTAATTCACTTTGGTAATTTACGCACCTTCTGCATCAATTGAAATCGAATTTAGCCAGTTAGTTTAGTGTGTTATGAGTGTTATGACTTACATTGCCGCTCATAGACCATAAATCAATATACTATTATTAAATCTGGAATTCCATATCGATATATTATATTATTTAGAAATAATATTAGTCAACAATTATCCTGATTCAACATATTTTCACCATTGAAAACGATAGATTGTTCAATTAACGCAAGGAATTGTTTGCTAAATAATCAGAGGTCTATTTATAAGTTCATGGGAAGTTATTATGTAACAGAAATCACATATGTGAGGCCGACATATTTGACCTATTAATGAAGCGAAACAATACTTGCTTTTTCTCATAGATGGCGCCGTTAATATAACACAATATTGTTCATAACTCGAAAACTATCCAAGATATCGAAGCCATTTCAACGGCACAAATTGGCATAAATTCAGCACTAAATAGTGGCGGAAAAATTTTTTCGAAGTTGGAATATGTTGGTGCCAACTTCACGCCGGCTGAAAAACAACAGTAGATATCTCAAAAACTACAAATGGTAGAAATGTCATTTAAACGGCACAAATGGGCACAAATTGGGCACATAATATTGGCATCAAAATTTGTTAAAAGTTGGAATATGTTGGTGCCAACTTCACGCCGGCTAAAAAACAACAGTCAATATCTCAAAAACTACAAACAGTAGAAATGTCATTTATACGGCACAAATGGGCACAAATTGGGCACAAAATATTGGCATCAAAATTTGTTTAAGGTTGGAATATGTTGGTGCCAACTTCACGCCGGCTAAAAAACAACAGTCAATATCTCAAAAACTACAAATGGTAGAAATCTCATTTATACGGCACAAATGGGCACAAATTGAGCACAAAATATTGGCATAAAATTTTTTTCGAAGTTGGATTATGTTGGTGCTAAGTGTGAAGCTGGCACCAAGATATTCAAACTGAAATAACTTAATAACTACAGGTGATAATGAGGTCATTTAAACGGCACAAATGGGCACAAATTGGGCACTAAATATTGGCCATAAAATTTTTTCGAAATCAAAAAATGTTGGTGCCAAGTGTGAAGCTAACACCAAAAACTTAAAACTCGAATAACTCGAAAACCATAATGGTGCTGAAATTGATTCATACGGCACAAATGGGCACAAATTGGACACTGAATATTGGGGATTATTTCAGAATTTGTGCCGACATTTTTTCGCCAACTTCACGCGGCCGTATCTTTATGCCAATTATTCGAGATTATTTTCGATATGATATCCTCCAGGTCACCCAAATTATTCTTAGCTTAAGGTGGATTTATACAGCAACTAAAATAAAATAAGAACTAAAATAAAATAAAATAAGAATGTTCACTTGATGCATTTCAATGGCAGCGTTCATACAGGAAATAAGCTAAAATAAGGAATAAGAATAGGAATAAGAGATGGTCAACTTTCATCTTTTTCGCTTATTTTATTTGGAAAATGATAGTGCGCATGATCCAAATCCACTCCCCAATCTTTTCCGTATTGACACTTTTGACAAGTTCTAGTTTTCTAACCTAAAACTTAATGAATATTTTTTTAAATCATTGTTGATAATTATATTTAATATGGATGACCAGGAAATCATGATGGGAGCGATGTTGTTATTGATGATAAGTACTGCGATTATCGCCTTGAATAAAAGGCGGAAGTCATTGTCAAAAAATCTGCGATTTGATTGGTTCATTCTTATTTCTTATTTTATTCCAGGGATCTCTATAAACCTATGTTGTCTGCTCTTATTTCTTATTTTATTTTATTTTAGTTCTTATTTTATTTTAGTTGCTGTATAAATCCACCTTTACTGCCTTCTTAATTCTGCCTGGAAATTTTGTTATATAAAAGACCCGTCTTAATTTCATACGAGCAATCACCACCTGATTTTTTTCGCATGAATTTTGAAACACCCTGTATAAATATGACACTTGATCAAGCTCCCTTCCGAATTCGATGGAAAAATTGTAATTTAATGCTCAGCGAAAATAGTCACTGGAATTCATTTTTTAACTATAAAAATACTACAGTAGAGTTAGTAAATAGTATATCCTAAAACAAGTTGCAGAATAGGCTCATATTCCAATTCGAATTTCGAACGCATGAGTCTTTGAATTGCATTCTCCAACGAGTAAGTATTAGCAGATATTTTCTCTATTTCAGTCAAATTTCGTTGAAATTAAATGAAATATTCAGATTATACATCCTAGTGATTTTTGTGTTATACTTAGCAGTTAGTGACTGTTACGAAATTGACATTTTCAAATTGACGTGTGATGAAAACTGATAGGATCGCAAGCCAGTGCTGACCACCAAAAAACCAAAAATGTAACTGAAAACAATGCTGTAATGAGTTCATTACAGCACTGATTTAGTAGGTACTGTAATGAACTCATTACAATACTGAAATAGAGAAAATCTTTTAGGTAGTTTTCCTCCTTAATTACTACGGTTCGAATCTTCCGCATCGACGATTGAGAAATCTATATACAGGGTGAAATTTCCACGAATGAAATAAAAAGGAAAAGAACAGAACTTTAGTTGACCGATTTGAACAAAGGCATCGTGATGTTGCATTTGGGAGCTTGATTCGAATTAGGAAAATTGTTCAGCTCAACGCGCATAGTAAAACTTTGGTGCAACTGAAGCTCGTACCTTTGCAGGCAACTTTTTAGATATTAAAAGATCCAAGAATAGATAATTTTGATCACTTATTCTCACTCCCTCTGATTTCAGCTATCTACAAAGTTGGCTAGAAAAGAATCTGATGCCTACGGATCTGCAGGAGCGATTGCTGAGGAAGTTTTGGGCACCGTCAGAACAGTCTTAGCATTTGGAGGACAATCTAAAGAAATAGAACGATACGATGGCAATTTGATACACGCAAAAAAGAACAATATCATTCGTGGCGCTCTCACTGGTGTAGGATTTGGTTTGCTCTGGTTTTTTATGTACTGCAGTTACGCTCTTGCTTTTTGGTATGGTGTTGGACTGATCATAGAGGATAAAAAACAGGAAACTTACACCCCTGGAAATATGATAACGGTATGTTTATTCATGAATGTTCGACAGCATATAATGAATATATTTTTCTTGAAGCTCTGGTCTTATTGCACTTAAAAAATGAGAAAACGAATAAAATTCGGAGGGTAATTTATCGGAATTCATGGTAAATCACTGATTAAGTAAGAGTTGTCCTGCTTGATTTATAGATATTATGTATATTGAAGTTGTTTCAATAAGAGCACAAGATTTTGGTGTTCAATAAAACATGTTTCTCTGTAGCGAAGTATTGAAATATTTATCGAGTTAGAGAATATACATTTGGGAATTATGGGTGAAAAAAATATCTTGTAAATGACCGCCACGAGTTTGGTAGCCATATACTCTTTACGAAATTTTCAATCAAGTTATTGAATACATGTGGTTGTATTTCATAGATACAGCGTCTAATTTCGGCTCTCAATGCATCGATGGTAGCTGGCTTATTGGCATAAACCTGTGACTTATATATAACTTATATATAACTTCACAGCCTGAAGTCTAAAGTCGTTATAACGCGAGGGCATGGAGGCTAATTCTGGTCACCAAATCGAGAAATGACATGACCAGGTGCAAACTTGTGAAAGATCATGTTTGTATGACATCTGGCACAGTCCTGCTGAAACCATATGTCGTCAAGATCAATAAGTTCTACAAGAGACACAAGAAACTGTGTTGTTATAGCACGGTGACATTCACCATTCACCGGTACTGCATTACCTTCATCGTTTTCGAGGAAAAACTGTCCAATTTCTACCATGTAATGCTCCATGCAAATATTAAAGAGAAACTCTTTGGATCCATGGCTACTAACTCTCATCTGTCGACTTTCGAACTATCACGACATAATCATGTGACAGTAGGACTGTCAAACATGGTGCGCTATGCAAATTCTGCGCTCCTTATTGAAAAACCGTTTACATTTTATTACGATATAAATAAAATCAATATGAATAATCAGTATAACGCGAGAAACTATCAGAGGTGTGGAGGTATGAATTGTTTGGTATAAGTATCACATCAATGAAAGTATGTAGATTGAAATTGTTCCATATGATATTACTTTCGAAATTTACAAGTTATACCGAAAATGAAAAAATTTATTGGTTAACTCTGGCTATGATAATAATATCAATAATAATATATGTATATAAGATTGTTTTTCTCTGGCTTTATAAATTGAAGTCAATAGCAGTAAACCGATGTCTGTCTCTAAAAACAGGTTTATTTTTATAAGATTTAACAAGCATGACAAATAATTTTCTCACCTTAAAACAGGAATCGGGAATTTGAAGCTATTAATCTTCTATTCTAAATACGACAATATGGAAAAACGGAATATAGAAAAGTCAAAGAAAAGTCATAAAAGTGAAACATGTTCACTAAGATTCCTTCAATAAGAAAATGTGAGTTTCACTTTCACACCTCCACTCTTTAAGTGTAAAATTTACACAAGGTATGTACAATTTTACTTAATATTGAGATTGGGATCGGACGCCAGGTGTATTGAGTTCATAAATTGATTGTGATATTCTATTTTTTATTGTATACGGGCCTTTCTTAATTTCATCGAGCTCATTACGATTTAATTTATTACCAGTTTCAACATAAACACGGTCTCCTATATCAAAAATTTCATCTCTACGAGTATTGCTTACTCGAGCTTTATTCAAATCATGATATCTCTATGAATTTTGAAAAGCTATCTCCCTGTCTTCTTCTATATCATTTTTATGAGTGAAAACCAATGGTAGTAAAGATGAATATTTTCCTACCATTAAATATACTGGCGTAAATTGTGTGACATTATGAACTCTTCTGTTATATTCAGATACACATTCTGTGAAAAGACTGGTCCATGGTTTCAAATGATTATTATTATTCAATTTACATCTTAATCGATTAACTAGAGTTTGTCCTAAACGTTCTGTTAGCAGTTAGACCATTGGATAAAGGGCAATCAACCGCGGTGAATAATGAAGTAATATCATGACGATCAAGAAATGAATTAAATTTAGACGATGTTAAGGCTGGGTAACGATCTGATAGTAATATTTCTACATTATGATTTTCTACAATTGGTGATAATAATTTAATGAAATCGGAGGAATTCTGCGTTTTAGAAGTAGAGGCGAACGCATACCTAGAAAAATGATCAGTTAATAAATGAAAGTATTTTTTTCTGAGTTATATCCAGCAAAACCCCCTACAGTATCAATTGACATAATATTATATGGTTTTGTAGCTGGACCCATTTGGGATAATAGACCTATTCTCTTCATTCTGCGGGTCTTATTTTTCTTACAAATCTCACAACTATCGCAGAATAGTTTGATTTCCTTGTCCATATTATGGAAATAATAATGTGGCCGAATATGTTTACCAATTTTATTTTATCTTCCCTGTTCTTGATCAGTGATCTGATCAACTTATCTTGAATAGAAATCGGAAAACCCACCCCAATAACGTTTATTCTTGTTTGAGTCGGAATTTCAGGATCAGTTTGAAGCAACAAACGTTCTTTCTTCAAAGCATATTCCACATAAGAACCAGCAATGTATCGAAATTAATGAGCGTATCTTAAAGGATTCCAACCGTCATCTAGAAATGATCTGGCAAATGAATTTTTCCACTCGCCCCATGAACTTTCTAATGTTAGATCATACATAGTTGTATTGTACCAATCCAATGCACTTTTTTCTAAGAAGAATCGTAATATCTGGAATCAATTTATCTTCTTCAAAAATATGATGTCTTTCTGCTTCTCTTTCAAATTTTCTAATCCATTCATCTGCATTCTGACTTTTGCCTTCAAATTTTTCCAGAATAAATGATTTGTGTATTCTACTTAGGTCTTGTTCTTTGTTTCCAATTTGTTCCCGAAGATCTTTGATTGTTTTCATCATCTCTAGTTGAGTATAATCAGCAAATGATGTGTTAGTTGTAGTTATTTGCTGAATCTCTTCCAGATAAAAATCTTTATATACAAAGTTCCCATCCTCATCAAAATATAATTTCGAAACTGTGTCAGTTAATTGTATCGTGATATTCCTGTATTGACCTCTTCTGGTCATGCTCTTATCTGCCTTCTTTACAGCTGAAATATCTGCCAATTCAGGATGTGAACTGAGAACTTTAGCATTTGCTGGAAAACCATATGATACATTTTCTTCAGGATTTTGTTTTGAAGTAATTATAGTCATCAAATCACTTTCACTCATCTGGCATTTTTCCAGTCGAATTCTGACTCGAGTTGGCATTTTACCCGAGAGCGAATTTCCGATTCATAAGATTGTTTTTCTTTGGCTTTATAAATTGAAATCAATAGCAGTAAACCGATGTCTGTCTCTAAAAACAGGTTTATTTTTATAAGATTTAACAAGCATGACAAATAATTATCTTACCTAAAAACAGGAATCAGAAATTTAAAGCTATTAATCTTCTATTCTAAATACGACAATATGGAAAAACGGAATAAAGAAAAGTCAAAGAAAAGTAATGAAAGTGAAACATGTTCACTAAGATTCCTTCTATAGCCCGCTCCACACTCATGGCAAGAACGTCGGCCAATACCGCGAACGCGAGTGTGGATAACTTTCTTGTGTCACGTTCGCGCTTCGCGGCGTTCTCCGTTTCGTTGCGGTCTCCTGTCCCGCGACAAAGGCTTCGCGCCTAAGCACAAATGTTCCATCCACACTCACAGGCGTTCGCGGTACCAGCGCAGTAATGATTTAATGCTTGTTCACTGACTTTATTCGCTTTTGAAATGAATGGTTTTCTTGTAGCAATAGAGTGGAATTAGATTAGATTTAGAGGAGATAAGTGAAATGAGAATTTCTTGATTATTATCAGAATGAACCTTTTTTATAGGACGGAAAGTCTTCGCAGACAGCGAGAATGCCGTGAACCAAAGTGCGAAAATTTGTGTGAGTGTGAATGACTTATTTGGCCGCGAATTCTTGGCCAGGTTCACGGCAAGAATTCTTGGCAAGATTCGCGCCATGAGCAAAGAGTAGTATTTACTCTTTGCCATGAGTGTGGAGCGGGCTAATAAGGAAATGTGAGTTTCACTTTTACATGTATATCTTTATTCCAAAGAAAGTCAGTCGATACAATATGTTTGCTAGCATTAAACGGAACACCTTCAATAACAAACCGAGTAACAAACAGAAAGAATATAATATTGTATATGGTTATATCATAGTATTCTTCATAATGATTATTCTGTATGTACCGGGTTTTTCACTATAAACTGACCCCCCCTCTAACTCTGTTAAAAAAACAGATGCATGAAAATATTTCATACAAAAATTGTACGAAATCAAATGAATTTTTCGAAAATGATTACGTCGATTGGACTATATACAGGGGTGAACAACATATTGAATGCAACTAAATTTTTTCAAATGGGACACCTGTATATTCTTTCATATTTTAATTAATTATTCTTTTCTGATATCGAATATATAGGCGTATGTGGGTCTTCCTCTTTTATTTTCAGAGTTTCAAAGTTCTGAAATGAAACTAGGGAATAAAAAATAAATACCTACCTACCTATATAAATATATTATAAACTAGCTGGCCCGGCGAACTTTGTTTCGCCTAAATGCCCTACATGGCCTAAATGATACCTATACCATAGCCATCTTTATCTTAAGAAGGCCGTGCCTATACTTACTGTGGATTTCACAAATCGTAATCACCAGTGATCGGAGATCAACGGCTTGGTTAGATTTCTGAACTGTCAAATCGAGTTGATTCTAGATCAAGCTCCGATCACCGGTGATATGCTTTGTGAAACTCCCTTTTAAGTTGTATAAACTTACCATTGCTATTTTTTCAAGCAGGAGATAAATAAGGCATAATAAAAGTTCTGTCAAATGTCATTTGTCAAAAGTCATCTGTCCACTGACAAATGTCATCTGTCAAAAGTCATCTGTCTACTGACAAATGTCATCTGTCAAAAGTCATCTGTCAAAAGTCATCTGTCAAATGTCATCTGTCAAATGTCATCTGTCATCTGTCATCTGTCAAATGTCATCTGTCATCTGTCAAATGTCATCTGTGAGATGTCATCTGTCAACCGTCATCTGTCGACTGTCATCTTTTCCACGGATATGAGCTGTCACACAAAACAGAAATACAAAAATAATATGTCAATTACTAATTATGGGCAATTTTGAATTATTTCCGCAAACATATTTATTACCCAAACATAAATCAAGAACATTTCAGAAATATAGAGAAAAGATGAAAATGGACAACTCACGATTGATACTGATCGTCAAAATCCGATTTACTTGACATTCCGGTGAAAATTCATTGTTCCACCAACTTGAGATCATTACCCGCTTTTGATCTGATAATAGCCTTCCATGTTATTATAAGTTCTATGCAAATTACACAATGATTGTATACATCGCCATTCATACTCTATATAGTCTATACCATTTCTGAATTTCCTAGCCTTCAAGAAAATGAAATGCACCGTTGGCAGACTACTTCATGGCTTATATCTTCACAACGTTCTATTTTATTATTGCATTTCTATTTAATACCGTGGAACTTCGTTCTACTACTATCAATCCCCATGGAATATTCTTATACCGTTGGTAAGACCTACTGCACTTTTAACTATTCACTTGACATGCGATTCTGTGGAAGAAAAACTAACCTCCTTTGTCCAAATGTCAAAACCTATATAAGTATTCTATGATTGCTCGATTGGTGGTAACACATAATTCTTTGGGTGGTAAGAAAATGGAAGGCTTTTTTTTCCTTTCTGTAGGATATTTTTGGGAATATTTTGTTATATAAACCTTGCCCTAACAATAATAAACACAACAAAAAAAGAATTGTCCAATTTGATGCGATCGTTTGAACAATATGGCATTTCGAAGTTTTGAACCAACCATAGATCGCCTTTTATTAATATAGATATTTTTTGAATTTCTACATTTCCAGGAGATTTATTCTGCATATATTTTTTTTATTATTTTGATGCTTTATACGATTCCATGGACTTTTCCGCATTTACTTCAGATTTTTTACCCCAGAACTTTTCTGTACACTATGTTGGCAGTGGTATTTGTACGTGGCAACAAAACATATTGGTTTTTAGAAGAGCCAACTCGAGAAAGGGCAACACTACTTTCCCTTGCTCTTGCTTGAGAGGTTCTTGCTCTAATTTCAGCAAGGTGCTGGGAACGTTCGGTGCTAGATTCCCTCGCCCGAGATTGCGACGCGTACTCTCTCTGACTTGAGAGACGATCGGAATTTTCCGAAGAAGATTCTCCAATACGACGTATTTTCAATTTTTTCACTTGGGAACTATGTCTGCATAGGGAGCATTTTTCTTCGGAAGTATCTTTTTGAATAATCAGTAAAGAAGAACGTGTTGAATAAAACAATTCAAATTTAGTTTTGAAAAGAACTTTTCAACTTATGCTATAAAAAGGACAAAGGCTTCTCCTTCCGCTTCTTAACAAATCGACCGGGTGTCTGAAAGTTGTTGTTTTTTTTTTTGTTCTAGAAGAGGTGAATCTTACATCAGACACCCAGTCTTTCTGGGTAGTAACGGATTCTTATCGACTAAACACCTCTCCTGCGGTTGGTTCCGGGCATAAGCCTATAAACCTTCCATCATCTTATCTGTTATTTTCTCTTTCGCATTCTTTTATGCTGAGTGTTTGTGTACATCCTTCAATTGGATATCTCTTACTAAGTGTGGAGTTCTATATCTTCATTTTCGCCATTGGTCTCTAGGTCTTTCGCGGTAAATTCTAGCTGTTTTTTCATCTTCAGCGGGGTCATAGTCAACTAACCTTCTAAGGTCGTCATTTTGATGTTCACTAGCTCTTTCATAGGCTTTTGCAGCTTTTCGTTTGATGAATGTAGTAATGGACTCCCATTTTATGTCTTTTTGTTTCTGTTCATTCCTAACAAACCAGGGGGCGTCTAATGCCCATCTCAGAAATTTGTTTTCTGTACTTTGTATCCTCTTTATATGGGTTCTCGCTGCATATCCCCATGCTGTTGATCCATATGTTAGCTGCGGTCTGGCGACTGCTTTTATGATCCTCAATTTCGTGTTTCTGTTCATTTGGCTTCTTCTGCCTATAATCGGATATAGTCTTTTCATTGCTACATTCGTTTTATCCACTGCATACTTAATGTGTTGTTTCCACGTAAGTCCCTTGTCTAATATTACTCCTAGATATTTAGCTTCATTCTGCCATTCTATTTCATTATCGTCTATGGATATTTTCGATTCCATCTTCAGTTTTCTCTTTTGAAGGAGTATTGCTTGACTCTTTTCTCCATTGATTTTGATTTTCCATCTGTTACACGATTGACTGATATCGTCTGCAGCTTCTTGAAGTCTTTTGTGAATTATTTTTGTATTTCTGTGCCTAATTGCTATGCCCGTATCGTCCGCGTATAGAGCAAGCAGGCATCTTGGATTTCTTGGTATATCATGTATGTATATGTTATAGAGTCACGGTCCTAGTATGGATCCTTGGGGAACTCCTGCTTCCAAATATCTGAGTGTGGAATGAACATCACCTATTTTCACACAAAAGTTCCTATCCCTCAAATAATTTCTTATTATTCTGCATAACTTGGGTGAATAACCTGCGGTTTTCATTTTATATGCTAGTCCTTCATGCCATACTCTATCAAAAGCTCTGGTTACATCTAGTAGTAGTAGTCCTGTGGCTTGTTTATTCTGAAATCCTTCTGTGATATACTCGGTTATTCTTAGGAGCTGTTGTTCAGTTGAATGTTGTTTTTGGAACCCAAATTGTTCACTCGGTATCGTCTGCAGGGCCTCTGTTTCTTCATTAAGTCGTCTGGCTAAGACTCTCTCCACAATTTTTCCTAGGGCTGGAAGCAGGCTTATCGGTCTATAGTTCTGTGGGAACTTTTTGTCTTTACCTGGTTTATTGAAAACAATCACTTCGGCAGATTTCCATCTTTTTGGAAAGTGCTCTGTTCTCATCACGCCATTTGCTATGCTAGTGAGAGCTGCCGTTCCTTTCTTTGACATTCTCTTCAGCATGAGATTTGTAATTTTATCTTTTCTAGGAGCCTTTCTTGTTTTCAAATTATTGATTATCTCTTTGATTTCTGCCGGAGATGTTGGGTGAGGGATTTTGTCATCCGGTGGTGATTCTTTCATTTCTTCTTCATTATCTTCTATTAATTCTTCTAGGTCCTCATCGTCTTCTTCACAATAGTTTATTCTTGACTCCCTTTCTATAGTATCGGCAAGAGCGTTAGCTTTATCGCTTTTTGAATATGCCATTTCATGCATTCCATGCAGTGGTGGAATTTGAGTTTTTTCATTACGTAAATTTTTTTGCATTTTCCATGCAGAGTTGTCTTCTGTTTTGAGTTCACTTATTTTCTCATTCCATCTATTCGTTCTGAGCTCCCTTAGTGCATTTTTAAGTATTTGACTATGTCTGTTCAGTCTGTTTTTATCATTATCTGTTTTATACATCCTGTACTTCTTTCTTAGTCTTCGGTTGACTTTAATCAGTTCTTTCACCTCTTTTGGAGTATCGCCATAGGGATGTTTGGGAGTAGGTTTAGTTTTTCTAACCGTGCTCTCTTCATAGGATTTCATAATCGCACTCTCCAAAGCTATGACTGATTGATCTAGTTCATCAGGACTCAGGAGTGTTTATTTGTGGAATACTCGTGATATTTTCTTGGAGTTTATTCTTATATTCGTCCCAATCGGTATGTTCTCGTGTTTGAGTCACTTCATTTCTAGGTCCATGTCCTTAAATGAACTCTATCGGGTTGTGATCAGATGTTCCATCCTCTATCGTTTCAAGAGCAAAATCTTGTTTTATATTTTTCATTATAACTATGTCTAGCACATCAGGGGTTCCATTGCCACTAGGTAAATATGTCGGTATTTCCGGTCCCATGATTATCGCATCTTCCTTTTCGGCATATTCTTTCAATTTCTTGCCATTTGCATTCTCTATTTTAGAAATCCATTGTTGAGATTTACAGTTGAGATCTCCAAGTATTATTCTTGGAAAATGACCCCCTAATGAAATCTTCATCTCTTCCTCTGGCAGATTTATTTGCGGTGGTTTATATACAGAGAATACCTTAATGCTTTCTCTTCTTATCTTTACTGTGATCGATAGTGCCTCTATAGTTGCGTCATTGTTCTCGTGATTTACAACCGCATTCAGGTAATGGTTCACGCCTCTCTTAACGAGAATAGCAACCCCTCCACCGTTTCTTTCATTTCTGTCTCTTATGTATATTTCGTAGTTTTCGAAGGATATTTTATCTTTAGGAGTTAATTTAGTTTCCTGAAGCGCCATAATATCAGGATGTCTTTCTTCTAATATTCCAGGAAACTATCTTCAGATTTTCTAGCTGTGTTTGCATGTTCATAAATTATTTATTTCCAAATAAGTTTTGAAATTTCTTCTCGAATTCTTTTTCAAATTTCTGCATTATTCTGCTGAATATTTTCTCAGTGAGTTTGTCAAGTTCATCTTTAGGGTCTTCCCTTCTGGTTTCAATTGGTTTTGTGGACGAGTTCTTTGTTTTTTGTACCTGTGGTTTTTCAACAGTTACAACAGTCTCTATTTTTTCAGCGATTTTCTTGGGGGGGGCTTCTTTTTTTGTCGGTGTTTTCTTCTTCGTAAGATTTTTATATGCGCTGCAGCCTTTATAACTAGCGGGATGTCCACTTTGGTTACATAAAACGCATGCCGCGTTCCTTTCACCTTCTTTTTGCGTCAATGCACACTCTTTTGTGCAATGTGCCCCTAAACATTTTACGCATCTCCACGGAAATGTGCACTTATTTTGAGCATGTCCATATCTCTGGCAGCGATGGCACTGTCCCGGGCCTTCAGGCTTCTTTTTTGGTTCAATTTCGATACAGAGGCTATATAGTTTTTTTACTTGAAATATTTCCTTGTGTTGAGTTTTCACAAGGTAGAGAGGCATTGCTTTTTTCGTTTTGTTCGACGTCATTCTCGTTACTTCAGCATCTTCAATGCCTTGTAGTCCTAAATCATTTTTAATCACTTCAATATCCGCGTCAAGTGGCAAGTACCTTATGACAGCGTATATTCTCTTTTCATCTTCCATTTGGTACGTAAAAAATTCCTTACCCTGTTGGAATTTTGTTAATTTCCTAAAATCTTCTGCAGACGAGGCAATGATTTTAATGCCGTCTCTGACAACCGTTGCCCGGTTATAATTTATTCTTTTGCTGTACAGCGCTTTGGACATTTCCGTCCAGTCTGAAGTCCCCATCATTGTTACTGGGGGGATTTTATCTTTAACAGGTGACTGAGACGTCATCGTTGACTTTTTCAAATTGTCCTCCATTGAGGACGAACTGTCTTTTCTGGCATGCTTGGCCCGAGGAGCACCTGGGGGTTGGGGGGCTTTTTTGTTATCCTCATTATTTGTGGCAATTTTTTTGGGAAGGACAATTGGGACAATCTTGGAATCCGTTTGGGCCGAAGTCCCAGGTTCAGAAGTCAAAACCTGGGAATAACTTTTCGTTTGCGGATTTGGAGTTTTCGTTTTCGAGAGTTCTTCTCTCAGGAGTTTCAACTCGCTGGTCAAATTTGCCATGCAGGTTGTAAGAGCGGCTAAGTTTGCTTTGAGTTCGTCATTCTCCTTTCGGAGCCTGACGAGTTCCTTAAGTTCATCACTCTCGTCTTCAGAGGTCGTGTATCTGTCCTCCGTATCCATGAAGGATCCATCGTTATCCGAATTTTCATCTATGTTCAAACACGGATAATAGGATAATTGAAAGACACTTACCCTTTTTTCAACTTCACTAAAAAGTCCGTAAATCACTCACGCACGGAACCAACGGTCCTTTCGGACCTGGACTCTACGTACGAAATCACAGAAACTTTTCACAAGCACTAACTTGGATGCACATCAACGTGGCGTTAGTTGCACTGAACTGGTTTACACAAACTCAACTCTCGGTGTCTGTCTGAAAGTTGATCTACGCGGCTACTCTTATATAGATATGCATGTCCCCCTCTCACACTTCGGTGCCCTCTACCGCCTTGGACGGAGACGCATTTAGGTTCGGTGGTGCGGTTTCATCTTCATCACTTCAACTTGCCATTACTTTTGATGTACTCTTTGTAATTGTATGATGTAAAGGCAATTTCGTTCTTAATTAAATACTGGGGAGGAATAACGTAATGAGTTGGATGAGGATCAATACCCTATTCCAAAAACGCACTCCCAAATAGTGCATAATTTTGGAAAACATCTGATTACCATAAACAGGTAATAGCAAGTCAATCTTGAGAGATAGATATATGCTATTACGGACTTTTTTGTAGAACTATTTAAGAGGTACATTTTCGTCATACATTGTATCCACGTAAGTCTTACGGTTTTTGCAGCGTACGTGAAAAAAGCTGATTATGGCTGATTTTTTTGTTATTTTTGATGTTATAGTAGGTATCCTCATTTTTTCGGGTGAAAAGAATAGCCTATGTCACTCAGGGATAATGTAGCTTTCTAATGGTGAAAGAATTTCTGAAATCGGTCCAGTAGTTCTTGAGCCTATTTGTATCGAACAAACAAAAATACAAATCTTTCCTCTTTATAATATTAGTATAGATATAGATACCTATGGATATCAACTCAATAAATTAGTTCTCAAAATTTGAAGCTCTGTGGTACTCAGAATAAGAGAGCTAGACCAAACATATATTCGAAATAAGGGGAAAAGAGCTTGCTAAATATAGAAAAGTATACAGGGTGTTTCATTTGAAAAAAGGAAATTGCAATTAATATGTTGCCCACCCCGAATATATTTCATTCTGTGAAATCATTTTAAGAACATTAGTCGACTTCGTGAAACTTTTGTGATAAACATTTTTTTGTACCTCTCATAGTAACAAAGTTACTACAGGGTCTTAAGTTATGAATTTTCTCCAGTATTTTTCTCATTTATATGCATTTCACCAAATATCCAACTGGAATTTGGCATAGATTCACAATTTTGAGTTCACACCATGCCATTTTCGAATGCAAATTCACTCTGTGATATTTTCTCTGGAACACTGTCCCCTGCTTCACTCCGAAACTTCAGTTTGGGTAGCCACTGTTGGTTTTTTGTTATACTACACTTTAGTCTCATGTACTTTCGTCATATCTGCCACCAATTTCGGAAAAAAAAATTCTCGCTCAAAATTCAGTTCGTATACCTACTCCATTCATTTTTATAATGTATCCCGGTTGGCCACGACATTCTGATACATTTCACCGTATATATTTTGAAAATGTTAGATTATAGTCATTTTTCTGGCAGATGAATAAGCAACGTTGTCCTCTCTACATAGAGGTTGTAGTAACTAGTATATATCGAAATGTTTATTTACTTTGGGAAAATAATGAATTTGAGAAAATATTATGTGAATTCGATAATTTCAAAGACCTGGCGAATATTGAAGAAACTTTTTTATCGGTTAATAGTGGAAATTTTCATATGTATATAAACATGGTTGGAAGATTCAGTTAAACTATTTTCTTGTGCGGAAATCAAGAATCGAGTATTGAAATTTTACTGAAAATAATGAACAGAATAGTCCGTTACTTTGGGATAGTTCATTCGAAAACAGAATAAAAGTACTCGACTAAGGGCTCTCACAGACACAGCGGTTTTCGCCGAGTCGACGGCTGAGTTTGCTTCTGTGGGACTAGTCGGCTTGGGTGGCGGTCTGTGGTTTATAGCGCAAAAGCACAGGCCAATTCCGCCGACTCGGCGATTTTCTCGGCCTGTGTCTGTGAGAGCCCTAACCCGACAGAAAACTTCTAAACGAACAGACGGACCTATGGAATTCCCCACTTTTCAAAATTCTCAAGTAATAAGCCTACAGAAGACATTCAAATATGTTTCTATTTTGCATCAACTTGAAATACTCCGGTATGAAAATGTACTGCGAATCCTGTGTCACAGTTAAACCTCAAAAGAACTAACTCCATTCACAAAGTTGAAAAAGAGATAATATAAAATAGCATTGGCAACATACCTCAGAATTATTTGACTTTCACGAGTGCCAACCTGCGTTAGTTTTAAGTAAAAAAACTTGATAAACCTAAATCATGGTTACTTCATAAGAGTGAATGGAGTATAAGCAAGCATCAGTGGTGAATAAATTCAGTGTTAGTTTTGACACATCGAATTATGTTATGTATTTTCAAAAGTAAAGGTGGTTGTATTTTATTTTCAAAACATGCCTAATTTCACGTATTCGGACATGGCTGACATGCATTCCATGTATGGTCTTGCAAAAGGAAATTCAAGAAAAGCTAAGCGTCTTTTTTATCGAAAATGTTAGCAGATACGAAAAACTCCTAAAAACCATAAAGTTTAGTACAACAGCAAAGCTTTTTCTCACAATGTTCCAAACGGACACTGCCTCACCAAAAATAAAGTCTGGAGGATAACAGGACAGTGCTGAAAATATCACCGCGAAATCGAAATTGGCAGGTCACTCGGTGTTAACTCTAAATTGCAATATCAATGCCAAATTTCAGTTGAATATCTTGGGAAATTCAGATACTTAGTATACTCGAATGCAAGCGAATTGAATTTACCCCTCTGAGAATTGGTCTACATTTGGCCAACTGTTTCTAATGAATCTGTGCGTATGTCGTCAATAGTGACAATAATTGAGCCTTGTCTTCCGATGCTTGAAAAATAACTTCACATAGTCTAGTCTGATGATTTTATTATGGCTTTTTCAACAGGTATTTTTCTCTGTCATGAATGCATCAATGAACTTTGGGATATCGTCAACCTACATCGAAATATTTTCTAAAGCAAAGGCATCCGGCGGAAAAATATTCGCCCTTCTTGATACAGTGCCAGTTATAAATCTATCGATAAATAAAGGAACAAAACTGAATTCAATGAAGGCCAACATCAAATTTAAGGATGTTAAATTTCACTACCCCACTAGAAAGGATGTGCCTGTGAGTATAGAACTGATAAGCTTTCCAGTAACAAAGTCGTTTCACAAAGCATCAATAAATTATAATCCGGCAGTCGATTTTGGGAATAAGCTTAACTATTTTTTCAGATACTATCAGGATTGAACATGGAAATAAAGCCTGGAGAGACTGTTGCCTTAGTTGGAAGTTCAGGATGCGGAAAGTCAACTTGTATTCAGATGCTCCAACGTTTTTATGATCCACTTTCAGGGCAGGTCAGTACACCACCATTCTTCTTCATCATTACACTTTTTCGGAACTGATCATTTTCAAATAATAGTATATTGTTCTATGAGCGGTCATAACACACGCAGATGAATTTTGCATCCATAGACGTCAGGCGAGCGGTGTAATTCATCAAGTGTGTTATGATGACCATTACCGCGAATTGAACACTATACTTTATCTTCGACGTCTTCAGAAAAATTCGAATTAGTCTGCATTTTCAAAATTGTCAACAGTTGTCAAAAGAAATTTATGTGGTCGAAAATCGAATCGATATCGAATCCCGTAAAAAACGTCAAAAATTCACGTTTTCCAGATGCAATTTTTGGAAATTCAGACCTACGAAAATGTAGAAATGTATGGCGAGAACGTTACCTTGATGTCTGAAATAGAGTTCCCCATTGACCCGACTTTTTCAATTCATTTCTTAAGATTCATTTTTCCTATTTGTATTAGAGTAAGTTATTATTACCTCACACTATTGGTTTATAGAGACTATTACCATAGAATACCTAACTACACAGAAGCGTCACTTAGCGTCGGCACTTTGATCTTCAAGGGGCAAATTTTCGTGACCTTCATTCTCTGTTAGGTAGTACATATGTCACTTTTGAGTGGTCCAGCGGGAAGTTTAAATTTCACCTTGACATATGTACACTGAGAAAAATTTTTGTTTGTAGTTAATAAATTATGTTAGCTGCAAATAAATATCAGCTTTGAATAGGGCCCAACTTACGTAAGTTCTACTGCAATATTCCGAAAGTTAAAATAATTTTGAATAAATGATTTGTTATATATTTCCCAATCATATGTTTCTGAATAACAATATAATATTTCGTTAGAGCATATATTTATTTTTGTTGAACAAATGATTTGTTTGTATACCAAATACACCTTTTACCATAATAAATAATTCCTTTGCGTCAGATAAGATATTTATTTGTATTAAACCATATTACTTGCCATTCAATAAATATATCTTTCCTTGTAAAATACATTTTGTTGCATCAAATAAGTTATAAGTTTGCATTAAGCCACTTACACGCTGTTCAGTAAATATATATCTTTCCTGGTAATATATATTTCTCGATATCAAATGAGTTATCAGTTTATATTCTACCAGATACCTATATTGTTAGATAACACTAATAATAATAACATAATAAAGATATTTCAGAATAATTCGAGACAATCAAAAAGAGTAAAATTTCAGATGTAAAATAGAATTGGAAGCAGATCTATAGCTTGCAACATTCATTGGGAGATAAGGGTCCTATAGAACAACTCATCAAGATACTAGATTCATCATGAGTATTAACTTTGAAGTTCAAGTTCTGTGTGGGTATTTCTTTTTCAAATGCAAAAAGGCAAAATATCAATATTATCAATCGCTACGATTTCAAAACATATTTCACTAGGAAGCTGTGAATAAAAACTGTCATAGTCATTATGCATGTTTATTGTAAAACAGTGGTTATGTAACAAATGAAGTACAGTTTTTTTTGAACAGTTAAAGATGTATATAATATGTACAGTTGCAAACACACATACACACTGTATATATTGAACATACATATAAAAACATAACGAAATAAACTTTCCGACATACCCAATATCGAATTAACTCCGAGATTATCCCCTAAAAAACTGAGAATAGTGTAAAATAAATGTTTTTCATTTCATAAACTAGTTAGGGCACTGCACTGGGAACGAAGAGTCCTAGATATCAGATTAATCACTTAATAATAACGTAGTAATTGTAGCTGATCTGTGATGTAGATAAAACTACAGACTTATCCCGCCTATCAGACGACTAACGTACTGTACAATCGACCAATATTACAAATGCACACTAAGCACGCCACGCATTCGCATACACTAACGCGTGGTCGGCAAACGGCAACAGATTGGATCAAGCCGCTTGCGTACTGCCTACTATATTAATGTTTCTCAACGGTTATTGGTCAAGTCGATGCAGGAGCAACCTAACTGAAATAATTTAAAATTTATTAAGGTTGGGACAAACAAAGGTATGTTGAATATAAACAGGTATAATATTTGGGGACCTCTATATTCTATATCAATTGATGTGGAATATACCATTTAGTTCTCATAAACATATGTCTCACCCATAATGGAATTCTTATGGGAAACAAATCAATATTACTATGAAACACGGAAAAGGTTTGTCGTAAATATACGAAGATACACTGCAACTCATAAGGTTACAGGTGAACATGATTTGTTGGATTGAAATAAAGCACAGGAAAAAAAAATTAGCTTTCCAAATATTTATCTCAAAGCTGAATAATTTAATATAGATATTTATATGTAAGTAATCATTTTAACCGGAAATATGGCATATTCTTATTGAACTAATACGGGTTTAACATATCAATATGTTATTCCCAAATAAACGTTTCCCTCAGTGTACTACCTAGCATGGCACAAGCGTCATCAAATAAAGTTTTGGCGGGAAGGCGGAGTGACGCTTCTGTGTAGTTAGGTATTCTGTGCTATTACTGATCAAATTCAGTTGAATAATGGAAATATTATTCTATGGGAGTAGATATTAGTTATTTGTGATTGTGAAAGTGACGTTTATTTTGTGAGTGAGAAAGTTGGTGAAATGAGCGGAGCGAATTGAACAATTTCACGAACAAAATAAAATCACTTTCAACACAAATACCATACAATGTTTTTCGTACAACTACCCTATTTTGATAATGAAATGGGCTAATTTGCAATGAAAATAAACTTTGAAATGCATTTTAATATTCAAAAAATCAAAAGGTTGTTGTGAAAGGCAAACGTTGCCAACGTTATGAATTATAATTAGTAACATAGAATAGTATTTCTATGCATCTATTTACTATCATAGATCCATAGAATACCTGGTGTTGGCACTGATTAGATTTTGTTTAAGACTTTCTTGCCGATTGATCATCTGATATAATAATAATAATAATAATAATAATTGACTTTATTTGGCAGCAGGTAGAAATATAGAAATAAATATATTGTGCGGCTTTTCATTTCTCCCGAAAGAGGTCGCGCTATTATTCCATAACCACAATCTTTATGGCCAACCGGGATACTTTATAAAAGTGAATGTCTTTTAACACATGTTTGAAAGTGAAGCAGTTTTTTCAAAAAGATTAATAATCTTATGTTGGCGGATTCTATTCCTCAAGTTTTGTTCGTTCTCACAATTTGAATATGGAATTTTATAAACTGATCCAGATTCTTGTAAACTGAGTCTCATCTTTCAACTTTGTGAAATATTTGCCTGAATTTACTGTTACTGACTCTACACAGACTTGTTAGTTCATTAGGGCGGGAAATGCAAATTGCAATGAATTAAAACCAATGATGGCAGTTTAGATTTACCTACTTCTCCTTCCTCTTCTTTGAATCTACAAACTGGCATGCTGGTGTTAACTAAATTCAATCAATTTCATTTTCAGATTTCCGTGGATGGAGTTGACATGAAGGATCTTGATCTGACATGGTACCGAAAAAATATTGCCGTGGTAGGTCAAGAACCAGTTCTCTTCGGCGCATCCATCGAAGAAAACATTCTATACGGAAACATGGATGCTACACAGGAAGACATAATCGAAGCAACAAAAAAAGCGAATGCATATGATTTCATTTCTGCCCTTCCTTACGGTTTCAAAACAGTGGTTGGCGAAAGGGGGGCGCAGTTATCCGGAGGGCAAAAACAGAGAATCGCCATTGCAAGAGCATTGGTGAGAAATCCATGTTTACTACTTCTTGATGAAGCAACATCAGCCCTGGACAATGAAAGTGAATCCAAAGTGCAGGAAGCATTAGATTCTGTGAGTTCATAGAAACATCCCCATAAAATAAATTGTTCTAATCCATCTCTATCATGAATGTACGGATCATATAATATCTAATAATTCCTATATGGGTAATAAGCCAATCAAAATTGAAGCTGGGCTTTGGTAACAATCGAGATCTGCGCTTGTGCGGCAATATTGAGAATAAAAATATTTTTTTAATTCTATCTCTCTCTGACACATCGCATTATGTCGTGAAACGTATGTCGTTCTTAACTTCATGTGAATAGTTTCGATCGTAACCTCACAATTTGATGTGAAATGTTTCAATCGCTTTGTTCCGTTTTCTTCAAGTCCTCAATATCATTGTTAACTCCTATTTATATTCTAAAATTGAACTGAAAGTATTTAGGTGACATATTTTCATTCTGGATATCTATTTTAAGGGCTGTCTTTCAGAATGAACATAACCTCTAAATTTCTCGCAATTTTTGAATTTCCAGTTGACGCAAGCGTACAACTCAAGCCTTACCAAAGATTTGACTTCACTTTGAGAGTGTGAAAAGCAGGGGTATAATCCATATTGGTATTAGTAGATATATGGTACGGATAGATTCTCTATCTCTGTGATTAAGTTTATTTAAAAGAAAAGTTCTCGAATACATTATTATTATTATTATTATCTTGGACCAGATGAATATTCGACTTGTCCATTTCTTCAAGTGTAGATTCTTGAATTCGAATGAAAAAAATTGTTCATTCAACAACTTTCTGAATAACGCTTTGTTGAAAAGATGAAAAGCTATTTTACAAAATTATTAGGACAAGTACGTTCCGGATACTATTGAAATACTGGACAATTGTTATTTCTCGATTGGAAATAAGTTGAAAGAGTGTCTGGCAGGAATCAGGACACCTTGTACATTTCTTTGGTCATTGGTGGTAATAGAGGAGTTTTTCGTGCGTTCTGTAGCTTCGACGTTGCTCTTTTCAGTATTCAACCAGTGAGCGACTCGCCTAACAAAATGAAGCACTCACTTAGGGCTTGTTCGGACTAGGCCAGTAGATTAGTCGAGTAGCGAGTGATTTAGGGCCAGTTCCATAATCGAAAATAAAGTCTCTTTTGCCGTGAGAAGTTTCCTTTACGAATGAAAAGGGTTCCATAAACCAATTTAAGGTAAAAGGAAGCATTAAAGTATTCTTCATCATAAAGTCCGGATATCGAGCCTTTGTGGAAGAGTGAATATTCTTTTTCTTCGCGCATGCTCAATGACTATAAAACATGACCTCGTTCTGTCATTTCAGTTCAATAAACATGCAATAAATCACTAGATCTCACAATAGCCAACCCTAGTAAATTAGATAGTTACGAAGAAATGGGAGCTTCATCTAAATGAGGGTCGGATTATGTTTATGGAACCGGATGCACTTTTAAATTCTCTTTAAAGGAAGCTTTCTTGAAGAGCGGCATTTACGAAAAGGAGCCTCTCCTATAGATTATGGAACTGGGCCTTTGTAACTTGTCGTGTTCGAACGCCAGCAAGCGAGTCGACTAAACTACTGGCCTAGTCCGAACAAGCCTTTAGCACAACGCTTGGCCTCAGTTAACATTATCCTATCACCAGCAGCAAAACAATCGAACCTTGAGTGGGTTAAAACTATGTGGCGGACCTCCTACTGCCAGGACACCTGAAAATACGAGGCTGAGAGCAAACTGTTCTTAGATCACCTTCTCTTTCTAGAAATGAGCACCCTTGAGTGATTTTAAATTTTTTGAAATTGTGAACAAGCGAAACATGCCCAGCGCCTGGAAACCCACACGAAACTCATCAAAGTCCTTCACATAGTTTGAAGGCTTTTAAAGTTCTCACTTTGAAGTCCTTGGCTCTTATTTTTTCGAAGAGAGAGAACAAACATGTGACTATTCCGAGGATCTTTTTCCAACCTAGACTCGAAGAAATGGACGAAGAAGGCTAAGGAAGGACTTCTTCCAACAGGACAGCGAAACAGCACTTACAAGATTTTTTCGATTTCCTCATCATATTTGAAAAATTTTTCAAAATCTGAGAAAAGTGATTCATATAGCAAAACCAAAATCCGCAATTGTAAAGTTTCTGTAATGAACCTTCATATTTCGATTTTCAGGCAAGTAAAGAAAGGACAACAGTCATCGTAGCACACAGACTTTCAACAATAAGAAATGCAGACAAAATCATTGTTTTATCCAAAGGCGTGGTCGTAGAGCAAGGTACTCATGACGAATTAATGGCGCTGGAAGGCGAATATTTCAATTTGGTTACAAGTCAAGTAGTTGAAAAGGGCGACTCAGATGAAGAAAATGAAAAAAAGATCATAAGTGCCAAACAACTGAGATCAACTGTTTCTGTAAATCCAGAGGATGATGAAAAGGTAAAGTTTGATTCAACTCCTCGATTGATATCTTTTAGATTTGAAGGCAAAGAAGGTATTTGGAAAGGTGGTGTCGGAGAGACAAAAGGGTTTGTTTTGAATTCACAACTCACGTTTTATCACACTTTTAGGAACTCAATACTGAGTCAAACTTGAAGTTATAGAAGAGTGTACCCGTTTTAATTTTATATACATTGCAGTCATAAAAACGTCGTATCGTTGTACGATGCGCAATCAAGTGGAGGTGTTCAAGTGAAAGGTATTTGAATTTGCAGATGCAAGAGAAATCTGAGTCTTAATTATATTGCACTGAATAGTTATTCCAATCAGCGACTAGTTGACCATAGAAGATTCTCTTTGTTTTTATATGTTCTATTTTAAAATACATCAGGGATACATTCACTGTTAGGATTTCTTGGCCATTTGATACTTGTTGACATTGTATTTGAACTATGTCGATGTTCCGAATGATTTGTAGATCGTCGAAATAATTGAATAATTTCTATTTGTAGAAAGTCGAACAGTTTCGCAGGAACTCATTCGCTGATTTTAAGTAATTGTGAAACATTCAGTTTGCAATTTTACACGATTTACTACTTCGCAGAAAACATACATACGAGGGCGGTTTCTACACTTCCTTTAGGCTTACACATTCAAGGGCGTCGCCAGCCTTTGAGCTAGGGGGGGGGGCAATTGAGCTAGGGGGGGCAAAAAACAATCAGAATAGAAAAAATGAACTGATTTTCGTCTATTATGCTATTATTTTATGAGTTTTTGAGGGATTTTTGAGCTCTAGGGGGGGGGGCAGCTGCCCCTCCCTGTCCCCCCTTGGCGACGCCCTTGTACACATTATAAATTATTATATTGAATAATAATATACAGGTTATTTCCTAATTGAATGTCTATATTTATGGGGGTGATTTTTAGGCCCATTTTAAGAATTAAACTTCATATGAATATATGTCACGAACGTTTCACCTTTTGAGATACAGCGGGTGGTAAAATTTTCAAAAATAAATTATTTATTATTAATATCTACGTTTTCCAGCACATATATCGGTATTCTGAACATGAATATTTTATCATGAATCTGTGACACAGAAACACAACGTGGTGTAGTAGAAATCAATATTTAGGGTTTTTTTTGGGAAAATAGACAAAGTCAGTGAATCCAAAAAAACTATTTTCGGACGTGTTGCGTACAATGAGACGACACATTTCTTCATTATACATTTTAATTCTCACTTGAATTAAATAGAACAGAACGACAACAATGAAGTGAAGGCATTTCCCGGCCTAGTCCGGAAAGTACTTACTCCCCGGACTAAGCCGAGAAATGCTACATCCCGGACGGTTGCCGCAAAAAAAATTCTACCGGGGATTAATTTTGTTTTGTATTTTTTTCAGAGCGCTCTAAAGGTCTTCTTCACAGTATTTCAGGATCATCCATTGATCCTGGGACACCCTGTATAATAATGATGAATTGAACGAATCTCTTCAGTTTTCAATTTCAAATTGTCTGCGTTCGTTTTATAATAGTGTATATTCTAAAACTAGATGCAGAGTGGGCTCCTATTTCAATACGAATGCGAATCGCTCCTTCGTCGCTCGTTTTCGAACGCATGAGTGTTGGAATTGCATTCTGCAACGAGTATTAGACGATATTATCTCTATTTCAGTCAAATTTCGTGAAATACTCTTGAAATTCAATAAAAAATTCAGATTATACATCCTAGTGACTTTTGTATTGTATCCTGGCAGTTGGTGACTGTTACGAAAATCAACATTTCCGAATTGACGTGTGTTGAAAATTGAAAAGTTCGGAAGTCATTGTTGACAACCACGAAAAGAAGAATATAACTGGAAACATTGCTGTAATGAGTTCCTTACAGCACTGTTCTTAGTACTGTAATGAACTGATTACGATACTGAAATAGAGAAACATAATTATCACTCTATCCCTGTTTTGGCAGAACTTCAGACTTCAGAACATAGACAACCTTCGAATGAATCACCAATTTTTTTACATACTCAATTTTTCATTAGGAATTGATTGGTGTTATGAACGTTCCTCGGAAATTTTTCAATTACCAACAACAATTTTTTCAATGCGGAAGAAATCGTGCATTATCCAATAATAATTTTTTTTTCCATTTCTCGATTCGAATAACACATTATTTATAAGCTGAAGAAACCGAATTAATTGTATATTCTCTTTCATGCAGTTCGCAGATGAGGAAGAATCAGATGAGATAGGATCGGTGTCTTTTCTACAAGTAATAAAAATGAACAAACCAGAGTGGATACAAATCACATTGGCTAGCCTTGCTTCCATCCTCACTGGTTGCTCCAGTCCCCTATTCGCTTTACTATTCGGAGATGTTATTGGAGTAAGTATAATGTATCTTGAAAACATAGTATACAGGGTGTCTCATTTAAAAGTGTCCACCCTCACTACCTCAACAACGAATCAGAATTTGTGAAAACACTCAGACTGGCCGATTTTTGATGACAGGGGGACATGATCTGGGATACAAAGCTTGTTTCTACTAGCAATCTTCTGGAGAGAGTTGCAACCCCATCAGGAATTTGAATAGGGAAAATGGGTAGTTCTGTAGCAAAAATTTATGCGTGGATTCAAATTTGTATTAACCTGCAGTTTGTGTTCTTATAAGTAAATATTCACGAGTTACGGGGAGTTCTTTATGCAATTATGGTACCGATAAATCCAAATGAAACAGAGATCTTCTAATTGATCGTATAATTTTCATTGAAGGAAAAATATTTGTAAGAAACAGTTACAGTAAAAAATCAAGCGTTGTTAGATTTGGTGATCGCGCAGGCCACTCCACTAGGCCCCTTCGGCCTATCCAACGTCCAGGAAACCTACCATTCAGATACTGTCTCACCTGAGATGCAAAGTGCGGCGGAGCTCCGTTCTGCTGAAAGCGTAACTCCTCTTCGATGTGTACCTACACATCGCCAGTGAGATTTCCAGAAATGAACATAGGACCAATCGAGTGAACTCCCAAAATACTCATCCAGATGTTGAGTTTTTGTGGGTGTTGAGAGTGTCTCCCTAAAAAGTTGAGGAAACCTACAATTATGTTTGTTGACGTTTCCGTCAAGGAAAAAGGTGCTTTCATCCGAAAAGCACACGTTGTACAAAAACACAAGATTTGCAATAATTTCTTGCGAAATTATTTCGCAAAATTCCATTCTCCGATCATCATCTTCGTTCAGTTCATGAACAAGTGTCATTTCATAAGGATGGAACTTAGCCAGCTTCAATATTCTGTGGACACTTGCCCTTGAATATCCAGTTTCCTGTGACAAACTTTCTAACACTTCAACATTGTTCGCTTTCAGTCATTAGTTGACCAATTACGGCGACTTGATCATTTTCACCTGTAATCGTACAAGTGCGATTATGTTTTTTGTTTGCAACTGATACTGTTACCTCAAATTCATGTACTAACTGAATGATAAATCAGTAGCCCTAGCACAGTCATTGTTCTGGAAATACATTTTTAACATTTCCTTCCCTACAACGTGTAAACCATTTTGTGATTTTTATTGAGAAATGATAAAACGCACCTCTAATAATTCTGCAATATAGCAAACTGAAACGAAATTTTCTGAAAGCAATCTCTTTGCGTATGGCCTGGCAGTGCAGATTCTGATAAGCATGAAGTGAAAATGGGCATTTAACACTTTTTAATACCTTTATTGTTTGCTTTTTGCTTCGTCTTCGAACAGAAGATAATCACGGTTTTATCGCTGCATGCAATCTTATGGTGAGAAAGGACCCCACACTTTTCTTATGGCCAGTGGCGTTCCGTCAAATGTTCTAATTTTTTGGTATAATGTAGTACTCGACCTACTGATCAAAATTGTCCATGGCGCCAACTCAATCCTTTGACTAGTTTCTGAGATACAGGGCGTTGAAGTTGAGAATTACCCACTTTTACTACGCGAGTATCTCGAAAAAGAATCGAATGAAGTTCAATTTTTCTCAAGAAACATTTCATTCCATTCCCAGGGAGCAACTATACTACTCTGTCAAGAAAGTACCGGGAATTTTCAATTAAAACAACATTTTTACATTTAATCGTCAAAATTTATTGGGTCGCCTTAAAAAAAGCTCCATTTGCTCCAATACATCTTTGCCAACGGCACTTATCGAAACATTTTTATAGGCGCTTTCCGGGATGGACTTTAGCTCTCGCGCCGAATTTTGTTTTATGGCTTCAATCGACTCAAAACGGGTACGACGAAGGGGCAATTTCAGTTTTGGGAAGAGGAAAAAGTCGCAAGGAGCCAAATCCGGCGAATACGGTGGTTGCTGAAGCACGTTTGTTGAGTTTTTGGCGAGAAAGTCAGTCACAATAGTAGCTCGGTGAGAAGGCGCGTTATCGTCATGCAAAATCCATGAGTTGTTGGCCCACAAATTTGGCCGCTTCTTACGGATACGCTCACGCAAACGTTTCATAACGCCTAGGTAATACTCCTTGTTTACCGTCTGACCCTCTGGAACGAATTCGTAGTGCACCACGCCACGGATATCGAAGAAAACAATAAGCATCACCTTTATTTTCGAGCGGGTTTGGTGTGGTTTTTTCGGTTTCGGCTCATTTTTTGCCATCCATTCCGATGATTGCTGGCTTGTTTGCATATCGTACTCGTAGACCCTGGTCTCATCACCCGTTTTAATGCGTTCCATGAATGTAGAATCGGAATTACAGCGATCCAGCATGTCTGGAGCAAACATGTTCGCGATGACGTTTTTGAAGAAAATTCAGGTCTTTCGGTACGAGTCGTGCGGCCACCTTTCTCATGACAAAAATATCAATCAAAATCGTACGTGCGGACTCGTGGGATATCTTAAGATCATGTGCTATCTCTCTCAAGCTGGTACGACGGTTTTCAAGCACCCTTTCCTTAATTTTATCGACGTTATCTTCGGTCGAAGCCGTCGATGGGCGTCCGGAACGAGGCAAGTCTTCGACCACTTCACGACCGTCCTTGAAGGCTCTGTACCACTGATATGCACAAGTTTTCGATGGAGCATTATCACCAAAGGCATTTTGCAACATTTCCAATGCATCGGCACAAGAAAATTCATATGTAACACAAAACTTTAAACAAATTCTTTGCTCAACGTAATCACCCATAGTAAAAATCGGCACGTACTCTGGCATCGACTGACTTAACCAGCTGTTGCAAACACACTAGTTGACAGATCCCGCTCAAGCTTGTCATAGTAATTAAGGACAGTGGTACCAACCTAGAAAAAATTTTTACCTGCCTCATCGCCCCGCCAGATTTAAATCGATAATTCCCGGTACTTTCTTGACAGAATGTATAAAGAAATAGGATCGAAAATCGTTAAGAATACAGGGTTATCCGTAACTGAAGGCTTGCCCAAAAACCACCTTTTTTTCATCATCACCCACTATTTCAAGATTAACTCTGTTGAGGTGGGAGTTTTCTTCCACCACTGTACTTGATATAAAGACATCAATACTGCTGAGTGTTCTTATCCTCTTCCTATGACCTGATTTTTTGCTGGAATAAGAATAGAATAACATAAATAAATATACAGGGTGCGGCACGGAGGATGGATGGTTTTAAAAAAATAATAAAAGCGTTAATTTTTACTCAAAAACACATTTATTGACGGAATCAGATTCTCTAGGAAATAGCATTTGAGACAGTCAAGTGTGGAAAATCACATCAGGCATGTGGTGGCCGAAATCGGTGATGCAGTGCTGGAGGCGCTGTGGGCTGTGCAGCGGTCTTTCGTGTAAGTGTTGCGGATTTTCATTAGCCCAATAACGGCAATTCTGCCGGTTAACCATGCCGTTGAGGTGAAAGTGGGCTACGTCACTCATGAACAAAATGAGGTTCTCATTTTGATCGATCAGTGCTTCCATCTCACGTGCGAAGTTCATTCGTTGTGCATAATCTCCGGGGTGTAACTGTTGCACAATGGCCAATTTGTAGGGGTGAAAGCGAAGATCCATATGCAAAATTCACCTCACCGAATGATCACTGAGGCGAAGTGCAGCAGCATGTTTCCGAGCAGATCGCGACGGACTGCGAAGAATGGCTTGTCGAACGCGTTCAACATTTTCAGGCGTTCGAACTGTTCGCACAGGTCCTCTTGGTCTTCTGTTGATCAATAAATAAATGCTAGGAACACACGAGTCTAACGGCACCTTCCCCACTTCTCTCGTCCTCAGTGGGGGAAAGTTATGCCCATCTGAAAAACGTCCGCCCTCCGTGCCGCACCTTGTATATATATATATATATAGGGTGTTTACAGCTGACGCTGTCTTCCCTCTCTCAACCGGTTTCTCCACTCGTCTCTATCATTCCAATCCCCATCCTCTAGACTTCTCCTCGTCATTGCGCTATCCACTTCATCCCTGAATGATCTTCGCGGTCTTCCCCGTCTTCGTCTCCCTAAAGGGCTCCATTCCGTTATTCGGGATATCCATCTATCCGGTGGCGCTCGTCTCACGTGCCCATACCATTCCAGCCGCTTTTCCTCAATAAAGGTAAGTATGTCGTCCCCCACTGACATCCTCCTTCTTATCTCTTGGTTCGGTATTCGGTCTAGTCTGGTCTTTTTAGCACACCTCCTCCATAATAAAATAATTTTCATATTACATCAAAAAAATTTGGTCATAGGAAGTGGATAAAAACTCTCAGTCTATATCAAGTACAGGGGTGAAAGAAAACTCCCACCTCGACGGAGTCAATCTTGAAATAGAGGGTGATGAAAAAAAAGTGGTTTTTGGGTATTTTCGTGAGGTTCACAGTTCATTTCATGACTGAATCACCCTGTTTTCTTTGAAGTCCATGATGATATGTTCTGGAAAAATCAAACAAACACCTCAAATCAACCCAAAAATACAGGGTGTCCACTTAACCTTCATTGTAAAAAGTTTCTATAATAATGGATCACCCAGTATGAATTCTGAGTATTTCAGGTTTTTTCGATGTAACAACAGCATATCTAGTAAAATAGTTCATTTTGCGAACGTTTTCGTTTTGGAACTGACATATTTAATACTTTCAAAATGGGGCATGCATTTAATTATGGATAACCCTGTATTCGTAACGAATTTCGGTCATATTCCTCCTTATGGTTGCTCCCTGGGGATGGAATGAAATTTTTCTTGAGAAAAATAGTGAATTTCAAAAATCATGTTTTTCTACGCGAAAAAAACTTCTCAATATTACATCACAAATGGTGAACCTGTCAACAGCATTGTGATTTCTTGAACTTAAACCAAATCGAAAATTGAGAATATAAAAATATATATTTTATACATGGCAAAATGAAAACTGAATTCGCCGCATATTGGACGTAGCAGTCCAATATGCGGCGTTCTATTCAATTGCGTGTGTTACAAAATCCTCTGCTAGGCTAGGCTCGGCTGCGCCTTCATCTGTAACATTTCTAAAATTCACAATCTTCTGTAAATCTTCCAGGTATTGAGTACCACTGCATCAGAACAAATCCGTGAAGAAACCAATAAATATTGTTACTATTTCATAGCAGCTGGACTTGTTATTGGAACATCCACTTTCAGCAGCGTAAGTTCTTTAAACAATTTCAACGAAAATTGCAAATTAGATTTTTTTCAGATATATTTCTTCAGTTACGCTGGTGAACTTCTCACCTTACGTTTGCGAAGTCAAATGTTTAAGGCTATGCTAAAACAGGAAATAGGCTGGTATGATAGAAAGGAAAACGGTGTTGGTGCTCTATGTGCAAAATTATCTGGTGAAGCAGCATTAGTTCAAGGCGTGAGTATGAACTATAGGATCACATAATGGTATACAGGGTGAGTTTCTTAAGTGTTTCATTAGACTTATTCGAGGAAGGAATTCCGATACAAATTCAAGCTTCTGTATTTTTGTTTTTGAGTCCATGAACTCAAATTGTGAAATATTTTCAAGCGGAATCTACTTCCGGTTCTACCGGAAACGAATATAAACTTTTTTATTTCAAGAATTCTCTGAAGTTCATCCTACTGGATTGAACTATAAGAGGAAGGGTGGTCTTATTCCAGTATATTTTGGACTCAATCAATTTTTATTGTGTCGACATATTTCGGCCTATGGCCATCATCAGAACATAATCTTGTTATTTCAAATGTAACACCCTCTATATCTATACATATTTGAATTATTCGTTTAATTCTGCTCTGATTTGATGTATGATATGCGCAACCACTTCAAGCGATTATTGAGTTATAGCCTAATTGTCAAATTTGTTGACAGAAAAAGTGTCCCAAATTAGTGTTTATATCTCCATAATACCTCATTGTGAGAATTTATTTTTGCAACAGTGGAACAAGAGAAAGTAAATACGCTGATACTGCTTCTTGAATAAATTATGAGGAAATATTATATAGGGTGCCTGAAACCAGGTTTCAAAGTGAGCCTCAATAAAACTATGAAATCTCATTTTTTTCAAATGAGAACCATATAATTTTGTTATTCCGAATGATTTCATGTCTTTAAAATCAGTAGTTTTGCTGTTATCGAATGAAATTCAAGTATCACGACTAAAGCCAGGTTTCTTTGTCGAATTATAGGTTTATTGAGATAATTTTCAGGTAGGCTATGTCAATAGTTAAAATATGTCAGTTCATTTATAATGCATTGTTGAGAACTATTACAGTAGATGGAGTTCATAGAAGAATTATTAAATGTATGGAGGAAGGGGGCTAACATTTTGAAAATCAATTGTAATAGCTATTATTGAATTTCTATTTTTTTGTTGTTAAGAAAATTTTTTTGATAGTTTTAAACTAAGATTTTATTATTTAGTCATCATTCATTATCTGCTTTGTTTATTTGTCACATTCGCCGCAAATAAAGAACAGAATTGATATATTATCATTCTACTGTACCTACCTAATTATTATTGCATGTTTTGCATAGTGCTCGATCAATACAAATAAGTAAGGATGACAATTCCTAACATAGCCTACTTAAAAAAAGACAAACCTGGCTTTAGTCGTGAAATTCGAATTTTATTCGATAACGGCAAAACTACTGCATTCATCGAAATGGAATATTTGGCACACCCTTGCTAGTTTTTGACGACCAATCGAACGGAATTACAAAATTATATGGTTACCATTTGAAAAAAATTAAAATTCATAGTTTTATTGAGGCTCGCTTTAAGCCCTGCTTCAGGCACCCTGTATAATATTTCCTCATAATTTATACAAGAAGCAGTATCAGCGTACTTTTTGTTCCACTGTGGCGGAAAAATTTCTACAATGAGGGATTTTGGAGATATCAACACCAATTCGTGACACTTTTTCTGTCAACAAATTTGACAATCAGGCTATAACTCAACAATCTCTTGAAGTGGATGCGCATATCATACATGAAATCAGTGCAGAATTAAACGAAATATTCGAATATTTATAGACATATATGGTGTTACGTTTGGAAAAACAAAGTTGACATTCGTTTCCAGTAGAACAGGAAGTAGATTCCGCTTGAAAATATTTTACAATTTAAGTTCATATACTCTAAAACAAATCTTGAATTTGTATCAAAATTCCTTCCTCGAATAAGTCTAATGAAACATTTGAAAAATCACCCTGTAAAGGATGTTCATTTTCTGATTGCATCGCAGAAAAGTTTCAATATCCTTGCACATTAGTCACACAATATGAACTAATCCTCAAAAAGTTAAGGATATTGATGTTTTCCGAAGATGCATACGTGTTCTGGTACTCTGTGAAGTTTTTATATCTCCAGTATATCAATCTATAGTCTGTATTTTGTTCTCAATGAGAAACCGCAGTTGAAAATCGATATTTGATTATGCCAAAACAAGTTCTATACGATGACGATGCAAACAGTCTTTGGGATGCTTCACCTGGTCGAACACAACTACAAGTGACCCTTTTTTTTTCAATGTGTGGTATCACGTTCACTCTCATGGTACGTTGCTATTGAAACTTTTCGTCAAAGACTCAGAAATGGTAGACCAAGTGCTACAAAGCTGTCGTTTTCTAACTCTTTCGTTGAGAGTTAGCCTCTCCGCACTTGCGAAATGGCAAGTCAACGTTTTCGAGATGCCACAGGTACATCAGTCAGATAACGTTTCCATGAACCCAATCTAACGGCAAGACACATGTTGAGACGAATTCTACTCACCCGCAATGACGAACATCGAAGTGAGCAATGGAGAGGTGAATGATGATGAGTTTTTCTTCAACGGCACAGAGATCTTCTACCACAACTTTGACAACAAATTGAGCGGAATATTCTCAATAACTAGCAGAGATTATTCCAAGCAGGTGTCGATGCACATGGTGGTCATACTTTTTATTGAGGGTAGAACTTTTGAGATTTCAAGAATTAATTTTATGAATTAACTAATATGGATATTGATCATAATTCAAAAATGGAACTGACAACATGGTTTCGATGATATTCCAAACAATTCATATTCCGGGGCTGCATCCAGAATTATCTTCGAATTTTACGACAAATCGCATTCGACAAAATTTATTTGGAATATCTGGAAAACATAGTAATACATTTATTCACCAAAATGATCAGTTCTGTCGAAGAAATAAACTGTTTATCGTTTTTAAGTAGTTGTCCAATATTTTTCCTTGGATTTATGAGTCGACTGAGGTGTAAATCTGATACTAGAAAAAAAATTGAATGAGTATTGATCGAGTAATATGCACCATGAACGAAGTACATATTTCACCACAATTCAGTGCATTTGAAACAACGGTTCCGAAGATATGGATAGAAAAGTGATTTTCTCCTGGATTTTTGACACCCTGTTTCTCTCAAACGGAGCCAAATTTCGAAAAAAGATACAGAAAAAACGTGTTTCGTCATTCGTGTGGAATCTGCAGTTTAGTTTAATTTATTCTAGTGTTTTACAAATATCCTGCATTGTTTACACGCGCATAATGAACTGAATTTATGGGTTGATATACTCCAAGTCCTGAGAAAATTTTTGCTGCTATACAGTGAGTCTTCGACTTGTACAGGATGTCCCAAATTCGATGATCACTGAGAGCATCTCGAGAACCATAAGGGTTAGAGAAAAAATGTTCAAGGATTCCCGATCTTTTTTTCGAAAAAATCAATTGCTAGCAAACAGATCCCAGATATCTGAATTATTTCTCGAGTTACAGGGCGTTTCTGAAAAATTGCTGTTTTAAATATTTCGCTCTATCTCGTTGTCTGTTGAAGATATCAGAAAGTTTTCTTTTGTAATTTCTATTGCCTATACGCCGCTTTTATCTAATCCGGAAAATTTTTCGCCGTTCAAGGGCTAGAGAGAAAAGTTATAGTTTTTTAAAAGAGAAACCCCATATTTTTAATCATTGCTTTTCAGCCGCTTTTTCACCGAGTATCATCCTGTAACCGGTTTTTCGAAAATCTGAAGATTTTTTTTATTTGGAGATATTTTATGTTTATTTTTTGTCTGGTTGGTCCTTTCGAATAAACTCATCATCTTGAATAAAAGAGTTATCATAGAAGAATACGATATTTTCATAAAATTTCGATTCTATGAAATGGTAAACTTCATTTGTAAATAAATATATGTTGAAAAAAGAGATCGGAAGTCCTTGAACATTTTTTCTCTAACCTTTATCGTTCTCGAGATGCTCTCAGTTATCATCAAATTTGGGACACCCTGTACATATATTTCAACTGTAGATTCCTCTCATCAAACGAAACACTTTTTTTCTATACCATTCTTCAAAATTCGGTTCCGTTTGAAAGATACAGGTTGTCGAAAATCCATGAAGAAACACTTTTCTGTTCATATCTTCGTAACCGCTATTTCAAATAAACTGAATTTTGATTGATTGTTCACTCTATTCATGGTGCATATTCCGAAATCAAAACTGATTCAAAATTTTTCATGGTTTGAAAGTAACAGCGAGCTGACTCATAAATCTGGATTTATAATATCACAGAATGGCTGAAATTTATAAACTATCTGAACTCTATTGGACGGAGTAGAATTCAATGAGACCTCTGGCGTAAAAAATTGTAATTGAAGCAACGAGTAAAATAATTCGTATTGCATTGTTTTTATTCTGTTTTTTGTCTTCATTGCAGATCAAGTTGGATTTTTTGTGTACCTTTTTAAGAGTTTTATACTTTGAATTATGTCGCTGCATAATGGAAACTGTTCTGTATTTGGTTGCACTAGCCGTAAAGGGAAAAATCCCGATTTATCTTTCCATAAATTTCCTCCCATGGGAAGAATGGTGAATATTGAAAATGCGTTTGGAGTTATGGAAAATATATCTCAAAGAAAGGCTTGGGCAATGAAACTAAAAATGGGGAAACCAGTTATAGATAGTATGTCCGTGTGTTCCTTACATTTTAAAATGGAAGACTAGTCAAGGTTTAGTACCAAGTGTGTAATAGTTATTAGTTAATAGTGGATGGTATCTATACTTCTATACTAATATTATAAAGAGGAAAGATTTGTATTTTTGTTTGTTTGATACGAATAGGCTCAAAAACTACTGGATCGATTTCAGAAATTCTTTCACCCTTAGAAAGCTACATTATCCCTGAGTGACATAGGCTATACTTTCCACCCGAAAAAATCGAGGATACCTACTATAACTACAATAATTACAAAAAAATCAGCCATAATCAGCTATTTTCACGTGCGCTGCAAAAACTGTAAGACTAACGTGGATACAATGCATGACGGAAATGTACCTCGTAAATAGTTCTACAAAAAAGTCCAGAATAGCATATATCTATCTCTCAAGATTGACTAGCTATGACCTGTTTATGGTAATCAGATATTTTCTACATCACTAAGTTCAACACGGAGTCACTAAGAGAAGATAGCACAAGAGATTTGTACCAGCGCAGATTGAACGAGAAAATTTCTCAGAACATTATCACTTTGGAGGACAGTGTAGACATGGCCTGGAATAAAATCAAACAAAGCATAATACACAGCGCGAAGGAAGCAATAGGGCAAAGAAAAATCAATATCAACGGCAGAAAAAATACCAAACCTTGGTTTACTGAGGAAGTGAAAGACCTGTCAAAGGAAAAGAAGATGGCATACATTAGGTACATAAATAATAGGTCACCCGAAGAGTACCAGAAATATAAGGTAATAAGAAATAGAACGAATGATGGGATTAAACAACTAAAAAAAGAGTATTGGGAGCGGTTTTCTGTCGAGATGGAACATGATCTATACGGATGCCAGAAGAGAATATGGAACATGCTTAGAAAAAGGAAGAAGAATGTAACAGAGGAAGTACAGATGAACAATATAACAACAGAAACTTGGACAACATACTATCAGAATCTATATAGCAATTGCACGGACAATAGAGAGGAACAACGACAAGAGTATCAGGAAACATATGACGAGGTAGACACTATAACTATGGAAGAAGTTCAGACAGCCGTACAACAACTCAAAAATCGGAAATCACCCGGAACGGATAACATCACAAATGAAATGATCAAATACGGACGAAGAGAAATACATCAAGAAATAACAAAACTCTTCCAAAATATCATCAGAACCGGTGAAGTGCCTCGTGAATGGAAAACCAGCTTATCCGTACCAATATACAAGAAGGGCAAAAGAAAGGACCCTGATAATTATAGAAACATAACTCTGTTGAACTCCACACACAAACTGTTCACTAAGATATTGACTGATAAAATCTCCAGCCAAGTTAATATATCCGAAGAACAACAAGGATTCAGACGCAACAGGTCAACGGTGGACGCGATTTTTATTTTGCGGCAAATGATAGAGAAATCAATCGAGTTCAACAAACCAATGTTCACATGCTTTCTCGACTTAACAAAGGCTTTCGACAGAATTAGACTCCACGACGTTCTTGAAACCCTTCAAGCTAAGAATATCTCTGAAAAATACATCAGAATTATTAAACATCTTAATACCCACAACACCACCAGGATAAAAACACAATGTGGATTATCTGAGGAGATCAGCATATCCACTGGCATACGACAAGGGGACAGCCTGAGTCCACTACTTTTCAATCTTGTAATGGACCGAATTGTTGAAAAAGTGAAGAAGATACGGGCAGGCTATAACATGGGACGCCGCTCATTGAACATCATGTGCTATGCTGACGACGTCTTTCTAGCAGCTGAAGATGAAGATGACCTCCAGCGCCTTGCATACGAATTCACAAAAGCTGCAGAAGAGCTGAATATGATTATCTCATGCGAGAAATCCAAGACCATGGTTTTCGCCAAAGAGCCTATCCGATGCAAGATAGTAATTAACGGAAAAATATTGGAGCAAGTGTCAAGATTTATCTACCTAGGAGTGACAGTATCCAGTGGACGACGCATCGTAGAAGAAGTCCGAACACAGGCGCACAAAGCAGCTAAGATCGGAGGCTGCCTCAGAGATATAGTCTGGAACAACAAAACCATGAGTCACAAAGCGAAAACTCGCATATACAAAGCGTGTGTGAGACCAGTGCTCACATACGCCGCCGAAACGAGGGCAGAAACGTCGACAACGAAAAGAATGGCGAGAACAACCGAAATGAGGATACTAAGATCAATCAAAGGGATAACACTCAGAGACCATGTGAGGAGTTCAGACATAAGGTAAGAACTGGAGGAGCAGGATGTCGTCAGATGGGCGAGAGCACGCAGGAGGTTCTGGAGGAACCACGTGGAGAGGATGCCGGATGAGAGACTAGCCAAATGGGCGGAAACACAAAAACCCAGTACACGCAGACCATTAGGGCGCCCTCCAAAGCGTTGGAAAGAGAGCTGGAACTCGTTGTCCCAGGAAACACAATAACAGGCAGAAAGCAGAAAACACAGGACATAGTCCTATTCAAAGTGGAAGAAGAAGAAGAAGATATTTTCCAAAATTATGCACTATTTGGGAGTGTGTTTTTATGAATTGGGTATTGATCCTCACCCAACCTAATATGTTATTTATCCCCAGTATTTAATTAAGAACGAAATTGCCCCTCACATTATACAATTACAACGAGTACATCAAAAGATATGAAGTGTTGAAGATGAAACCGCCGCGTGAAACAAATTTCTAGCCGGGCGAAGCTGGGACGGCCTATGCTTGTAGTTTATGTTTCTGAAGGTGAACAAAGTATAAATGAGTAACATATTCTTCAGGTCTCAGTAAAAAACGTATCTTCTTTTAAATGCAGTACCTTCCTTAAAACTACCACAGTCAAGCCACGAAGTAAGTTCCAGAAAAGGAAGAGAAAATAAGTCGGTATTGAAAATTTCAAATAATACTCAATACAAACTTACCTTCCCTGCAACTTTTGTAGATATGACTATATCAAAAATGAAATAAAAACACGAAATCAGACCTAAAACTAAACAGTTAATTGAACGCTTGTTGTACTTTTCACAAACATCAACGATACCTATTACTCCAAAAATAAAAATATTGGGAGTCAAAATTTAAATTAACAACACAAAGCACTAAAGCACAATCAAAGAAAAACCAAAAGTTTTACAAAACACACACTGAAAATAACTAAGACAGCAAAATAAAACCACTTAAATATCAAAGGGCTTATACGACATCTGATTTGTTTTACTCGTTGCTAAGATGACATTGACATTTCAGAGCGCCACCTATCGAATTCTACTCCGCCCAATAGAAGTTGGCAATGTTGTCAGGATGTTTATCAACTTTGTCAAGACTAAAATCTCTATGATTGAATGATGAAGAAACGTTTGATGTGGAGATATGTAATAAAATCCCAAAAATGTGGGAAATAAAATCGAATTCTAATAAGCATGAAATTATACATTTCATACGCACAGTTTCTATTAAAAATTTATTGTTACCGGTGCATAAATGTCAATGGAACACAAAATTCGGATATTAATGATGAATGTCGATACAAGACACGTATTGAATTGAAATTAATGAAAAATGAAATGATACTTAATGACATGACATGACATGAAAAAGTCAAAATTCATGACAAATCTTGTTCCCAGTTCCAACATCGACATTGATGGTTGTGAGGTTGAAAGAGTCGAAGCCTATATATATCTTGGCCACGAAGTTCGTATCTCGAGAGATAATCAGACAACCGAACTGAATAGAAGACTCACTCTCGCATGGGCGGCCTATGGAAGACTGAGGGATATTTTCAAGGGTGATATTCCTATCCACCTAAAAAGAAAGGCTTTCAACATGTGCGTGCTTCCGGTTTTAACATACGGCGCCGAAACCCTGACTTTAACAAATGCAACTGCCAGAAAGCTTAAAGTAACGCAAAGAAGGATGGAAAGGTCGATGTTGGGTGTAACTCTGAGGGATCACATTAGGATTGAAGATCTACGAAAAAGAACTGGCGTAGAAGATGTTATCACCGTTGGGCAAAACTCAAATGGAGCTGGGCAGGTCATGTCGCACGGATGAGAGGGGAACAGTGGACAAAGCGATTGCTGGAGTGGAGACCACGAGCGGACAAGAGAAGTAGAGGAAGACCGCCTACACGATGGACAGACGACATAAAGAGAATATCCAGTAACTGGATTCGGACAGCACAGGACAGAAGCGAGTGGAATAAAATAGGAGAGACCTATGTCCAACAGTGGACGCAAAGGGTTGTATGATGATGATGATGATGATGACTTAATGATTATCGGTGGCGATGTTTCTATCTAGATAATATCCTCTTGGAATTTCATTAACTCGACATTACACGGTTATTATTACATAATTCCACTTAAATTCCTCACATAATCATCGCATGTTTTCATTCTTCTCTGTGAATAAATAAATCGTGAATAAATCACGCCGGCTATCACTTGGGCATGCGTCAACGTTGTTCACGGGATTGACGTTAGAGTATTGGAATCACAGAACAACGGTTGGTCTTCCGCGCCGGCTGCGAGGTAGCGCCGAGAATTGGAATTACTCGTCGGGAATTTCCAAAGAGGAACGCCTAGACGCCATTAGCGAAAAGTAAACGGAAGAAGTGCCCTTCCGTTAGTTCATCCGTTAACGATAGGAGACATAGTGCTTCCTTGGTTTCGCCTATACCATTGTTATAAGAGAAAACCAACACAATCTGGCATCGTCTTCTCAAAAGCTCTGTGAAATATCATAGAACGTATTAGGCACCTATTTGGCCCAATTTTTTTTCAAATGGCTATATCTTCCAACCAGAGCCGAATTTTAAAAAATGAATAAAGGTTTCTTTTGACCTCATGAATCTACAGTTAAAATATGTGTACAAGTCGAAGACTCACCCTGTATATGGTGAAATCGATGTCGTAAAAATTATTAATAAATCCTTCATTTTTGACTTGATCTTTGAGAATAACAGAGGCTCAAAATTTTATGGCAAAATATTATATACAGGGTGATTCACGGTGGATGGCACATTGAACGTTTCTGGTGAACTGGACATCGGATCGGTTTGAAAATTTAATGAAGTGCATTATCGGACATTCTCTACCCAACTGAAATATTTTCGCCAATGCGATGTTGCCACTCCTGTCAGAAAGTAGTAGCAACTTTGATTTCTCAAATGGAACACCTGGTATATCATGTATTTTTAAGATGATATATTGTTTTTCCTGATTACTCCTAGGTCTCCTGAGGAGACCCCTCTGAAACTACAAGCTCCGAAGCTTGTAACTTCTTGTGCCGAGTTCGGAGTAAGCAGTTGTGTTCCGTGTAGGCTTTGTTACTGTGTCCTTACGCCACCTTAGGCACAGCACTGTTAATTTTCGACCCAACAGTGAGAATGGTGGCCCCTACCGAGACTAGAAAATTTCTTTCCTAGGACGGGATCGAACTTCGGACCTTTGGGTCCTTATTCCAACGCTCTACCACTGAGCCAAGGGCACCCATAAAATCTCCAACATCTTTCCGACAACTTTTTTTGGCATTGTTCTATACCTATCAAATGCCGTTTTCGGAAAATAAATTAATTTCAATTTCTTTCACCGATAATCATGAAGGAAATTTACGTGTCAAAGACTCACCCTGTATATAATTTTTTTATTATATTTGAAACCACTGAACACGTGGAGGATCTTCCGATCAGGTCCGATCTTCCAAGCGATAATTCTTCTGTTCATCTTTCTCGGCTTGCTTCGTTACCCATCTTGGCGGAGTCAAAAATACCGAGAAAGACTGACCCACTACAATAAAAAATCAACTTATCTAAAATGTTGATGCAGTTTCAGGGAATGATTCTGTCTCGTTTTCAGTTGACCTCCTGTTGACTATGTTTGCATAGGAAGATACCAGTTCATACTAAACCCATTATATCTTTTAGGCTACTGGACAACGTCTAGGAACCATTGTGAGTTCGATGGCGACTCTGGCTGTTTCGATTGGAATGTCTGCTTATTACTGTTGGCAACTGGGTCTTGTAACCCTAGTTTTCTCACCATTCATGCTGTTAGCTATATTCCTACAGAACAGGCTCATGGGAAGAGAGAATTCTTCTAGTATGAAGTCTCTAGAAAAGTCAACCAAGGTGAGTAAAAACCTTGAAATACTCTTCTGATCTGCGTAACGCCTATTTGAACCAATTCTTGTTCTCATTATCAAGTAAGCCAAATATTTCTTTCCAGAACGTAAAAAGTTATTATTCTCATTCAAAATGAGTAGGTTTTCAAGGAAGAGTATTAATTCGCTTGCTCAGCCCCATCATTCCAATTTAAATTATTGAATTTTGATTTTAACTGCATGCATGAAGTCAGGAGCTTTTGAGCGCATAATCATCAACCATGGAAAAACAGTATCTAACAGCTGCTAAAAACATTGTATCGAAACAATCATAAGAATCAAGAGTGAAAGGTCTTAGTGTTAAATTCGGAAAAATACAATATAAGGGCCACTTGCACCGTATGACAAAACCATAGATTGAGTACAAATCCACGACAAGTCGATATGATTCTCTTGCTCCGTGTCTCAATCTATTCGAAAAGGCTCCTTTTCGAAAATGCCGCTTTTCAAGAAAGCCGCCTTTGAAGAGAGTTTGGAAGTGCATCTGGTTCCATAAACATAATCCGACCCTCATTTAGATTAAGCTCCCATTTGTTCGTAACTGTCAAATTTCTTAGGGTGAGATCTAGTGATTTATTGCTTGTTCATTGAACTGAAATGAGAGAACTGAAATGAAGAATACTTCAAAGCTTTCCTTTCCGGTTTTCAGAAGTTTACACTTCAAAAATAACTGAGAGTCCTGTCTCAAATTATTATTACACTAATTCTACTGTTAATGTGTAAATGCGGAGAAAATCGGTGGCAGAATTCAAAAATTAAAAACAAAGGATTGAAGCTTTGAGAATGAATTTCGGAAACATAGGAAAAATACTTGAGGATCGAAAGAGAATTCAAGAAGCGCCAAAGAGTGTCAAAAAGAGAGCAAAAAGGGGCCTTCCGCAGTTCGTCTCGCCAAAACTTTCGAAAATGATGGAGTCGTGACGCGCTGAAAATTCACAATTGCTGAAAGAAGGGAAAAATTACGTATTCTGATGGGCTCGAATTGACTTCAGGTTGTTTCGGAAAAAAATCGAAAGAATTCATACTTCGTAAAAATTCGACAATTCCATCTCCCTTTTTTTTTCAAATCCCCGGCCGTTAAAAAACGTGAAATCAAACAAGATACTTATACTCCATTCACTTTTATAAGGTATCGCGGTTAGCCATGATTTAGGTTTATCAAGTTTTTTTTACTTAAAACAGACGCAGGTTGACACTCGTGAAAATCAAGCGACATTGCCAAGTGTATTTTCCATTTACTCTTCTTTAACTTTGTAAATGGAGTTAGTTCTTGTAAGGTTTAACTGTGGCGCAGGTTTCGTAGAACTACTACATTTTCATGCTGGAGTATTTCAAGTTGTGCGAAAATGTATTTGAATGTCTTCTGAATTAACATAATATTTTCTCAAACTCATTAATTTCCCAAAGTTAATGAACATTTTGATAAATACGTAATTACAACGATTTTTCAGCAGAAACGACAACGTTGTGAGCGTATCTGACAGTGCAATAACCATAACCTAACATTTTCAAATTATACGCGGTGAAATGTGTCAGAATTTCATGGCAAACCGCGATACTTTATAAGAGTAAATGGAGTATACCTAATCGCAACGCTCGGCATGTGCACGGGCATTTTTATACTTGCGGTTCTGTTCACAATATCGAATTTATCGAATTAAATTTTCCTTTTATCGAGATCATGAAAAATTATTCGGAAAATCATATATGAGAACAGGACTTTTATGAATAAAAATTACGGACTTCATTTCAAGATCCGGAATCATTGACGATTTCTCTGCCAGCTACTGTAATTTTTTTTGGCAGCTGTCAATATTTTTGTCACATCGGTTTCGTAAGCTGGCGAATGCGAATATACATACAAAGCGAATCTACCTACAATGTAGATGAACCGGTGCTCAAAAGCACCTAACATTGCGTGACCCATTCTTTCTTTCTATTTGTCGAATCTCCAATAATATATTAGTTAGTATTACTTCTGAAATTTTGTTACGCTCATATTGATACGAAAAATCTCAATTTTTGTTCGATTTTTCAGACATTCAGGTATTGATAGATTTGGTTCAATGTTTTTCAATATAGTCATTTTTCACGTAATTCACAATGTTCGATTTGATTTCAGATTGCGGTAGAAGCTGTGGGTAACGTGAGAACAGTTGCTTCCTTAGGAGCCGAAGATGTTTTTCACGATATTTTCATGAAGGAACTAGTAGCACATCAGAAAAAAATGTTGAAGAATTCTCACTTCAAAAGTATCGTCTTTGGATTTGCTAGAGGAATCGTATTCTTTGCGTATGGTACAGCTATGTTTTATGGAGGTTACCTCATAAGGGATGGGTTGTCTTATGAAAATGTTTACAAGTATGTTTTTTCCTGTCATTCTGTGTGATGAACTTTAATCAAAAGAAGAGACGCGCCTTTCAATAATAAAAAGTGAAGCCAATTTTCAAAATCGAAACTAAACTGTCCTACCACGGAATCTAATTGTAGTAGAAATTTTTGCAACGTTGTTACGTTCTTTGAACTTTCTAATTAATAAGTAGGTAAACTCCCAGTCAAAATGAAAAGTTCTTAAGATTGAAATTCATTTACTCACTTTAGGAGAATGTTAAGAATGAGTATTTATGTCTTCAAATATTGTGAATTCTTCACAATTATATAAGTAAGGTATCGGGATGTTCGAGAAACGGCTCGATCGTTTTTGCCTCAGATAATGGATGGGCACGTTATGGCATCACCGTTTTCTGAATCTGTGACTAGTTATTTCATTCATTTCGTTTTCGATCCACTTTTTTGATTCTATGTCAAGTGTGACGCCTTGAACAGTGTTGTCAACTACTAATTTTTCCTCTGGAGGAATGCATGCTCTCATACAAGTATCCGTATTAGTTACACTGGTTTCAATGCTGTTAAGCAATTTATCGAAAAAATCTATTGGCATTCTCATATAATCAAAAAATTTTTCTTCGTTCTTCCTCAATTCAAAAATTGCCCTTTTGAGTGTCTCTCCTCTATGATTCGATGTATCCACGTTCTCCCCTTTCTTTTTTTCTTGCATCCCTTTTCATAACAAATGCCATCTATTTTAACGATGGAATTTTCCATTTTTTTGAAGTAGCACAATAATCAACTTGCTGTTGAAACGATTGTGTGTCCTGACAACTTCAGTCTCCCCACTTCGTGAAACACTGTGGCCGCCTTCCAAACCAGTACTGTGTATTTTGTAGAGTCGACACGTCGACTCAGCCGCCAAGTCGGCGGAAACCGCTGTGTCTGTTGGAGCCCTTAGGAGCTGGTCTCCCCGTACAACCGCTGCCCGCGACCGACGACGGACGCGGATCTGCCGCCGTCAACTTCCGACTGATTTACTGAACGGTTGAGAGAGACCAATAAATTACGAATGTATCATTTGGAAGTTGACGGCGGCAGACCCGCGCGGTTCGGGGAGACCAGCGCCTAAGATTTACTTCATGGAGAAGTTCATAGATAAAAGGATACAGGGACGATACACCCCTGTTAAATCAGGTTGGTCCGGGTGTTTTGGCCAGTATACCCGGAAGGTGCGCTGCATTCACCTAATTTTTGCCGAACGATTCCGAAGAAGCCCGGAGCTATATCCGACTAGAATGCGCGCCAAATTTCAAATTTGAGTGGGACTTTTTTATAGCATATCATATCTTGGAAAAAATCATTTGCGAAGTAGTGAAATTTTTTACTGCTTATGCCTAACGAGTAAATCATTCAAAGTTATATTTATATTTACTATGACATTCGTTGTTTGAATAAAATTCAAAAGTGACAATGAAGATAAATAATGAAATCTGTTTTATTTTCAGGGTATCACAAGCGATGATTATGGGAACGGTGACCATTGCCAATGCTCTCGCTTTTTCCCCCAATTTACAGAAAGGTATAAACGCCGCTCATAAAGCATTGAAACTTCTGAACAGAGTACCAAAAATACAAGACATACCAAATGCCACTGAAAAGGAATGGGTAAGTAAATTCCTCAATCATCATCCTTCAATCTCTGACCCAAAAACAATCTTCAGTCAATCACGCAGGCAGAATAGTCTGAGACGGGTCAACACTCCTTTCTTACAAGCCGTAAATTGGTATACCGGGTGGCCCATTAGTGTGAAGAAATACAGTACCTCGCCTATAATGGGGAGTATGATAAAATGTGTCAAATAAAAGTTGAATGTGTTGCTTATTGTGAAAATTTCTAAGAATATACCTACAGAGTGTTCCTTCGGAGCAGGGCAAATCATAATATTTTTTAAATGAACCCCCCATGAATTTTTTCACCGTTGAATTGAAAAAAATGTTTTACACAAGGGGTATTTCCTTTTTTCGGAAAGTTTGCTGTTATTGCTGAAGGCGAGAAAATCTTTGGAAAAACAGATCACCACAAATGCCCTCATAAAAAATTCATGGTAAATTTTAGTAATGAATTTTTCCATGAGTGTGTTCATGTTTTCATGTAGAAGGCAGTATAGAAGAAAACACACTATTGTTAAGCAATTCTTAATCTATAGGCGAGCGATTTCGGTTTACAATACCATCATCAGGCCAGCTGAAAATTTACATAGCTATGAGATTTCTATAATGGAATGGACAACTTTGAAGAATTTATTTCAATCGATTAACATTTTATTTGTTGGAAGGTGTGCAACTTACCGTCGAAAGAAGTATATAAACGGTCATACATGCAACATCAGATATATCGACAATATCTCCTTGTATTAAAATAGATATACAGGGTGATTTTTTTAAGTGTTTCATTAGAAGTTTTCGAGGAAGGAATTGCGATACAAATTCAAAATTTTGTATTTTTGTTTTAGAGTACATGAACTCAATTTGTAAAATATTTTCAAGCGGAATCTACTTCCGGTTCTACCGGAAACGGATGTGAACTTCGTTATTTCAAATGTAATACCCTGTATATTTATACATATTTCAATTCTTCGTTTAATTCTGCAATGATTTGATGTATGATATGCGAAACCACATCAAGCGATTGTTGAGTTATTGCCTGATTCTCAAATTTTTTGACAGAAAGATTGTCACAAATTAGTGTTTATATCTTCAAAATCCCTCATTGTAAGAAATGTTTTTTGAAACAGTGAGACAAAAGAAAGTACGCTGATACTGCTTCTTGTATAAATTATGAGGAAATATTTATACAGGGTGCCTGAAACAGGGCTTCAAAGTGAGCCTCATTAAAACTACGAAATCTCATTTTTCTCAAATGGGAACCATATAATTTTATAATTCCGATCGATTGCTCGTCAAAAACTAGTTAGAGTGTGCCAAACATTTCATGTCTTTAAAATGAGTAGTTTCGCCGTTATCGAAAAAAATTCGAATTTCACGACTAAAGCCAGGTTTCTTCGTCTGAACATCAGGTTTATCAAGATAATTTTCAAGTAGGCTATGTCGATAGTAATAATATGTCAGTTTTAAACTAAAATTTCTTTATTTATTTCTTTATTTTCATTATCTGCTCTGTTTATTTGTCGCATTAGCCGCATTAGCCGCAAATGAAGAACAGACTTTTGTTATATCATTCTACAAATATACAAATATACATAACGAAGTTCACATCCGTTTCCGGTAGAACCGGAAGTAGATTCCGCTTGAAAATATTTTACAAATTGAGTTCATGTAATCTAAAACAAAAATACAAAATTTTGAATTTGTATCGCAATTCCTTCCTCGAAAACTTCTAATGAAACACTTAAAAAAATCACCCTGTATATTTCATGCTTTTCTTATTATTCGATGTGTAATCTCTATTTTTTAGGTGGTTAATTTTTTCTTAGAAGAGACGTAGTTATTTGGATAGCGTATTAATTAGATTGAGATGGACGGAAACGATATGCGGATGAATTTGGATCGAAAAGTAGTGCCGAGCGCGCGAATTTTCATGGTAAAATTTAAGCAGAATTATTCAAGACATGCAACACCAAGAGTGAGATGAAATGTCGGCATGGACTGAAAATTACATTTCTCAATCAGGACATTTCATACAGAGGCATTAACTTGACGAACTTCGAATATCAGAAACTTGATTTTTTTCAATGAAACACCCACTATGATTTGTCACCATTTTTAAAACTACTTTATTCCTACAATTTTTGTTAAAATCGATTAGCCTCTAAAATTGATAGATTTATTTATTATTTCGTCTAAAACTGCATGTTTATCACTTAAAATCCAAGAACTATCAGTTTTCCTGTTTTCCATTGGTTATAAATACTCCGTACGAAATGCTCACTTACCCAAGGCAATATCTACAGTGCTTGCTTACATAATACAGGGCGCAGGCGAGGGCGCGGGAACTAATTCTCTTACATTTGAAGCAGCTGTTAAAAAAAATGTAAGAAGATATTGGAAAAATTCTTTTTCATTTTGAAGGCCTACCTAATCAAGTGTTTTTTCCATTTATGTCTTGATATTAACAAAAATTGTAGGAATAGTGGGTGTTCCATTTAAAAAAATCAAGTTTCTTATATTGGAAGTTTGTCAAGATAATGCCTCTGGATAAAATGTCCTGATTGATAAATGTAATTTTCAGTCCATGCCGACATTTCATCTCACTCTTGGCGACGCATGTCTGAAATAATTCTGCTTAAATTTCACCATAAATATTTTATGATGGCATTCATTTACGGTGATCTGTTTTTCCGAAGATTTTCTTACCATCGGCAATAACTTGACAACGCTGCAAAATTTACGAAAAAAGGAAATACCTCCTCATGTTGAACATTTTACACAATTCAACGGCGAAAAGATTTACAGGGGGGTCCATTTAATTCCCCTGTAATTCCTCACACTAATGGACCACCTATGTATCTGGCAACTGTGCCAATAGCTGTATGTACCGAGTGTTTAAAAGCGGGAGTGGATCTTGATTCTTCGTCATAAATATAGATTTATTATAAAATCTAACGCATAGAACTTATATTTTATTAATATTCTGATGTCTAAATTTTATTTTTGAATTGTGAGAATCTAAATTATTGAATGGTTTCAAATGATAACTTGGTCAAATCAAATGCGGCCCTTCTGTGCGGCCATTAACACCATAATTCTCGAACAGATGAATCTAGAGAGTTTACTGGTTAGGTTCAGATCTCGAATACCGCAGTTCGATAATGGACAAAATTCGACTAGGTGCTCCATAAATATGGGCGCACAATATTTTTTTCTCCTGACAATGTCATGAAATGTACTTTGGCATTTAGATGAAGAATGACGTGTCTAAGCTACTTACGAAGTTTTGTCCAGAACACGTTATCAGAGCATACAAAATTATAGCGAATTATCAAAAAAAAAAATTACAATATTCTTGAATTTCCTTCAAATCTTGCATTATCATTATTAATTCCGAATCATATTTTGGAATTGAACTCAAAGTATTTCAGTGGCATATTTTCATGCTCGATATCCATGTTCTTGTCGTCTCTCGGAATATATAAACCTCTAAGTTTCCCGCGATTTCTGAATTTCTAAATATTCAGCTCCACTTGGCGATTCTGAACGAAGATCCATATTGCTATACTTATTTCCAGATGAAGATCTGTTGTACTGACAAATCCGAATCTTCTCACAAGGTGAATCTATTTTTTTATCTGTCTATTGCAGAAAGAGGGTACAATCGACTATTCTCAAATATACTTCTCGTATCCCACAAGACCGGCAGTTCCAGTTCTCAAAGGCCTAGACCTCTCCATCCTCCAAGGCAAAACTGTAGCCCTGGTAGGATCAAGTGGTTGTGGAAAATCTACAGTAATTCAGCTATTAGAGAGATTCTATGACCCAAACTCGGGATATGTCACCATGGACAGAACAGATATTACGGAAATATCGCTGAGTTCACTTCGATCCAATCTCGGTATTGTATCACAAGAACCGAATCTCTTCGATAGGACCATTGGAGAAAATATCGCCTACGGAGACAACTCTAGAGAAATTTCAAAAGAAGAAGTTATCGAAGCTGCGAAGAAAGCAAATATTCACAATTTCATCGTGTCATTGCCATTGGTGAGTAAATTTTCCAAATATTGGAAATTTTTCAGGGATTTTTCAATTTATTTCTTTCGATGATATGCAGGATTCCAGCATAAATTGGACAAACAGTAGGTTTATTTTCGGTCGCCTAGGAATATGACCTTCGCTTTGGCTGCCAAACCTATATTTTACGTCTATCGTCTTCCTGTAGTTCTCTCAAAAACAAATAAAACTCAAACTGTCTATATACAGTTTATTTACAGTCCTTACACAATAATCTACACTTGTAGCTTATACGTCTTATACTGATTATTTAACTAGACAGAACTTCGCGAGATAGATAACGTTTATACGCCGAACAAATGAATTGATCTTATACCGTCTTGAAGATCTAATTCCGTCTTTAATGGCAATAACTTCCTCCATCTTAGCTCTCTACCGACCCCCGTAGGAACTCTGTACTCAACTCCCGCTGACAATCATTTATCAACCCACTGCAATTATGCCCTTAACGTTAATTCAGGTTCCGCCCCCAATTAAGCAAGAGCCAAGTTCATCTTCAAGCATCATAAATTATCGTAGGTGGCCTCGGTCCACCAGAGCTGATAAGCTACCAAGAAATACTTGAACCTTAATTGGTCCATTTATCTTATTCTAAGAAATGGTACGACTGCTAAATCTCAAATTGCACTTACAGATTCTTTTCAATTATAAGATAAATGTTCCAAATCCGGGACTCGAAAAGCTCACGCATGGACATCATCAAACGCAAAACCAAAAGTGTCACGCTTATCTTGGGAACAATATGAAGCATTCCACACACGAGATCCAGAAATGACAAATATCTAACAATTATGTACAAATGGGGCGCTCCACATCCATGGCGCGAATCGCGCCAAGAATTCTTGCCGTGAACTTGGCCAAAGCCCGCTACACACTCATGGCGCGAATCTTGCCAAGAATTCTTGCCGTGAACCTGGCCAAGAATTCGCGGCCAAATAAGTCATCCACACTCACACAAATATTCGCACTTTGGTTCACGGCATCCTCGCTGTCTGCGAAGACTTTGCGCCCTATAAAAAAGGTTCATTCTGATAATAATCAAGAAATTCTCATTTCACTTATCACCTCTAAGTCTAAATCTAATCTAATTCCACTTCATTGCTACAAGAAAACCATTCATTTCAAAAGCGAATAAAGTCAGTGAACAAGCATTAAATCATTACTGTGCTGGTACCGCGAACGCCTGTGAGTGTGGATGGAACATTTGTGCTTAGGCGCGAAGCCTCTGTCGCGGGACAGGAGACCGCAACGAAACGGAGAACGCCGCGAAGCGCGAACGTGACACAAGAAAGTTATCCACACTCGCGTTCGCGGTATTGGCCGAGGTTCTTGCCATGAGTGTGGAGCTGGCTCAAGACTTCGCGGTCAAATAAGTCATCCACACTCATAAATATTCGCACTTTGGTTCGCGGCATCCTCGCTGTCTACGAAGACTTCTCGCCTGTTTGGCCAAGAAGAAAGTCTTGAGTTAAAATAGTTTTGGTCAGTCTATGGGAGATGATTTCCCTTCATTAGGGGCCTGTAGCGGTCTTCAACCATCAGAAGTGCCGAAAAATCATCGCTTGGATGGCCGAACCTGGTTTGAAAAACCCTCCCGGTCAGAGAGCAACAAAATTCATATTTTAGATCTGAATATAGAAGGAATATCGAAGGACAAAGCGGATTACTTATCTAAATTGGCTAGCGAGCTTGGCGTTGAGGTGATTTTGCTTCAAGAGACACATGTCGCCACAGAGGAAGGTCTTCGCGAAAGTGGAAATGTGAAAGGTTATGTACTTGTTGATTTTTTACTCAGTAAAATATACGGTCTAGCTTGTTACGTTAAAAATTCGTTAGTAGGTAATGTCGAATTGATCCGGAAAGGGGAAATCGATGGAGTTTTTTTCATTTCACTCAAATTCTGTGACATTTCTATCATCAATATCTATAAACCTCCAAATAATTCATGGCCCAGAAATTTTGATGTAAATGTCCAACACCCATCCATTTACTGCGGAGATTTCAATTCACATCATGTTATGTGGGGTTATGAAGTAAATGATAGCAATGGCATAGCTTTAACTGACTGGATGGAGGACAATGATTATTATTTAATTTTTGATGCGAAAGATACACCTTCTTTTCATTCGTCAAGATGGAATAGAGGCTATAACCCAGATCTATGTATAGTATCCTGTAATACCTCTTCTGAACCTGTTGCAGTAAAGCGTAAAATTCTAGTTAATTTTCCACACAGTCAACATAGGCCCATGCTGATAACTTTAAGAGATGCAGTTTTTTTCGCTCCATGTTTAAATAAACCCCGTTGGAATTTCAGTAAGGCTAATTCGGTTCAATTTTCGAGTAAAATTGACAGTGATATAAGGTGGATTCCACCCACTCACGAAAATTACTCTAGATTCGTAGGTGTAGTTAAAGCCGCCGCTAAAAAGTTTGTACCTAGAGGTTTTCGCAAAGAGTATGTTCCTGGCTGGTCTGAAGAAACCGAAAATTTATACAATGAATATCAAAATTCTCCATCGCAAGAAAAATGTGAAAAACTGATGAATTCAGTTAATGCCAGTCGTAAAGAGAAATGGAACAGTGTAGTTTCAAAAATGAATTTCACACATTCTAGTAGGAGTTCATGGGACATTTTGAGAAAACTAGGTGAGGCTGCACCTCAAGCAATGACATCAAATGAAATTGACCCAAAATTAATAGCACGTCGCCTCGTTGATGTTTCCAATTCAGTTGAAACTTCAAAATCAAAAGTCAAGGATATAAAGAAAAAATTACACAGATTTAGGACATCAGCTCAAGCTGTAGAAATAAATTTTTGTTCCTCGGCATATCTTTGCATTTTTTGTTGAATTCAAATATTTGCAAATACATACAAGCGGACCCAAAAATGGACCAGCAACTACTTAACCTGACAAATTTTCATGTAAACCGTCCCATGTTTATTGAATTGGCAAAGGATAAATCGTTCCTAACTTGATGATCTTATCGATTTCGATTCACGGAAACAAAATAGGGAACGGGTATGAAAGACAGAAAAATATTTCAAAGGTGAAAACCTACGAAAATTAGTGAACACTGAGATTTCACCACTTTTCCTGAATTCAGGGAAAAGGGCCCTAACAAAATTATGTTGAGTTTTATAGAGAGCCGTTCCCTTAGTCTTGTTGAAATTAATTTGAAGGGAAACTCAAAAATTATATGGTTCAGTTGAGTAGCCTTGAGCTAGACTGGCGCCAGACTTTAACTAACTAGACGAAATGTTATTCAATATTAATTTTTTATAACTGTTCGTTTTGTCTACTCCCAATAAAGACAATTATTATAATTACAACTAACTTGAAGAAAACCGTTCAACGTTCAATTTCCAGATGCAATGAACTGAAATCAAATTCCAACTGTCACTTCAATTTAGGTATAACCGAGATTGAGTAGAAATTGATCAACTTTCCAAGTTTTCTACCACCCAAATCAGAAAAAAATTTTCTCAGAATAAAACACCATCAAATTATTAGCAGTCAAATCTGTTCAGACTTTTTCAGCCGAAAGAGAACCTGGACCGTGCCTGAATCTTGTGAATTCCGATTAGTAACCCTTCCTGAGGAGTGAGGTGTAGGTATGGAAGAAAAAAATTTATCGCATAGAATCAAAAGTATAATGCGGCATATCATTAAATCATTATCGTATGAACTATCATCAACTGTGAAAGATCATTTCTCTAAAATCACTATACAGGATGCGTCAGCAAGGCGTACGGATTCCATCGTGTGGAAAAAAACTTATATGGCATGGTTATAAGAAGGTTGACAAAAATCTACAAACTGAACATAATTTGACATATACAGGGTGCGTCAGGTAATGGAAAAATAGGTAGTTTTTTCAAATGGGACACCCTGTATTTCATGGCATAATTCTTTTGGGGACAACAAGAGCTTAACACTTATAACTTATTTTTCAAATTTCATTACGGCGTTGCCACATAATCCGTGTTTTCAGGATATTTTTAGTGTTTCAAGGGGTTCATCAAAATTCTTATAGCAGTCGCTGTATTCAATTTTTTTTTATACAGAGTTCCTAATATAAATTGATCAATTTACTCGAATTACATATGGGATAACTCGATTTTTTCAAAAGGAACACCCTGTATTTTCTCTTTCATGAAATTTGTTTTTCAAATGTCTATATTTCTTTAGATAATACCCTATACAAAGATGCCTAGAATAATGGTGTAGGCACTCGTCAAATTTTGAATTGAATGACGTTCGACCGAATCGAGAATATCAGCAATGTTTCGTGGCGGCGCCGCAATGTCATACAACGTCATTACGGTCTTTTTTCCCTTGATCGATTTGATTGATTAATCAACAGCTGATCTGCCAAAGTCAATTATGACATGACCACACACAGATTACATCACACATGATCACATCACAGAATGACATTTTTATATACTTATACTTTTACTTCATACTAATATGAATCAAAATGTCAAGAATATATTCACAAATTATTGCTTGACAAAATTATCGGCTATTGACACAAGACACCACATGTTCACCTGAATAAATTCGAATATTTGAAATAACTCATAACAATCTGTCATAAATTGTGAATAGCGCCACCTGGAGTGGAAAAAACGAAACCTTTCCAATATTCTCAATTTGGTCGAAACAAAATCTAATCAGTGCATTTTCACCATGTGTTTAGTCATCGAACCCTATACCTAACTCGCTTTGTTTTTGAGATATTCCACATTTATGTATGGGACATACTTTGTAGAAAATGTAGACATTTGAAAAACAAATTTTATGAAAGAGGTGTTCCATTCGAAAAAATCGAGTTATCGCGTAAAGATAAAATATTCTTCTGTGTGTAATTAGGCTTTCATCTCGAAATATTCGTTTTTTTGATCACTGATATTTAATTTCGATTCTATTACTAAATTATTTATTTTGATTATGTGATTTCTATTTCTATTTCCCATTTCATTCGTTTTGAACCAACACATTTATCCACAGTGAAAACAATTTGTTTTCTTTAGTTTTTCACAAATTCCACAAGGTTTTTTTTTCAAATTTTATTTTATAGTCCAATTTCATATTAATTTATAACCAGAATCGATATCATTTTCCAAATGTTTCAACTTACCAATATAGTTGAACAAATCTTTGGTATCTAGAAGTTCTTCCCTGTCTATTCTGTCAGCGATGTAATCTGGTAAACCAGCTGCAATGATATCAATCAAAGTTCCTTGGTCTGTCGTACTTCTTGATTCAAGCAACATTTTTTCTTTCCTTACTGCATACTCCAAAAAGATCCTGATTTGTATCTGAATGATAAAGCATATCTGCTGTTTGCCAAACCCTTGTTAGCATGGGTGTAGCAAAGGTTTAATTTCCAATCATCCCAATCAGAGTTCAATGTGTATTTCATCATCATAGCACTGTACCAGTCTAAGCATGATTGGTCCGGAAAAACTTTCAGAATCTCGATTTTTTCTTCATCTCTATTGATTTCTAATCTTCCACACTCTCTTTCGAATACTTTCATCCACTCATGGGCATTACCTTTTCCATTGAACCCCTGAATCACAAACTTTTCTGTGATTTTCCTGAGATTTGGTCTGTCATTATTACTCTGTTTTTTCATGATCATTTCAAATGCTTGCATCATCTTATCTGTTATTGTATTTTCAGGAATACTCGTATCAGTATTGCTACCACTTAGAATTTCCTCTGGATATTCTCCAACAATTATCACATTTCCATCAGAATCCCAATATGTTTTTCTCATCTCGTCAGTGACAACAATTCCAACTTTCCTAGATTGATGTCGTTTTTTTAACGTCTTCTTTATGTTAGAATATAAAGCAGATCCTGTGATGCTTTCATGTAATGTGGCAGGTTGTAATTCTTTCGGCACTTCATAATTCCTTCCATCTTCAGTAGTTATTAAAGTGATACAGACCAAGCTCGTTTTTCCATCTTCTGATCCTTTCACCATGAAATGAAATTTCAACGTGTCCATATTCTTGACCAAAATTTTCGTTTTGTAAGACTGATCCTCTAATAACACCTTTGGAATTAGAATAACTTCAAATGTGTTGCTCTATGAATATAAAGAAACGACAATTGAAGTCGATTCTTCAAATCCTGAATCACTCTCAAACAAATATACAATAAAATATTATTTCTCTATCTCAGTATCGTAATGAGTTCATTACAGCATTGTTTTTAGTTATATTTTTCGTTTTGTGGTTGTCAGCACTGGCTTTCGATCCTATCCAATTTCATGGTATTTATTTTGAATTGAAAGAATCGTATTGGAAAAGGGAAAAAATTTGTTTGGGTCCCAGATTACGAAAATGATAACGAGAAGTCGGCAATCCTCTTAGTTTTTGCAAAAAAAAAACCATTTTCAATTTCTGAGTTATACTGCGTTACATCGAATAAGTTCACCATAATCATTGAGTTTAAATATACATATTATTTATACCTATATTTAAACTCAATGCCATAATGTAGAACGTTTAAATTTCCTTATTCATACTTACGTTATTCAAAATCGCTAACAAAACATTATCTGAAATTCAAATAACTCAATTCACTTCAGACCCACTTCACAAGTTTTTCGTATTCTTTTTTATTCATGGATTAGGATTTTTGAGGTATTAATTTATTCGAAACATTATTCGCAATTTTTTTTATTCTGGAGGTCTTTAATGGATTTCTTCAAACATAATTCACGAAATCAATGCGTAATTATAAATGATTCGAAACGTGAAGATTCAAATGTCAATTAACAGTCACACCAACTGCCAAGATTCAATACAAAAGACACTAGGATGTATAATCTGAATTTTTCATTTGATTTCGACAGTTTTTCACAAAACTTGACTGAAATAGATAAAATATCGTCTAAAACTCGTTGCAGAAGGCAATTCCAACACTCATGCGTTCGAAAACTCGCTCCTTCGTCGGTCGTTTTCGAATTTCGCATACGTGTTGAAATAGGAGCCCATTCTGCAACTAGTTTTAGAATATTTCATTCAAAAATTAGATTTCCTGATTGAACGTCAAATCAATTATTATTTTATAGCTGCCATATCCTAAAACCCGCAACGGACGGCGAGCGATAATATAATATATATTATAGCTTTGCATTGACATATGTCATTTTAGTATGGAAAAATATATTTATATTTTCATCCAAGCGATATATTACGATATTTTTCCATACTAAAATGACATATGTCAATGCAAAACTATAATATATACTTATTATATTATCGCTCGCCGTCCGTTGTGGGCTTAAGCCTATTATAATCCTAATCTCTGAATCAATTGACATTAAAGAAATACTGTTTCTTTATATATGGGAAATTATTTCTTGTTTGTAGATTTTTGTCAACTATATAACCATGCAATAAAAGTTTTTTCCCCACGGTACAATTTAGGCGATATTTTAGCCGTATGCCTTGCTGACGCACCCTGTATTTCAGTATTTATAAAGATCATCAATGGCATTAACATATCATGAAACCAAACGATAGCTCAACTTTAACGTAATCAATACCTTCACTCATTTCTAAAGGATAGTTCCATTCTAATGCAATCAGTTTCAATTCAGGAAAATGATTAACTTTTCAAAAACCGAGAGAGAATGTTGTGAATACCCAGCGTCGAATCAATAATCAAACACATTATTCCAAATCAATGAATATGCTTCTCCCGCTGTAACATACCAAATTTGAGGTTATTAGTGACTTAACTTATAGGACCAAATATTCCAGCCTTTTTGCCTTTTTAACGTCAAATAACAATTATTCCAAAAGCACAAGAAACAAACTCAAAGTTCACTCAACACGTGAGATGTTTCGCTCTCCTTGAGTTCTCTTTACAATTACAACCGTGTTTTACCTGAAACCTACTTTGTTTTTGCGCCTTTATTTCGCCTCGGTCTCTATTCGTGACCCTATTTCACGTGAAACAATCTTCACGTTCTTTTGTCAGGTGGAACCCTCTTCTCTCCCTTTTGCGTCCTTATTTCCGTGATTCCCTCTCCATGCCCTCATTTTGCATTGAACCTAGTTCAGGCCCCAAATTACATTTTTTCCATATGTTGCCACTGCACTGATATTTTTAGAACACTATATTCCTAATAATCCTAAATCTCAAAATAATGTTAACGTCAAATAACAACAAGCTGTATCGGCTATGTGTGAATTCGACTTATCAATAAGCCTTTATGTTCACAGGAATTTTTATCACTTTTCCATTTGGTGTACATATATGTATTGCACTTTATAAATCATGAACGAATGAATTTCTTCTCATAAAATTTCCCCTTGGAAGTTACAGAGTTTGCTTCATTAGGAATTTTTACTCTGCTGATGGAAATATCGTCTCTTCAGAAAAATTATTATATTGAGTGCATTTGTGATTATTGAATGTTCACTTGGTTATAGCAGCAGAACGGTTAATGCCGGCACGAAAATCCAAATACGTTGGTCGTAGCTTGTATTCAAGTTTTTGTGGAAAAACGGTGCTAGCTAGAATGTACGGAGTTTGACGGCAGATATTGAGATTGCGTCCATTGTCTCGAGAATATTTTATATATTACATGCCGAACGTCCCTAGAGTCAACAAAATTTGATGAACAACGGATCCAGATCCGAAGCGAAGTTTGCACGTACTGTGCAGCCTTTATAATTACATCCAGTAACAAAAGCTTACCAGTTATCGTAATCATACATCAATTTCATTTTATATTTTCAGGGATATGACACGAGACTCGGAGAAAAAGGAACACAACTTTCAGGAGGTCAAAAGCAACGTGTAGCGATTGCTAGAGCTTTAATCAGAAATCCCAAAGTTTTATTGTTGGACGAAGCCACGTCTGCCCTAGATACAGAAAGTGAAAAGGTGAATTGTTTTTTCTTATAATAGGAATTTTTCAGAAATATTCAGATTACAATAAATTGGAAAATTCTGGAAAACATTTTATTATCAGATTAAGGTTGATTATGTGCTTTTATCGTTTCATCACACTTGGAAATATCATTAAAAAAACCGCCTGTTTGTGCTGTCTATGGACTACTTTCTTCCCGCCCCTAATCATTTCGCCGATTTTGTGGTTGATGATACACAACAGATGTTTCTGAAATATCACAATTGGCTGTAGACTTGGGTATGTGTAAAGTTCAAAACCGTATTGAGGGTTATTTAGTTCATCAGAAAAGGATTCAGTACGGAACCCTATTCTACTCACCCTTGATCGTAATTTTTAGTTTTCAATTAATTCGTTCTTGTTGGTTTTCTTTTCTGTTGATTTTCCCGTTTTTTTTTGTTCTTTTGATTTGTTTGATTTTTGTTTGTGTTTGTTCGTATCCGTTTGATTTTGTTCGTCATATCTCTCTTCAAACTAAAATTCACGTATTATTTACTAGTTTTCTTCATTATTTTTGTTTGCCATTGATTCGGCACGTCTATTCAATTCGGATAGAAAATATGTCAGTAAGGATAAACATTCAACATTTCATTTTCTTTCAAATTGCGATGTTGTCAAAATTATTTGCATATACGATTTTTGCAGCATTTTGAGAATGCAAAAAACAAAGTTTTAAGGAGTATTCTCAAACATACCATTGGCAGCTCTTCGCATACGCAGAGTTGCGAATGATATGGAGTATAGCATCTCATCCTCTGTAATAATTATTGAAACGGTTTTTCATCTATTTATGGAAATTTCTGAATGTAATGTTCCAGGTTGTACAAGAAGCTCTGGATAAAGCCAAAGAAGGCAGAACATGCATCACAATTGCCCACAGACTGACAACTATTCAAGATGCAGATGTTATATGCGTAGTTAATAGGGGCAAAGTAGCTGAACTAGGTTCCCATCAGGAGCTCATGAAGAGCAGAGGCTTATATTACCAATTATACTCATTACAAGGGGTTTGAGTCGTTTATTCAACCAAATGTGTTCATAAGTATTTGTACAAAGAACAAAGTTCAAACAATTATTATATTCATAAATTATAGTGTAGCTTTCTTGATATGAAGATTGTTTAACTTAGGTTCGTATAGGTAATATTACGTTTTTATTAAAAAGAAAATTTTTTAATTCGAAGCTATCATTCTTCTCCGATTCTCCCAGGTAGTAATCGCTGAAGCCACTTCTAGATGACCTGAAAAAAGTTTGTTCAATCACAACGAGAGAATGTAGGTATGCATATAATCGATGAATCCTTGTTTTTCATTTTGAGATTATTGGTAAATCAAATCAAAGGTATTACCTTACAGGTGTTGGTCTTAAAATAATGTGGCAGAGAATTAAACTCATTTCGACAATTAACAAGATTATAATATGATTATGATATTGTTTATACTGATTACTCATAAGTCTCCTGAGGAGACCCCTCTGAAACTACAAGCTTCGAAGCTTGTAGCTTGTATGAGTTCGGAGAAGCACCGAGACTATAAAATTTCTTTCCTAGCCCCGAGTGGATTCGTAATTCTTTACAAAACACTGAAATATAACCACAGCATTTACCACAATACTTGAGATTAAAAAAAATTATTTGTTTGGATGATAAAAACAAGCAACCAACATAACCTTCATGTCAAAATAAACCTGTCGAAAACTATGTAAGACGCATTAATTTAGTGGAATTTAGGAACGGTTGAGACGTACGTAAAGCTGACTCAGGGCTGAAGTGTCTCAAGTGGTCGACCAGACGCCTGGCCCTTGGTGGCAACGGGAAAGAAAGGCAGTCTACGACGGGCATTTCGAGAGAAAGTTGTGTAGATTATAATATAAACATTTACGGTGGATTACGTAGTCGAATACCAAATAAAGTATAGTTTTGATTCCTCTGAGAGTATCATTTCTGAAATACGAAGTAAAACGATTCTTACAACTAACAGTTGACAGAAATTGAAAACGGCCTGTCAGCGAACGTTCAACACGTTCCCGACCGCTACCGATAGATAGCAGCAGCGCTTTGCGCTTCGTCCGCAACTTTTTCTCCATTTGACCGACCTTCTACTCTTATGGTTTAAAATTCACCAATACAACAGGCAACTTGATTACCTCAGTGAGATGCACTTGTTTATATTTGTGTATTTTCGATTTAATAAATAAATAAACAATCCCATTGAAAAAGTGGCCACTCTGTATAGCCGTGTAGACGACAGCGAGGAAGCCATTTTTGCCTTATGATATATACCCATAGAACTCATTAAACATGGAATGCTATTACCAGATCAAAAAGTGGGTAAACATCTCAAGTTGGAGGAATCTCTAAATTTCCATGTTCCCATGGATACGACCTGTCATACCGAACAGAAACACAGAAATGTTTGCCGAAATGCCAAGTGAATCGGATCTTGACAAGTAGTAACCATGGCAACATGGAAATTTCAGTATTCCTCCAACTGGAGATGTTTATCCATTTTTTCAAGCTGAGCAGCAAGGCTAATGGCATTCCATGTACTATAAGTTCTATGTATATACCCCGTTTTCGACGCATAAGCGAGATGCAGGGTGTTCAATGTCAACTTCGAGCAATATTCTGTGAACTGTGGTGAGTTACGCGTGACGTTTATTGAAATAACGATAGCTGGTCGCATCTCAGTATTTTTTTAGGGCCCAATTCAATTGTGGTGTAGAATTCCGAAAAAACTATTTTTCATTCTGAATTCTGAATATTTAATAAACTGGAGGCCGTTCGAAGGCCAAAATTGTGCTAATCGGCTGCCAGTTCATAGTGAAATAACCTGTATATCAATCAATATCAGATTTCATCCAAGCTGTGGAAATCGAGCAAAGTTTGTTGGCGAAAATTACTCAGGTGCTGCGAAACGCGAGAAAAAAGTGAGGTTAAAACTGAAGAATTTTAAATAGATCTCAATATAGATGAAAAAAGCTCAAGAAAATAATAAGGGAAACCATTTATAAAATGCTGAATCCATTTAAGGAGTCAATAACTCAGGATACCAAACAACTTAAAGAGTCTGTACAATACATATCGGACATGCTCGATGAGTACAAGCTGAAATTCGAAGCAGACTCGAGTGAAATGAGGTTGATGTTGGGTGAAAACGAGACGCTGAGAAATGAAACGGAAATTGTAGAAATTAAGATGAATAACATGGAACCAGATACCAAAACAAGGAAAAAGAATGAATCCTCTCACCAAACAAAATCCTTTTTTTTTCCATACCATTTTTTAAAATTCAGTTTCGTTTGATAGATACAGGGTGACGAAAATCCATGAAATTAACACTTTTCTTCCATATCTCCGAAACCGTTATTTCGAATGAACGGAAATTTGGTTGAGTGTGTAGGTACTCTATTCATCGTGCATATTCCTCGATCAAAACTCATTCAATACTTCTCCTGGTATAAAAGTTACATCGTAGCCAACTCATAAATCCACCCAAAACCACTTGAAAAAGATAAACGATTCATATTCTCGAAATAAACAATCATTTTCGAAAATCAGTATTCTGGTGTTTCTTTAATGGAACGCGTCGTTTTCGAGATATTCTCAATTCCACACGATGAAATTTCACGAAAAAATCAAAAATAAGAATAATTTGAATGCTTTCCTGGATTTCTAATATCACAGAATGGCTGGAATGTATGAACTCTAAACAAGTTAACAATGTTGTCAGAATGTTTATCAACTTTGTCAAGACTATAAGCTCTATGATGAAATGATGTTCGATGTGTGATATGTAATGATAAAATCCCACAAATGTGGGAGATAAAATTAAATTCTAAATTCATACATTTTATTCGCACAGTTTCCATCAAAAATTTATTGTTACCTGTCCATGTTAAGATAGATGTCTATGAAATACAAAATTCAGATATATGAATGATGAATGTCGATGCAAACCACATATTGAATGGGAAGTATTGAAAAATAAAATGATACTTAGCGATTATCTGTGGCGATGTTTCTATCTAAACAATATCCTCTCGGAATTTTATTAACTCGACACAACACGGTGATTATTACATTAATTCACTGAAAGTCTTCACAATAACCATCACAGTAAATAAATAAATCGACATCGGTTATCGCAATACGCATGCGTAGGCTAACGTTGGAGACACATAACAACGGTTTGTCTTGCGCACCGTTATAGGCGACTGAAATTAAGATCGTAGCGCTATATCAGCGAGAATCAGATTTACTCGTTCGGCATTTCCAGAGAGAAACGCCTAGACGCCATTAGCGAAAAATAAACAAAACTAGTGTTCTTGCGTTAAGTTCATCCGTTAACAATAGGGGACGTACTGCTTCCTTGGTTTCGCCTATACTCCCTATACCATTGTTTATAGAGAAAATCAACACATTCTGGCATCGTAGTCTCAACAGCTCTCTGAAATATCATGGAACTTGGTTAGGATAGGTCATTGACCTCGAATCCTATGGCCTAGGTTAATGGAGTTAGGTTCGGTTAGTGTAAAAACAATTCCTCATGAGATAGTTTTGGTAGATCGAGGAAAATATGTACAAGTTATCAGTGTTCACAAACTAATCTTCAGGAAAATTGAAGAAGAACTTATTTTGGTGAAAGGAATATGGCTTTCCAATTGCAGAAATATTCGGACAAAACTTAATGTTTTTTTTTTGGAAAATATCGTGTTTGTGAGGTTAGTACTTGAGTATTTCCTAAATGTATGAACTCAATTTCAATCGAGAGATTCATATCAGGAACGTATTTGGCCCAATTTTTTTTCAAAATGTAAAATGATAAAAAGATTTCTGTTGACCTCAAGAATCTTAAGTTAAAATATATGTACAAGTCGTAGACTCACCCTGTATGAAAAACTGAAACAAACCAGGGGGCTGAAGGCTAAAGAATGTGGATTAACAGGCAGCAATAGAAACATATTTTTTAATGGTGACCTTCACAGTCTCCAATCAGGAACTATATTATATTTCTATTTTATTTCATTTTATATTCACTTTACATATACCAGAGGTATATTGAACATGATTATATAATCTGATTATGAGATCTATAAGGAAGCAACAAAAACAATTTGCAATAGTCAAGCATGTGAGTGAGAGGTGACGGACTCTTTCTATCATTGTGAAAAAGGTCGTGTGATAACACCCGAGGATTAATCTTTGGTACTTAACTTAATGAAGTTAATATTAGAATCACAATACTTAAGGTTATATATAACATTGAAAACAAAAATCACAGCTTGGGTCCTTCTCAGGCTAGCAAGAGAGCAGAGGTGAAATTCTGACTAGACCTATAGGAAACCATGTTTGGAAAACTTACATTTTTCTTTACATAAATATACCACAGGATCCGCTTCTGCACTTTCTCAATATAGTTGCTGTGGGTGCAGAAAGATATTTGCAACATATTCCAGATGGGGTCTCACAAGGGTTGTATAAAAATCTTTACTGTTCCGTATAACAAATCCTAGTACTCTATATGCCTCATTTATGATGTTATTGTGAGGATTATTGAACTTAAAGTTGCTCTGAAACAAGACCCTCAAATCCTTAACCTCATCACACCTCCCTATCTTAACATTATCCACATGGTAATCCTCAATAGTTAAATTTACTTTTCGGGAAAATGACACAACGCAACACTTTTTCCCATTAACGGTCATTTTGTTCCTCCTAAACCATTCACCATTCCAGTGCCCAACTCAAATCTTCCTGAAGGACAGCAGCATCACTCCCCCCACTAAGAGCCGTTTCACATGCGACTGATGGTCGGTCCTGATGGTCAGTCGGAGCCGGCGTTTGAACTGAATTTTGCAATCCTTTCACATGCATGCGTATCATCAGTCGACCGATGGAACAAGCACGAGCATCGGTCCAGCCCGCTGCGTTTGCGTGTCGTCGGCTCGAGCCGACAAAGGAGGCCTTCACGTGTACCTATGCGCACCATCAGTCCGTATGCGATTGCGGTGTTGCGCATGTTATTGAATATTCTGAGGATTTTTTACGTCTTTACGAATGGGTAGGAAAAAGTTAATTCAGAAACTGAAATCCTGATTAGTGTCATGAAAAAAGCGAAATTCTGGGATACATCCTCAGAAAATTATAAAAATATAGATTTGAATATTGGGAGGATGCGGCTCAGATCTGTGTATTGCAGGAAAATTTCAAGAATCTTTTTCAATGACAACACCAAGAAGCAAGTATATTTGCATATTCATCAACAGATGGATCGTCGATAATGTCGTCGCTCCTCATATTTTCGTCTGAGGTCCTTGGGTTTTGAAATACAGGATCATGGAATGGAATTTGAAAATTCAATAAAACTACATTTACATTGAGCAGATTTCCCATATAACTTTTCAAACAAAGAATTCTCATAATAATAAGAATTCCCAATATAAGAATTTCGGAATACGGAATACTTTGTGCGGGAATCGGACGGTTCTCGCACGAATCGACAACAGTGTCACGTTCCAAATCCATAGCGGTAAATGGTCTTTGATAGCGGCGACTGACGATACGCATCCATGTGAAAACAAACGCCGTCGACTGATGATCAGTTCGACCGACCATCAGGACCGATCATCAGTCCCATGTGAAACGGCTCTAACCGATTGAAATAATTTAAAGTCATCAGCAAAGAGTAACCCAGGGGCGGATCTAGGAATTTTCTGAGGGGGGGGCGATTCCAAAGTAACACAGTAATAATTCTCGGATAAACCAGCAAAAATTATATTATCACAGAACGAATTCTAATCCCGAGGGAGGGGCGAAACCACCTTCGCCCCCCCCCCCCTAAATCCGCCACTGGAGTAACCCAACAGACCCCCTCAGACTTTCGGGCAGGTCATATGTATACAGGGTGAGTCATTGACTTGTACATATATTTCAACTGTAGATTCCCCTCATCAAACGAAACACTTTTTCCCCAAACCATTTTTCAAAATTCGGTTTCGTTTGGAACACACAGGGTGTCGAAAATCCACGAAAAAAACACTTTTCTGTTCATATCTTCGGAACCGTTATTTCAAATGAACTGAATTTTGGTTGATTGTTTACTCTATTCATGGTGCATATTCCTCAATCGGAACTTAATCAATATCTCTCCTAGTTTAAAAGTTACAGGGTGGTCGACTCATAAATTCATGCAAAAATACTATCAAATCACTTGAAAAGGATAACCGGTTAGCAACAATGCCTCCTATGTGACAACGATTGCTCGTCGCTACCAGTTAGGAATTGAAGTGCAGCAATGTGCACTCCAATCCCTCATCGGCCAAGGCGATCACTTGCGTGCCAGCTGGATAGGTACATTTTCGGACAGTGCAAAAAGAGTCATTTTCAACAGGGGATTAACCAAACACAAATTAACCTACTGATTTTAATTTATAACGCGAAGTCAAGTCGTAACGGAGATATCTCAACAATACATCTAAAATGGTACACCCTGTACTTATCTCTCGATCATTGCATTCAGGTCACTTTTGAAATGTCGGTCTTTGTATCTTGTATCTTTGTTTTCTTTCTTTATTTTGATGATAATTCTTGCAGTGCATGACTTATTTCTGTCTCTGTTAGTTTCTATACTCTGTTGTTTATTCTTTTGATGGTGTTGGCAAACCCAGTCTTTTCGAAAATCCAATTTTGAAATTTTTGGATATGTACCTATATTCAACAATTCAAATCGTAGAAGAAGCCGCTGAAAAGTTCTCGATACATTTTTTGCAGTTTTCTTCGAAAGCATGTTCAATTCGGGTTCTCAATGTGACTTTTATATTATCGCTTTCAATGAGGGTAACACGCTCATCAAAACTTTTTGCAGCGTTTACAACAAACACTTCACCAAAATCGTCTGACATTGCGGCTACAATGTCGTAGATCTTACTACTAACGTGATGAAATTAGACTGTTTATTCGCTTACCCTGCGCACAGCGATACACAGCGATACGTTTCGCCCTCGCGCGGGCATTTCAAAACCATTTTCGTCCTGCTCGATGAGGGATTGGAGTGCACATTGCTGCACTGCAATTCCTAACTGGTAGCGACGAGCAATCGTTGTCACATAGGAGGCATTGTAAATGTCATATTTTCGAAAGAATCAACCATTTCAGAGAATAAAAGTATTCCTATATTTTTCAATAAAACGCGTCGTTTTCGAGTTATTCCTAAATGTATACGAAGGAATTTGAGGAAAAAATCATGAATTTCATGAAAAATCTGAATGTTTCCCTGCATTAAATATCATCGAATATTGTTTCTTCTCTGGTGTCTTAACAAATTAACAATGTTTATCCACTTCGTCAAGACAAATCTCTATGATGGAAAAACATGAAATTACACAGTTTATAAGCACAGTTTCTATTGAAAATGTATTGATACCCGTCCTTCAGAAAAATATCTATCTTTTTCAATATCCGGTAATCCAGTTACATACAAGTGTGATTTGGAGGCCGATTTGCGCATGCGCGAGCAGTGTCAAAACCTAATTTTGTTGCCAGATTGTGCAAATACGTTTCTTTGAACATTGATAATGTCGTAGAAGAGGAATAAGAATTATCAACTTATACTGAACAATTTGAACAAAAACTAAGTGAACTTATGCTAGAAAAAAAGCACGGGTCGTTGTTATTGTTATTAAGGACGAACATTATTTGAAGTTAGTAAATGAAACCAATGTGGCACTATAAAGAAAACGGGAAGGGCTTGAATTATCGAAATATCGAAGATTGAAAAGATATGATTTATTAACAGTTGGCCAAAAAGATAAACTTGTTAACAAGGAACGTTCAGGAAACCAATCTGGCTTTATAAAATGCAATTGTTTGAAAGGATGTCAAACTAAGGCGTGTGCATGTGTGAAATTGAATATGAAACACAGGGTGTTTGGGGGGTGGGTAACCATATATAAATGGTGAATGCTCTTAGCTACTTGTTGCGCCTAATTAAATAACATTTTGCCCAAAGTTCAAGGCGTTATAATTTTTTTCCATTTTTCTAGAAATTTCCCATTTTTCTCATTAAAATCTTGAATTTTTTCAAATTTAATGCTCGAGGTGCCTATAAAATGATTTATTTCCTTAGTCTAGTCTTGTCTTATTCAGATTGAATCATAATTTCATACAAACGTCTTCAAAAAACCTGACAGCGTCGTGTCAAACTTCAAAATGAAAAAAAAAATAATGTTGTGTCCACTTCACAAAGTGAAATAAAGAAAAAATTTACATAGTGTTGGGTTTTAAAACGGCTTTAAAAACTTCTCTAGTTAATACTCTTTGCAATGGTATGTAACATGTACCATTGATAATCAGATAACTCAACAAAAAACCGTTTTGTCTTCAAGGATGCCTTGAAAGGGTGACGACAAAACTATTCCATTGGGCAGGCAAAATCTTTTTCCTCATTCTACCACAGCTAAAAATGGCGTGCTCTCTCTATCATCGGCAATACTCCCAAGGGCGTCGCCAGGGGGGGCGGACTGCCCCCCGTGCCTCCCCCCCCAATCAGAATAGAAAAAATGAACTGATTTTCGTATATTATGCTACTGAAGATTTTCATACTACTGCGAGTAAAATACGAGTATTCTGTTCCACGCTTTTCAGTATTTCGTGTAATTTCGATTGGCAACACTGCTCCTATTGGCCCTTTAGTTTTCTACAGAATGAACCACCGAAATATCGAGTGAACTCGAAACTGCATTACTGCACCTTTACTGCAGGCCCATGAAATGACTTGCAAATATAGTAATTACCCCCCAGCTTTTGAGCTGGAGGGGGTAGTTCCTCCCCACCCCCGTGCTCTCTCTATAATCGGCTAACAATACTCCCAAGGGTGCGCCACCGGGGGGGCATGGGGGGCAGCTGCCCCCCCGGTGGCGACGCCCTTGGGAGTATTGTTAGCCGATGATAGAGAGAGCACGCTATTTTTAGCTGTGGTAGAATGAGGGAAAAGATTTTGCCTGCTCAATGGAATAGTTTTGTCGTCACCCTTTCAAGGCATCCTTGAAGACAAAACGGTTTCATAGGCCTGCAGTGAAGGTGCAGTAATGCAGTTTTGAGTTCACTCAACATTTCGGTGGTTAATTCTGTAGAAAACTAAAGGGCCAATGGGAGCAGTGTTTCCAATCGAAATTGCACGAAATACTGAGAAGCGTGGAACAGAATACTCGTATTTTACTCGCAGTAGTATGAAAATCTTCACATATTCCTTTCAATATAATAAATCACTAAATTCCTATATTAATTGGATTTAAGATGTCTAAAAACATTTTATTTGATGATTTGAAGTTCTCTATCTTTAGTTTTCTATAGAATATGTTGATGAACCACCGAAATGTTGAGTGCACACTGCACCTTTACTTCAGGCCTTTGAAATGACTTGCAAATGTAGTAATTACCCCCAGCTTTTGAGCTGAGGGGGGGCACTTAGAGGCAGCTGCCCCCCCCCCTACAGCTCAAAAATCTCTTAAAAACTTATGAAATAATAGCATAATATACGAAAATCAGTTCATTCTTTCTATACTGATTGGGGGGGGCACGGGGGGCAGTTCCCCCCCTGGCGACGCCCTTGGGAGTATTGTTAGCCGATGATAGAGAGAGCACGCTATTTTTAGCTGTGGTAGAATGAGGGAAAAGATTTTGCCTGCTCAATGGAATAGTTTTGTCGTCACCCTTTCAAGGCATCCTTGAAGACAAAACGGTTTTTTGTTGAGTTATCTGATTATTATTGGTACATGTTACATACCATTGCAAAGAGTATTAACTAGAGAAGTTTTTAAAGCCATTTTCAAACCCAACACTATGTAAATTTTTTTTTTATTTCACTCTGTAAAGTGGACACAACATTATTTTTTGTTTTCATTTTGAAGTTTGATACGACGCTGTCAGGTTTTTTGAAGACGTTTGTATGAAATTATGATTCAATCTGAATAAGACAAGACTAGACTAAGGAACTAAATCATTTTAAAGGCACCTGGAGCATTAAATTTGAAAAAATTCAAGATTTTAATGAGAAAAATGGGAAATTCTAGAAAAATGGAAAAAAAAATTATAACACCTTGAACTTTGGGCAAAATGTTATTTTATTAGGCGCAACAAGTAGCCAAGAGCATTACCTATCCACCATTTACCTATGGCTACTCAGTACTCACCCTCCAAACACCCTGTATAATTCAAAATGTCATAAAAGTACTTGTAATAGTACATTGTTTACCGGGTAGGAAAAGCCTTACATTCCTGGACGATTGTAAGTCCAGAAATGTGGATTTTCGTACGAGATAAACATACTATTTTTCCGCAAATCATTTGAAATTCGACAGATTTTAATCAATTTTGAAAAAAATCGCGAATAATTCCATTCATAAATAAATGGAGCTTTGAAATTCGGAATGGGATTGGTTGCGTTACTATGGACACGTATCAATGCTGAATTGTCAAACTTGATTAATATTAATTTAATTGCTGGTCTTTTCGAAGACAAAACAGTGTGAAATGTTATGTGATGATGAATTTTCCATTTCTGGAACTCCTCTAGAGCTGATTGAGGCAGTAAATACTGCTTCATTGAAATTATTGCCAAAGAAATCCGGAGAAACGTACACAAATGCATAAATGTAGAACAATGACAACTGTAAGGAAATATCATTTCCTGTACAGTAAGGAAATGAATAATTTCTAACAGTTGGGAAATCTCGACTCTTTTTATGACTTTTTCCCTCGTCCTAATTTTCATCAATCAGAAACGCGCAATTTTGAATCACAAATGGTTTCTAGATGGAAAAACAGTATGGCAGCAGCTGTCAGCACTTTTTTCGGGTTTGCCCGCAGCAAAACTTGACAGTTGTTGTCAACGAAAATTAATAATACACACATACATAAAGCATCCAGAATAATCGGTTACTCATGAAATAGTCTTGTCAAATACCATTCGGGCATCTAATTTTTCCAGTGAAAAGAATCGAAAAACCCCAATGCAAAGTCATTTTTTTTTAACGAAAACATTCGTGCAGGTGCAGAAATCCTCGTCTTCGACACGGATTTTTGTTGCCACCAGCACTCATGCTTCTTGTTGAAATATTACTTAGCAACGTCTTTTTTCGATTTTTTCGGAAAAATTGGATGCCCTTATGATATTACTCACGACAAATTTGTTAGGAATGACAAAATTTCCTAGCGATTTGCGGAAAGAATAAATGATACCTATTTGTTTTTAGCTCTAAATAAGTTGTTAATATATCGTTTTGTTTTACCTTTCTCTTTTGTGTCCAATTTTTCAATGAGTTATCAGTATAAAATCATACATTCCATTTGGTGCACATTGAAAATCTAGGCCAGATTGGTTTGCTAAACGTTCTATGTTAACAAGTTTATCCTTTTCTCCACCAATTAATGCATCAAACCGTTTCAATCTACTTTATTACCCGAATGATAATTCAAGTCCATCCCGGTTTCTTTATAGTATCATTTTGGTTTCATACATAATCTCTAAATGACCTTCGTCTGGTCATAATATCGACCGGTTCACTTAATTTTTGTTCGAATTCAGCTTTCATATTGAAATATTTTCGAAATCACGCTCTAAAACCAAAATACAGTCAAACCAAGTTCAAGAAATCACAAGGTATACAGGCACTGTGGTAAATAATCTATTCATGCTACTCGTAACACTCGCTACTCAACCTACAGCAGGCTGACTTCGAAAACAAATTCTGGTTCATCGCTTTCTGGGTAAAGTGCAATGCCCAGAACGCGACGTGGGTGAAATGAATTGTCCACAACGCAGAATGGAAGCGCGCTAAAATTGGATTCGCATTGTGGATTATGTAATTCATCCACAACGCGTTCTGGGTATTCCGCTTTACTCAGTGCTCGAAAAAAAAACATCTATTCGCATCGTGGGTAAATTTGGATACCTATAACGCGTAATTTCGGACATTGGCCGATTTCGGCTATTGCGAATAACGTGTATAATACTAGCTGGCCTGGCGAACTTTGTTTTGCCTAAATGATACTCACGATGGATTTCACAAATCGTAATCACCAGTGATCGGAGATCAGCGGCTTGGTCTTCTGATTTTTGAACTGTCAAATCGAGTTGATTCTAGATAAAGCTCCGATCATCGGTGATTACGCTTTGTGAAACCCACCGTTAAAGTTGTATAAACTTACCATTGCTATGTTGTCAAGCAGGAGATAAATTAGGCAAAATTGAAATTCAAAATATACAAAATTCTGATGACATTGATATTTACATGAAAAGAATTCTCGGTACCTAATAATAAAATATAACTTTTTGTTTTTGATGTTTTACAGTTCTCTCAATGCAGTACTTTGTGATGAACGACACCGCGACGGCTAATGAAGAGTACACGGGAATAATGATCAGGGTCCACTTTTGGTCAAAACAAAACTGATAGTACCTACCATATCTGGTAGAGTTTTTTTCCGGGTAAAATTGGAAATAACTCGAAAACGCGTTTTATTGAAAGAGCATAGGAATACTTTTAGTTTCTCAAATGATTGATTTTTTCGAAAATATAAACCGTTTTGTAATGAACTTCAATTTCTCCGTCTAGAAATTGATTTTCATTTTAAATTTTTTCTTTTCCGAATTTTTATTTCAAATTCCTGCATTTCATTTCCGTTCATAATTACGCCGAGAAGATCGAATATGGTCCGTTCGATGTTGTTTTGCATGCAGAGAATCTAGTAAAAACCTTCATAAAAAACCACCGAATGTGGATAACGCCGTTTTTTGCTTCGTACGGACGATCAGCCAGATTCACAGAAATTTTACTGAAGTACTTTTCTAGAAAAGTAACATTTGTGCGCCGGCCATTCTCGTCCCCCCCCGGGGAGGATATAAAAGCCGATGTTCCCCTCACCTGGGACCTTACAATTGATTTCGAATTCCATAGTGAATGAGAGTCCTTTTTGCGATTTTTCACGTTTCTTTTGAATCCTGCTAATTCAGTATTTTTGCTTGAATTTTTAACTACGCTTGCATCATTTTGATAGATTTCCGTTGTAAATCTCAACCGATTCTTTTCCGTTTGCAAAGTGAGTGCTTGTGCGTTGAAATCGTAAGTACTGAACCGATTTATTGCAGTCCCATCTTGATCCTCGTTGAGTCTACTAAAATAGCTGTTCCGCCGAAATTCATTCAGTAACTTTGCAAGCAAGTACTATAGCACGTTTGACCGAATAATCGGGGTCTGAAATCCGTCCTTTATGGCGAGTATTCTCATAGTCGGATCGAAAGGCTCCTACAAACCAATACTATAGTACATTCCGCCGTGCAAACGTAAAACCAGCTAAGTAGACAATATAACTCTTTTGAGTGTTGGGACTGAAAGAAAATCGAAGTTAAATAACTGCTGTACCTTTTTTTATATACTGCGCACCTGTCTTATCCGTTTGACATTTTTTATATACAACTGGATATTTAAACTCCTCCGTTTAATTGATATTTCCCCCTTCTGTTCTGGCTGACCCGTACTCGTGAAATATTTATTGCTTACTGTGCTCGCGATCAGGCGAAACTGATCACCTTATTAAATTTGTGTATTTTTATATTTCATTTATTTTTGGCATTACTGTTTATTTGTATTCTCATTTCCATCAACTGAAGAAACTGTGGAAATTGTTCTATTTCTGAATTATCATTTATCGCTAACATCCTAGATAATAGGGGACTCTGTCTCCGACTAGCAGCTGCCCTGGTAGGTTTGCTATTCTCCCTATTAGTAAAAGAATAGCTGGCGCTCGAGGTAAGGTTCTCCGAGAAAAGCTCGTCGCAGAAACTGGCGCCCGAGCAGGGACTGTCAGAAATAGAGTTCCTGTCAAATATTTTTGCGCCCCGATTTTGACTGTGTTCGAGTTAATTCCCAGTTTATTCATTGGTGAGGAGAATACTGTATTTTGAGTTTATTCTTGATCTGCGAAAACCGTTACTCCTGATATTCCTTTGATTTGAAAACTGTGAAATTAATGAAGTGGTTCTGAGTTTGATTTATTGCAATTTTTGAATTTCTGGAAGATATTGCACTTTCAGTACGGATCAGTTTTTTTGGTATTGTTGGATTTTGTTTTTCTGAATTGTTTATACAGGTACCGTTACAGGGTGATTCTGAGGTAGGTGGATCTGTAAGTTTTATTGCTCGAGACCGAAAATTCTCTTTTCTCCTTTGGCATGAATAATTATCCGTGTGAGAAAATCGAACTAAAAATGGATGTGAACCGGCTGCTGAGCGATGAGTTGACCTACGAACTTCAACTCAGAGGACAGACGATACCCAGCACAGTGATGACCAAACGAAGTTTGCTACGACAGGTTCTTCAGTCTGGTACACCTTTACAATCTGGGACATGGATGGATCCGACTCTGAATATCGAGATATGCCAGAACAAGCTCACCGATTCGGTAGAATCCATCCAGAGCTTTAATCACGACAATGCCGCCAACGAACACTCGCGCATTTTCACCAGGTTGAAACACATACAAGGGAGACTGAACTTTATTGACACAATTGATGAGGCACAATTACAGGTCGTAAATCAGCTCAAAGGAGCTACAATCAAGGCCTTGGATGCTTTACAGGAAGTGCATAAGGCCAGCATCCAACAGCCATCTTCGCAGCCGGAAGGGAGGTCCCTCTTAGACCTGGAAGTCCCACCTTCACCTGGTATGTCTCCAATTCAGCCCCAGCGAGCCGCAGGAGTAGAGTCCTCACTGATTGACCTCGAAGACGACGTCCGTCCACCGTCAACTGGCCGGGTGTCACAAGCTCACACACCTGAAAGAAATCCGGTATCAGATCAGGTAATGAATGACACAAAAAGGACATGTAGAGCTTTATTACAGGAGATGCCGACAATACCTACCTCTCAAGAACACCCTGAGACACGTCAATCTGGGAGACTGACACCGGACCGTTGGGCGAATTCCACTCGAAGGGTATCTTTTCCGGCAAATGTGTCGACCAGAAACCCCCTCAGATCGTTGGCACAAGGCAGCTACCGACCTGAACCCGAGGCCCGATCTACAACGACACCGGTCGTCCCGCTGCATAAGTGGACGATTTCCTTCGATGGCACCCAGAGCGTCACCGATTTCATCGACGAAGTGGAGAGGCTGGCAGAATCACGCCGAGTACCCTTGAGACAGGTATTTGATTCTGTGTACGAACTTCTTAGGAAAGACGCCCGGGATTGGTTCATTCCCAGAAGGGGAATACTGCAGGACTGGGACGACTTCAAAACACAATTGAAAGAGGCGTTCCTACCGGTGAATTACGAGGAGAATCTGCTGGAAGAAATTAAAAGGCGAATGCAGGGCCCAGACGAGAAACTTCTACTCTACGTTACGAATGCAAAATCTGTTTCAGAAATTATCAAGTATTCGACTGTCCGAAGAGGAACAGATCCGTCTGATTAGGCAGAGGTTGCTACCGTCCCTACAACAAGCCTTGGCCTTCCAAGAAACCACCACTTACGACGAACTCCTACGGAAAGGAAAGGTATTCGAGCTAGTTCAATGGCAGATGAACCAATACACCAGACCACCCTCCAAACCAGGCCTCATTGATGAACCACACCTGACTTACAGCCCACAGCATCGAAACCGCTATCAGGCCAATTGTTCACTGGACACCGAACACCAAGTCCAGACAACGACCGCAGCAGTCAGCCCGAAACCGGTAGAGTCAGTTGCTCAGACGCCGAAATCACGATACCCGTCGACGAACACCGATAATCGAGCACAGTCGACCGTCACCCACGCAAATCGTCGTACTGAGACCTCTTCATCCCCGGACCGGACCGAACGACAAAGGGCAAGTAGAGTCTCTTTTCAGATTCAATGTTTCCGCTGTGGTGGATACGGCCACATGCGACGAGAGTGCCGGAGACCGCCGAAACTATTCTGCTCTCGATGCCAGAGGGAGAACATTCTCTCCAGAGACTGCCCGTGCTCGGAAAACTAAAGGGAGGTATGAAGTTGGAGTCCGCCATATCTCCGGAGACTTTGACTCCACTGACACCATCTATCTGCAAAGAGAATCGTCCGTTAGTTGAGGTTCATGTGACGGGCAAACCCTTCCGGGCATTAATGGATACAGGAGCAACCAAGAGCTTCTGCAGCCAGAAAGTTGCAGAGTGCTTGGAAGGACAAGGAATAAAGGGTGAGCCATGTATAACGAATTTGTGGTAATAGCCAATGGTAAAACTACAGCCGTACCGAAACACTACAACACTATGGTCCGGATAGATGATTACACCTTGGCCGACCTAAAATTCCTGTTGATTCCCGACCTACCTGTAGAACTTATATTGGGAATGGACGTTCTTTCACATTACAATTTCAGCATCAATCTGAAAACAGCAGAATGCTACTTGGAGGGTCGACCGATTTCCAAATCGACCCCAATCCACGAACAAACCGCCGAAGTAAGCATCGCCGATAAATTTCTTTTAGAACTGACCAGCGAACAGAAGAAGACACACCGATGTAAATGGAGAGAAGACCAGCAAAAGGTCCAAAAAAGACCTACGAACAAAATTACCGACAGTCAGTCCCGGAATCCGTTGCCGTCCGTTAATTCGGTGTGTTTGACCGAGGTAGAAACATCCCCCTGCAAATGGTATAATAGAAAGTTGCAGGAGGTAGAAAAAGATCCAGCAAATTTCCCTGATTATTCCGTAGAAGATGGAAAATTATTCAGGCATTTCTGGGACTCATCCGACTTCACTGAAGATGGATCCGGCCGACCATGGAAACTATGTGTACCTAGCGAACAACGAACTGAAATCCTGAAAGAAAATCACGATTCCGAATTAGCAGGTCATATGGGAATTGCCAAAACCATCTCCAGGATAGCCCGAAATTATTACTGGCCAGGGATGTTTAGAGACATTGCGAAATATGTGAGAAACTGCACTTCGTGCCAAAAGTTCAAGGTTTCGCAACAGAAAACTCCAGGGAAAATGCAACCACACCGAATGGCGGATGCGCCGTTCAACGAAGTGTCCACCGACATCGTAGGACCATTGCCACGATCCAAAAAGGGAAATTCCTACATCGTGGTGATGCAAGACCGATTCACCAAGTGGGTAGAATGCCGTCCGTTGCGAAAAGCCACAGCAAAAACAGTTTATTCCGCCCTCTACGAACAAATAATTCTGAAATATGGCTGTCCAAAATTGGTAATATCCGACAATGGAGTACAATTTGACAGCCGACTGTTCAAGAACAGTCTCCGCGAGCTAAACATTGCTCACCGTTTCACCCCTCCTTATACACCGCAGTGCAACCCAGTAGAAAGGGCAAACCGTACCCTGAAAACTATGGTGGCACAGTTTTGTGAGGCTGATCAACGAAACTGGGACGAAAAGATAGGGGAACTGACCTTCGCAATCAACACTGCCAAACAAGAGTCTACCGGATTCACACCTGCGTATCTGAATTATGGAAGAGAACTAGAAGTTCCAAGGGCGATTTATTCGACAAACCCCCATAATAAGGAAACAAGCAATGAATCCGACAGTCCTGCAGCAGAAAGAAAAGATATGACTCACCGTACTGATCAGATCAAACATCTCCAGGAGGCATATGAGTTTGTTCGAACCAGGTTGTACCGTGCTTTCAATCAGCAAGCTCATAGTTACAATCTCCGCCGTAGAGATTTTCGTTATTATGTAGGAGATAGAGTTCTGCGCCGTGATCGTCCTCTATCATCCGCCGCCGACCATTTCGCTTCTAAACTCGCACCAAAGTTCGTCGGTCCATATACCGTGATTAAAGTAATTTCCCCCGTCGTGTATGACCTGAAAGATGACGGTGGTAAAAGAGTGTCAAACATACACATTAAAGACCTTAAAGTATACCATGATTAAAACTTATAAATTTATATAACAACCGTTTTTGTAAGTATGTTTGATTACTGTGTCTATGGTTTATTTATTTGATTTATTTTAATTTTGTGAACTTACCACCCTCTGCTTCCAGGCCACAGGTACAGTCAGGTTTTCCGTCATTATTTGAGAATGCCTACCAGTAGGGAGTTAGCCCTCCGTCCCTGCTCCCGGTGTAGACCAGGAACTGAAACAGAGAGTCGTCAGCACTAGAAGTATCTCCAGCACACCGTCAAAACCAATCTCAGAGAAACTATCACCTTTTCCGGACAACAACACCAGGTAACCGTTCAATTTAACTCATTAATTAACAACCTTTCAATAGCGTTACCTGGTGGTGTCATCTGATCTTGATTTTTTTCTCTACCGTTATAGACTACAGGCCCGTGTCGAAAATTGATGGGTCATTTGAACCAGAAGGTGACCTATCTAGAACGATAGAAGGACATAAAATAATAAGATTCAGCACTATGCCGTCACTTGTAAGCTGAACAAACTGAGTACAGGTGGCAATTCAAAAGGACAGGTAGACTGGGTACATTTGGGTCATATGACTTTTGACGGCATTCTTACCATCGATAGCTCCATGGAAAATAATAGGAAAACGGTCAGTGCCGTCAAAAAATGATGCGCCATATATTCGGAAAATTTTTTTGATTTTCCGAAAATTTCCATGGTAAAATAGGTCATTTGACTTTGTACGGCATCAGTTTTATACGGTTGCCATACATCTTCTAATCCATTATTCAGCAACGCCGTCAAAAAATCATGAGACAAAAGGGAAAAAATCGAGGGTTGCAACCCCCTCTCTTGCCGTGCTCCAGGGGGTCATTTGAAAAAGTACGGCTTCGGTTCCAAAACATTATCCAGCACTCAAAATAACTATTAAAAATAAGGCCGTCAAAAAAAAGTTGTTCATTTTGATGTTATATCAATAATTATCTTAATTTCATCTTATGCTTGACCCATAAAGCTCTAAAGTCATTTGACCCAGTACGGCAACTTCTTTTTTTACATGATACTTTAAGATACAATTCTTATATTATATTGCCGTTCAAAAGAAACTGTTCTAAAAAAAATTATAGAGAAATACAAAAAGTGAAATTTTTCATATTATTGTAAAAGTTTGGAACTCATAGATTAATGATATATATAACAATTTTCTACATTTTATCCCTTGTTTTGAATAGTATTAAGGTGAATAAATTAGGAACAAATGATGCCGTACATTTTTATCCAGACCATATCATTTAGGATGATGAAAATTGCGCTACCATTTTAAGGATACTCTATGGTCATTTGATACTGTACGGCATCAACATATTTTTGAAGAGAAAAATTGAAAAAATGACAAAATCATTATACCGTCTGAAGTGTCTATATCATACCCAACAAGTGAACAATCAATTATATATGTATCAATAATGTTTCAAGTATACCTTTTTTAAACCAAAAAGTATACAAAACTGTTGATACTTGGATTGACGGTTTCACTTGTTGGGTATGATATAGACACTTCAGACGGTATAATGATTTTGTCATTTTTTCAATTTTTCTCTTCAAAAATATGTTGATGCCGTACAGTATCAAATGACCATAGAGTATCCTTAAAATGGTAGCGCAATTTTCATCATCCTAAATGATATGGTCTGGATAAAAATGTACGGCATCATTTGTTCCTAATTTATTCACCTTAATACTATTCAAAACAAGGGATAAAATGTAGAAAATTGTTATATATATCATTAATCTATGAGTTCCAAACTTCTACAATAATATGAAAAATTTCACTTTTTGTATTTCTCTATAATTTATTTTAGAACAGTTTCTTTTGAACGGCAATATAATATAAGAATTGTATCTTAAAGTATCATGTAAAAAAAGAAGTTGCCGTACTGGGTCAAATGACTTTAGAGCTTTATGGGTCAAGCATAAGATGAAATTAAGATAATTATTGATATAACATCAAAATGAACAACTTTTTTTTGACGGCCTTATTTTTAATAGTAATTTTGAGTGCTGGATAATGTTTTGGAACCGAAGCCGTACTTTTTCAAATGACCCCCTGGAGCACGGCAAGAGAGGGGGTTGCAACCCTCGATTTTTTCCCTTTTGTCGCATGATTTTTTGACGGCGTTGCTGAATAATGGATTAGAAGATGTATGGCAACCGTATAAAACTGATGCCGTACAAAGTCAAATGACCTATTTTACCATGGAAATTTTCGGAAAATCAAAAAAATTTTCCGAATATATGGCGCATCATTTTTTGACGGCACTGCCCGTTTTCCTATTATTTTTCATGGAGCTATCGATGGTAAGAATGCCGTCAAAAGTCATATGACCCAAATGTACCCAGTCTACCTGTCCTTTTGAATTGCCACCTGTACTCAGTTTGTTCAGCTTACAAGTGACGGCATAGTGCTGAATCTTATTATTTTATGTCCTTCTATCGTTCTAGATAGGTCATCTTCTGGTTCAAATGACCCATCAATTTTCGACACGGGCCTGTAGTCTATTAACCAACTAACCGTTTCTATATTCCGTCTAAACTGCCATATTGTATCTATGAATTGACATCTAGTTCACTCGTCAGACTACTAAGTTTTTTTGTACAATGTTCATGGAATATAACTGTCTGATCCGGTGTAATCAAATGTAACAACATCATTTCCAATTCAGAACTATTGAATCAGTCTGCTGTTCCAGTGAGTTCAACCTATTGTACCATTTCCATTCTGAATCAAACATTATTGTATTACTGAGTAAATAACTAATTACTGTATTATGTATGTTTTATGTACACTATTATCCGCTGGTCATCATCTGTGGAAATGGAGAATGGGTTCTCGAGGAAAGTCCGTTTGGAAGATCAAATGAAGTGGAAAAAGCTTCCCTGAGATCAGATAGTTAGAACGTCCGGAAGTACCTACCTGTGGCAGTTACCCCCGTCGAATCCGACAGCACCGTGCATAGTATCCACCCACGCCGCCGCCAACGTCTATTGGATGGGCTTTCAACGCCAGGAATTTAACTTGATGGGGGCCCCATACTCTATTCCAATTTTTTTCGTCAACCAGCATCGAGGAAGGAAATTCAGTCAACATCGAAGAACCTACAAAACGCCAGTTGAATTACATCGAAGAGGACTTATAACGATTTACTTACTGTGTATGAGGGCTAAAAACAGTCTTCCATAAATTATTTCATCGCCACTTCAGTACTTCACATTTATTAATTCATGCTTTACTATCTCAGAAGTAAACAATGAACCGATGACGTAGCCGATGGAAATGGCGGTGACGCCTGCGTGGAATGATGACATTGATGACATCAGCGTTGACGTAATCAGAGACGTCACATGATACCTTGGAACAGTGGAACTACCCCGGAATGGAGGAAGTACTACCAGAGATTATGCAGGAGTGGAGGCCACCGAATACGGATAACATAGATCGTAAACAATGTAAGCCTTTCAGCGAGCACAACGTCGCGCCCGCGTTTAGCTGGGTAGTTTAACACCGCGAAAATTTAATTTACGATTGATCAAATTTTCTCTCTACCGTATCTTGGGGGGATGTAATGAACTTCAATTTCTCCGTCTAGAAATTGATTTTCATTTTAAATTTTTTCTTTTCCGAATTTTTATTTCAAATTCCTGCATTTCATTTCCGTTCATAATTACGCCGAGAAGATCGAATATGGTCCGTTCGATGTTGTTTTGCATGCAGAGAATCTAGTAAAAACCTTCATAAAAAACCACCGAATGTGGATAACGCCGTTTTTTGCTTCGTACGGACGATCAGCCAGATTCACAGAAATTTTACTGAAGTAAACAGAAAAATCCAAATACACAATCATAACTGGAGACTTCAACGCAAAGATCGGACTCAGAGAGGCTAACGACCCGCCGAATATAGGCCACTTCGGTTTAGGAAGACGAAACACCAGAGGTCAAAACATGGTTGATTTCTTATGCAAAGAAAATGTCTACTGCTTAAATACCTTCTACAAAAAACCACCTACAAGAAAATGGACGTGGAAGAGTCCAGATGGGGTTACGTGTAACGAAATAGACTATATACTAGCTTCGGACAGGAAAATATGCTCGGACGTATCTGTCCTGAACCGTTTCAATACGGGCAGTGACCACAGGTTGGTGAGAGCAAGGATAGAAATCGACACCCATCTCGAACGAAAGAAGTTGATTACAAGGACAACAAAACCATCTATGAAAGAGTTGACAGAAAAGAACGAAGAATATAATAAGCAAATAGAAAGGAAGCTCCAACCAACTGAGGCTCTTAAACAGCTAAACATAGACGAACTGAACACCAAAATCACCAACACGATCAGAGAAACCACGAAGAAAGTTTGCGCTCTCAAGAAAAAGAAAAACGACAAACTCAGTGCAAACACAGAACAGCTAATAAAGGAGCGTCGGAACACACACAGAGACGCACCACAATATAAAACATTGAACAAGCAAGTAAAAACAGCGATACGGAAGGATATACGGGCGCACAACACACAACAGATAATTTGAACATGAAAGTACTACGCTCAAAGAGAGCCAGAGGAAAAATGGTCATTCATAAGATGAAGAACAATTTGGGAGAAATCGTTACAGATGAAACAGATATAGTGACTGTGATACAGAACTTCTACCAGACCTTGTACAGTCAGTCAGTCCAACAGCCAAACCAAATGAAACAAAAACCGACCATCTTGAACGTGGGCTCGGAAGAAATTCCCGAAATAGATGGCCCTGAGCTCAGAGCAGCACTAAATTCGATGAAAACCCGTAAATCACCTGGAGAGGACCGCGTAACGGTTGAAATGCTGAAAGCTGGATCAGAAACACTGGAAAAAACAATGCTTATACTGCTGAACAAATGTCTCAAAGAGGGCAAGATTCCAAAAATGTGGCAAAATGCCGAAGTAATGCTTCTATTCAAGAAAGGTGACCCTACAAACGTCGAAAATTACCGTCCAATCAGCTTACTAAATACATTGTACAAACTGCTGACGAAGATACTAACAAATCGCCTGGACAGAAAATTCGACTTCTATCAGCCTATAGAGCAGGCCGGTTTTAGGAGGGGGTATAGCACAATCGACCATATCCAAGCAGTCCCCACACTAATAGAGAAATGCACGGAATATAACGTGCCTCTGCATATGGCATTCGTCGACTATCAAAAGGCCTTCGACTCTATTGAGATGTGGGCAGTGCTGGATGCCATGAACAAGGCAAGAATCGATTCAAGATACTCGGACCTAATCGAACATATTTATAAAAATGCAACGTTCCAAGTTAACATCAAAGAAGATCTACGAACTGAAAAAATTAATATCCAAAGAGGCGTGCGGCAAGGCGACACGATTTCCCCAAAGCTTTTCACTTTGGCGCTGGACATATTCAAAAACCTGAGGTGGGAACAAAAAGGAATGTGTATAGACGGAAGCTGCCTGAGTCATTTACGTTTCGCAGACGACATCGTAATTATGAGCCAAGATATGAACGAACTGGAGGAAATGATAAACGAACTTAAGCAAGCTTCAGAAGATGTTGGCTTGCAGATGAACCTCCAGAAGACCAAAGTCCTCTCTCAAGAAAATGTCCAAATAACACTTGATAACCACCACTTGGAAACCGTGGAGCACTACATCTATCTGGGACACAATATCAAATTGGGCAAGGACAACCAAACAGCGGAAGTCACAAGGCGAATCAGCTTGACTTGGGCTGCCTTCGGAAAACTTAGTCACATTCTCAGAGACCGTAAAGTTCCAGTATGCCTTAAGAGAAGAGTGTACGATACGTGCGTCCTCCCTGTTGCAACTTATGGCCTAGAAACCACCACACTCACGGTCAACAGCATAAGCCGTTTAAGAGTCTGCCAAACAGCAATGGAGCGAGCGATGCTGGGTATCAGTCTGAGAGATAGAATACGTAAAACGGAAATACGCAAACGCACTAAAATATCAGATGTCATAGAGCGAATTGCGAGATTGAGGTGGCGATGGGCAGGTCATGTTGCCCGGGATGACGTCAAATGGACGAAGAAGATCATGCAGTGGAGACCCAGAGAGACGAAGAGAAGTGTTGGTTTGGTAGACCCCAGGCGAGATGGCGGGATGACCTACAGCTCCTAGCCGGGAAGAACTGGATGCACACCGCTCAAAACAGAACGACCTGGAAAGAGATGGAGGAGGCCTATGTCCAGCAGTGGATGTCAAAAGGCTGAAGAAGAAGAAGAAGAAGCGTGTATTGATGAGTCGGCTACGCTGTAACTTTTATACCAGGAGAAATATTGAATAAGTTTTGATTTAGGATTATGCACCATGAATAGAGTAAACAATCAACCAAAATTCAGTTCATTCGAAATAACGGTTCCGAAGATATAAACAGAAAAGTGTTTTTTTCATGGATTTTCGACACCCTGTATCTTCCAAATCAAACCGAATTTTGAAAAATGGTATGGGGAAAAAGTGTTGAAATATATGTACAAGTCAAAGACTCACCCTGTTTAAAGATCAGGAACAAATAACTGAAAACAAGCATTAAGTGCGAGGTTGCTAGTCCTCCATCGGGCGCCTCCCCAGGTGGCGGATAGGGGAACACTTCCCAGATATGGGTGGTACCGGGAAAATCAAATACTCCGGGCGGACCAAAACTAGCACCGAGCGGCGACAGCTGGCTATCCCGAAATGAATCACAGGTAATAGTTCAGAGAACGAAAAGGCGATGGTACAAATACTAAACGGCGCAGCAGTAACTACAAAACCGGCGTTTACACAGCGATGAGGAAGGCAACGGAAAACCACCTCATTATCATTTTCCTAGTTGAATTATCATGGCAATGAACAATGCCGAGATCCGGCAGGGGAGGAAAGATCCAATCAAATAGTAGGGCCTCCCAGGTCGTCAGCAAGCGAAATCCCTACAATATGAACGCGGGAAAGAGAGCACTACCTACATGTCAAAAGATCGTTACATGGGATGTACAGAGTATGTATGAGAGAGGGAAGTCACATAACATCGTAAAGGAAATGGAGAGACTCAATGTAGATATGCTGGGACTATGCTGGTAGATCTGAACGTGATACGAATATATGCGCCAACTGCAGACAAAGATGAACCTACTATCGAGGAATTCTATGGACAGTTAGATCAGCTCATAAAGCTCACGAATAAACATGAAATGAAAATCATAATGGGTGACTTCAACGCAAAGGTGGGTAATGAAAGGGTAGATAATGTTGTTGGAACTTTCGGGTTGGGAGAGAGAAACGACCGTGGAGACCGGCTCATCAGCTTTTGCCAAGAATACAATTTGATACTGGGCAACTCCTGTTTCAAACTCCCTGCTCGTAGATTATACACATGGAAGTCACCAGCAGATACACCGGAAAACAATTTTAGAAATTGAATAGATTACATCGCTGTACCAGTAAGATATAGAAAAGCGATAAAATCTGCAGAAACGTATCCAGGAACCGATATTTCATCGGATCATAATCCAGTTGTGTGTGAACTCAACATCAGGTTGAAGCGCATTAAAAAGAAAACCACACCTGACACAGTAGACATTAGGAATCTCCCTGACGTCAATATTAGGAAACAGGTTCAGGAGTCTATAAGTGAAGAAGTGAAGAGAATCAGTAAGGACACAATCGAAGAAAGTGAAAAGTGGGGTAAGCTTGAACAAACTATTCGACACTACTCAAACAAGATTGAGTGAAGACGAGGGAGTGGATGACTGATGAAATCCTTGAGATGATGGAAGAACGGCGAAAATATAAAAACAAACATATGCCAAAATACCGAAAAATACACAAGATAGTTAGTAGAAAAATAAGAGATGTCTTTGAAAAAGCTTTGGATGAGTAAGTCGGAGGCTTCAGGATGAATGGAGAGGTAATTATTAATATCAGATATGCCGATGACACGGAAGTGCTTGTTGGTAGTTTGGACGATCTACGTTATCTCATGGAAAGGGTCCAAAAGGTAAGTGAGGAGAGTGGACTTTGCCTGAATATCAATAAGACTAAATGGATGATAGTAAGCAAAACTCAGCAGCCATTCAGACAGTTGACAATAAATAACCAGTCAATTCAACATGTGGATTCATATGTTCATCTTGGGACAATGACCAACTCAAAATGGGATCAAACAACCGAAATACGTTCCCGAATTGAAAAGGCCAGAGCAACATTTAACACAATGAGAAATTTATTCACGAACAGTAACATATCTCTACCGTTGAAGATAAGGCTGATCAAATGCTATGTGTTTCCATGGGAACCCGAAAGGGGGCGCCATGGCCCCTCCTGAGATTTTGATGGCCTCATTGTTTCTCAGCACAACACCCTCGATATTACTTTCTAATCTTCATTTTGCCCCCCCTGAGAAAAATTCCTGCCGGTTTCTGCGGGCGCCCATGCGTGTTTCCTGTTTTGCTGTACGACACAGAGGCGTGGAGGTTAACGGAGACACTGATGAAAAGGCTGGAGGCATTTGCAATGTGGGTGTACCGGCGCATTCTCAGGATATCTTATACTGAACACATCAACAACGTGGAAGTACTACGATCTCTCGCTATTAAAAAGAAGAAAATTGAATATCTCGGCCATCTCATGAGACACGACAAATATCGACTACTACAACTAATACTTCAAGAAAAGGTAGAAAGTAAACGCGGCCCTGGAAGAAGAAGACATTTGTGGCTCCACAACTTGCGACAGTGGTTTGGACTGACATAAATCCAATTATTCAGAGGTGTGGCCGACAAAGTCTAAATTGCTTTGATGATAGCCAACATTCGAAACGGACAAGGCACATGAAGAAGAAGCGTTAATTCATGTGAATGAGTACCATTCATAGCCGGTAAGATCCGAACAACATCTAAGAAAAGCGTCATACAGAACAACAAAATTTCAAAATAGCCCAGTTAATAGCTGTATCATGGTCTTTAACTCTGTTTCAGCGGAGATAATAAGCTTGAATAATATCTGGATGATGTCCCATAACCTGAAGGACTACTTACAAGATCGATATGAAGAATAAAAAAAATTTTTTGATTTCATATAATTTTATTCTATGATATATTATTTGGTAATTGTCATTCATCAATTGTAAGGAAATCTATAGATTCCGAGACCAGTACTTGTACTGTATTTGGAGTTTTGAAAAATAAAGCTTATTAATATTATCATCCTACGTCCTATACCATGGTGAAAGATTGATAAACGTTGAAAAATACATGCGCATGCATTATTCATTAATTGCGCACAATGTTCTTGCAATTTGCATTCATTTAAATTATACATATTTGGTGTCATGAGAATGGCACAATCCTCATCTAATGCGGGCGGCCTGTACCCTAGGAAGAGCCCAGCATGTGTTTTTTTCATATATAATACCACTAGAGATGAAATTTTGCCGGGAAAATTTCTCGATTGTAAAATGAAAGTTTGTTGCTTTCGGCAAATTCGCGAATGACATTTGTATCAAAATCACGAGCCGTCAGGCGAGTGATTTTGGAAAAATGTCATGAGCGAAATTGCCGAGAAGCAACAAACTTGAATATTACAAGAGAGAAATTTTACCTGCTTAAATTTCATCTCGAGTGGTATTCGAAATGACGTTTTCTCGAGAAAACGTGTCTGAAGATGGTCACATTGGGCTTGTATTGCGCTATTTGACAAATAAGTATTCATCATAGATCAACTAAACGTTGTTTGTTTTCTCTATGGTATTCATTCCCGAAGCTATATATGAATTTGAGAAACGTCAAAAATTTTGTCGCTGAAAAACCATAGAACTTATAGTACATGGAATGCCATTAGCCTTGCTGCTCAGTTTAAAAAAGTGGATAAACATCTCCAGTTGGAGGAATACTGAAATTTTCATGTTGCATGGTTACGACTTGTCATACAGAATAGAAACACAGAAATACTATGAATTTAATCGTCAAGATCCGATTCACTTGGCATTTCGGCAAACATTTCTGTGTTTCTGTTCGGTGTGACAGGTCGTATCCATGGGAACATGGAAATTTAGTGATTCCTCCAACTTGAGATGTTTACCCACTTTTTGATCTGGTAATAGCATTCCATGTACTATAAGTTCCATGTGAAAAACCAAGTTGTTGATTTTGCCCGTTACCATGTTTTATCGATGAGAAACAAGTGTTGCTAAGGAAAATTCCTCACTAAAAATGAAATGAGTGGAATAGTCATTATGATTTGGGTCTTAAAGCTTATAAAGTTAACAAGAACTCAAGACGGCCGATCGTCAACAACGTCGTGTCTTTGCTGATTGCTCCTTGAAATGCATGAAAATGATCCTGAATTCCTTCGAAAAATCATCTTGAGTGATGAGGCCCATTTCCACCTGGGTGGCTGCGTCAACAAGCAAAATTATCGCATCTAGGGCTCGGAAAACCCAAGAGTTATTATTGAGAAGCCTCTCTATCCTCAACGTGTGACATTACTTTTTCGAGAATGACGCTGGAGCAACAGCTTCGCTATCGAGACAACGCCGTTTACTTTCAACAAGACGGCGCTACGTGCCACACAAGAAACAAAACAGGAAAAGTTTTCGGACAGTGTTATCTCTCGGAAAGGTGATCACAATTGACCACCGAGGTATCGGGATTCAACATCTTGTGACTCCTTCCCTTGGGGCCATGAGAAACAGAAGGTCTACGCATAGGCGCCCCCAGGGGGCTGCAGAGAAGGGCGCCCGCCCCACCCCCTAGTGCTTCACAAGTGTCCCTTAAAAACTCATGAAATAAAAGCATTATATACGAACATCACAATGTGGTGCTCTTAATTTATCTATCAATTAAGCAGACTGCACCCTGCTCTGAATCTGATAGTCTGATGGAAAACAAAATATCACCGATGCTTGCGATACCTACCTTTTCTAATTTCACAATTTGAGCGGCATCAAAAATTAAGTTGAACTGTGGCAAAGGACATGACAGGAGAAACCTGGAGGTAATTTTGAAGAGCTGACAATTATTGATGTTTTTGAGAAAAACGGGAATTTTTCCGGAGAAGAAAAAAGTTAAAAAATCGCTCTACCGAGCACTAATTGCACTGTGGATCGATCATTCAGCAGCCTTCGTAGGATCGAAAACTGGATGAGGAGTACAGAGTTGTTGAAGAATTCGCTATTCTTAGCGAATTCTTCAAGAAGGTTGTGTTTTGGTTAGTTCGAAATTTTCATTCGGTAGCGAGGAAAGTCACCAAATATGGAATACCATTTTGTTTTTGGGATTTGAAAAAAAAACTTCATATTAATTGAATCACTTCAATGTTTTTACTAATCAGTCATGCATTCATATGTAGTAATTAACAGCCTTTGATCTATCAAATTAAAATCTAACACAAAAACAAAATCACAATGATTAGTAACCAAATATGAAATAGGTACCTAACCATATATGGAATATAAGCATAAATCAACATAACAATAACAAAAATGGACATTAATATCTTTGAGATCAATCAAATGAATATAACATATCGTGATAAATGAAAGAAGTTTCATAATTACTTGCAAAAGTCACAGATCCAAGTATCATACTCTGGACCAGCACAATCATAATGTGCCCAGAGCCCATACATCAAGCATATTCCATAATTAGACACCGACGACTGTCCATATTTGGATTTTTATACTAGTTCAAACTCTCCTAAATATTTCTTCAAGTCACAATATTTCAATGAAAAAATATCACAAAATGGTGAAATAAACATAATACGGATATACTAAATAGTATAACACTTATGTATACAAACATAACAGCTGGTAATACTCATTTATTACTCACCTTTAAAATTTTCTTCACAACAACAAAACTAAACACGCCTGCCACACGTTAAGCGTTCGCGCAACTGACTCGATGGTGTGAGTGCGATAGTTAGTAGACCAAATGAAACAGAAGATGGTCGAGTGTTGCGTTTATTACTTATACTCTTGGAGAAATGAAGTTATTCCATATTAGGATACTATTTCATATTTGGTGACTTTCCTCTATTATTTTGATATAAATTATATAGTCCTGTAAGCTGATGAAACATAAAATGAATTTTATTTCATCCTACACTACCTCCAGCTCATTATTTCTATTCTATTTTTTTTTTGCTGCTCCTAGCTGAAAGGCTGGAAACGCCCTTGGGTATACGCCAAGAGCACAACGTCGATTCAAGACCTCAAAGATGGGATTCGTGAGGCTATCGAGGACATAGGGTAGCCACTTTGCGATTTGATTATGGAAAATTCCATGAAAAGGATATGGTCCTGTAGTCGTGGTAGTCATTTGGCTGATGTTATTTTCCATTATTAAAGGCATACCTTCCTCTTTATAATCAAATGAACATTCTTTCATTTATTCAAAAATGACATTTTTCTTTGCATGTCAAAATAAAACTTATTATTGGAAAATTCTTTATCAGATCTGCATACGATAAAATTAATGAACCTCATAGTTATAATACATATATTTTTGTGTATGGTGAGTTTACCTTTATTCGAGGCTATTTCAACTGGCGATGGGGTGACTCTTGTGTTTGCGCCTTTCTCTAGAAGCCATTTGACCAGAGTTTTATGCCCAAAATGTGCAGCTAGATGGAGTGGGGCAAATCCCTTCCCATTAGGTTCATTAACGTCACATCCAGCATAAAAGAGTTCTCGTATACAAGAAGCATCTATACTGAATGGATTGTTGATAAGATGAGCAATAGCAAGAAAAAATGCTGTTTCTCCACGTTTAGTTTTACATTTAATATCAGCATCTGGAAAAAAAAGTACTACAGGATTGAGCAGTAAAGACGGGACTTTTTCGAAAGGTCTATTTCGAACTGACATCATTCCTCTAGGACATACGAAAGGAACAACTTAAAGAAGTTCCGGCGAGCAATTAGGAGACAGAAAATAGTACATTGTTTACCGGGTAGGCAAAGCCTAACATTCCTGGACGATTGTGAAGATTGCTAAGTTGAGGAGCAAGCCGAGAATTAGCAACATAGGAATGTAGTTTTTCCTTCAAAGGAAAACATACTATTTTTCCGCGAATCGTTTGAAATGCGATAGATTTCAATCAATTTTGAAAAAATCGCGAATTATTTCATTCATAAATAAATGGAGCTTTGAAATTCGGAATGGAATTGGTTGCGTTACTATGGAAACATATTAATGTTGAATTGTCAATCTTGACGAATAATAATTCAATTGCTGGTGCTTTCGAAGACAAATCAGTGTAAAGGGAGAAGTGATGATGAATTTTCCATTTCCGGGACTCATCCAGAGCTGGTTGAGGCAGTGAAAACTGCTTCATTAGAATTATTGCCAAAAAAATCAGGAGGAAAGTACGAATATGCATAATATATGTAGAACGCTGACAACTGTAAGGAGATATCATTTCCGTTCAACAAAATCCGAGCAGGCTTCGATTCACTTCCATAGAGAAGGGAAACCGTCCCTGTTCACTTCCGCCCAACTGAGGAGGCCAAAGAATTCGATATCTCACAATGATTGCAAGCTGCCAAATTGATTTGGGAAATAATGGCTTTATTATTACTCAGGGTTTCGTGAAACTTGTTGACTCTTGTACGATTTCTGTACAAAAATGAAATGCATTTAAATATGTACTGAGATGATTTAATGATGACAATAACACGAAGTTTTATGTTACCTGTTGATGAAAGTAATGAATGCTTCCATGGGGGGCAAAAATCAAAAAAGGCTCCTTCAAGAAAAATAATTATTCATTTGGAAAAAAGTACGTTCACAACAAATATTCAAATCATTGTCCAATGGAGGAAATACATAAATTGCATGATGTGATATAAATAAGAACTTCAGAACCGTGAGACGATACAACAATGATGAAACTGAATTTAAATTGACAAGTAAAACTAAATGAGACATAAAATTCTATGACCGCTTCAGTTGTGAAGGAAGTGAATCAAAGCATGCTTAGATTTTCTTGAAAGAGTATTTTTTCGAAATTTTCAAAATACAGAGTGTATCTGAATAACACCAAAAAAATGAAAGGGATTATTCTTTGTTCAAAATAAAGGATAGTTTGATATATAAATGTTGGGACGAAAGTCAAATGTCAGGGAGATATCGTGGTTCAAAAATGGCGGAAAAATGATATTTATAGAAAAGTAACGCAACGACTTGGACAGAACTAAATTCGGATAGCCTGATTTGGTTAAAAACTTTTTCATCTCTTGTATTTTTCTCGTTAAATGTACCGTTTCGACATAAAAAATAAAATGTAAATCATTACGTGTCGGAAGAAGAATTTATTTTAGAACTTATTTACATTCAATTTTTGAATTTCAAAACAGAACATTTTACGAAAAAAATACAGGAGATGAAAAAGTTTTTAACGAAACCAAGCTATCCGAATTTAATTTTATTCAAGTCGTTGCGTGGGTTTCTCTATGAATTTAGTTAACAGAAATGATATGGGAAATCTACTTCAGCCCCCTTCACTCATTCTAAAAATATGAAAATATTTCAAAAAAGTGTTTTCATAATAGTTATATTTCCATGAAATATCATCATTCTATGGCTTTTCGTTCCAAGATACAAAATAAAATAATAATATAATTGCTCTGCATTTCGCATATCTTGATCAGTCACTTTTATCTCCTCTTGGGGAATTTGCATTGAATCTCCAGATCGAAATTTACATACCAGATTCTCGAAAATATTTACAATCCTCAAAAACCGTGCAGCAGAAAATAATAACCTTTTATATATTATGGGGAAGCGTTCAATTTCTGGAAACAGGCCATTATATGAATTCTTGTATCACAAGGCAAATTTTAGATTTTTCCTTTACTATACTCTCATGATCTACAATTGATTTGGGTTCTTCTTGTGGCCAATACTGTTCTGATTCTTCTAAAAATCGTGGTCCATGTAACCAACACTCAATATCTACTTTTGTAGGTGCTTGTCTTGTCGCTAAATCTGCAGGATTTTCACTTGTAGGAACCCATTTCCACTGATCCGAGTTGCTTGAAGCTCTTATTTCTGTTACTCGGTTAGATACAAATTGTTTATACTTCTTCGATTCATCCCTTATCCATCTAAGTACACATGTTGAATCTGTCCAGAAATAAACTCGGTTGATTTGTATTTCTAATGATTTGATTACGAAAGTAGCTATTCTGGTTCCTAGGACTGCACCCTGTAATTCTAGCCTTGGTATAGACAATTCTTTCATTGAAGCAACTCTGGTTTTGGAAATTTCGATCATTGTTTCTATCCCGCCTGTTGATTCTACTCTGAGATATGATATGGCTGCGAAGGCTTCTTTACTGCTATCTGTGAATGTATGTAGCTCTATGTTTTCAGAATTTGGTATTTTCACACTGTAACACCTTGGGATCTTGAAATGTATTATCCCTTTCAGGCTATCCAGCATTATTTTCCACATAATTTCTGAATTTTTCGGTAATTCTTGATCCCAGTCAATTTTAGCTTTCCAAATTTGTTGCATTGAAATCTTTCCTTTTACAATGAAGCAAGAAATGGAACCCAAGGGGTCAAATAACTTCATAATTGATTTCAATACATTTCTCTTGGTAAGCATTAAATCCTCATATTTGTTGAAGTCAATTTTGAATGTGAATTCATCATTTTCAGAATTCCACCAAAGTCCCAAAACTCGGTGTTCTATTTCTTCTTGAGAATCGTCTGAAACATTCGGAATATTCATTATCCTCATCAGGGAATTGGAATTCAATATCAAGCTGACAACTTCAAAACCAACAGTCTGCATAGTGTTTTTTTACTCCATTTGTTAAGATCAGAGCTTCATTTACATCATCAGCTGAGTCGAAATAATCATCCACAAAGAATGTTTCAAGAATGGTTTTTTGAATTTCACCTTCTGAAAAATGTTTGGCATTATAGTTTTTTATAAACTTTGTGCAGGCAGGAAAACATTTTGCTCCGAAGGTCATAACATTCACGTGTTAGGTAAACATCTGGTTCTCTATTATTCTCTGAGTTTCTCCATAGAATGCGTTGTGAATCTCTGTCTTCTTCGCGTATAAATACTCGGTGAAACATTTCTCTTACATCACCATACAATCCAATCTTTTTCTGACTAAATTTAAACACGATTGATTCTAGAGAATTGAGTTGATCACTTGTCGAGAATATAGTACCATGTTTCATAGCGGCCCGGCTAAAACCGTGTAAAATCGATAGATTAGATGACCCTAGAGCCGACTGGTAAGTAGTAATACTCAGAAGTGTAGCATCTTCGCGGGGGGCATTTCTGCTGTGTAAAAAAAAATGATCGACGGTCGTATAACGGCCCGTCTGATATTGAAAATGTACATAGATTTTGTTATTTTATCACTAAAATTCGTGTTTTCAGACATTTTGTGCGTAGCGTTTGACCTGAGTGTCTTTTCAAAAATGTCAAAAATCTGACCTAAGTGACTCATAGCGGCTCGGTTCATTTTTGTTTTGAATCATTCGTATGGATGCCCAAAATACAAAAATACGGTTTTCAGACATTTTGAGTTTCGCCTATAACGAAAAAATGTGCTGGAGTCGCCCGGCAAAAACTCCGGCTACACTAGTAAGAGAAAGACATATGCGATCTTATCGCAAAGAAAAGAGATGAACCAAGTGTGAAGTCAACTTGTCAAAATCATATGGAAGATGTAAACCAATATTTATGTGACCACAGGCTTGCTTTGCCCACAAGCTCTGACCACAAGGAGTTGATGCGTTGAATATAATTCATGTAAAACTAATTTCTGAATTAAAGTCATATATTTTTTTATATATTTCATTTGGAATATATCTATTTGGTGTTATTGACTATAATCAAAAGAATTTCTGTGAAGTATTTCGGAAATTTCTCAAATTATTTTACGGACTTGGATCAGGAATATATTAGAAATGATTTGAGTTGAACGTTGAACTAATTCATAATATCTAAATAAATATAATGCATATATTTTTGCTGAATAATTAATGTTTTATTGGCCAAAAACTACAAAAGTTCGTATTATCATTTCATTCTTCCGAATTTTCAATTAGTAAATTTGGTAGCTACCTCAATTTCATGTTCAGTGCTAGTATTTCTATAGGATTGCGGCTATTCAGCATTGATTTCTTGTGCTTGAGGAAAAAAACTTGAATTCAGAAACACATTAGATAAATGTTTGATAAATGTGTGTATGACAAAATTGAACGATACCCCTGAGGTAAATTTACTTCACGTTCATGCAACCGGGCTGAGTAGGTACTGCAAATTGAAAAGTTGTCTGATTAGTTCTATTTGTCTGATATCATTTTTTTCTACATCTGGGGAACGTATTCAATCATTGACGACGAATTTCAGACAGGTCGCTATGAGTCACTTAGGTCAGATTTCTTGACATTTTCGAAATGCTATAAAAATGTAAGGCGACATGTTTTTTGTCTGAAAATTGATCTTTCCACATCAATTGACACGGCTTAACCTATAATAATCATTTTCAGACGGGCCGCTGTAAGTTTTTTTTTTTTTCATTTTTTACTTTTTTTTATTGCTCTCCTGGGTACGCGCTACAATCTTGGTGTCTGAAAACTGTGTTATTGGTATCTCAGGGCTATTATCTAACTACATTCCGTAAATCAGACGGGCCGCTATGAGTCACCCATGTTGTCTTTTTGACATTTTTGAAAATGCGCTCAGATCATACGCTACGCGCAAAATGTCTGAAAATCGCATTTCTGGGTACAGGGTCATATAATTTATCGATTCCGTGCGGTTTTAGCCGAGCCGCTATAAGTCAAAAATCTTGGTCGCCATCTCTCGTACTAATACGAGCCCTGGTCTAGTCAATAGAATGTCATTCAAACTAATACCATTTGTTCTTGCGGCTGCATCAAAAACAACCCTCACCTTCTTTTTGTGTGGATTCATCACTGGAAAATGAGGAAGGTACCATTCCCTGGGGCCTCCTCTAGAGGCTTCTTCCTTCGTCAACTTCCTTATGTATCCCTTCTGCAAATGGTCTTCAATTTTTTTCAGTTATTCTTCTTTTAATTTTGAGTCATTCATGCACTTTTTCTCCACACATTTCAATATTTGTATAGCTTGTCCTTTGTTTTTAGGCATTTGAATATCTTCAGTTCGCCAGAGCAGACCTATTTCATAGCTGTTGTCCATTTTCTTAATAGTACTACTCATAATATCTAATGCCTTTGCGTCTTCAATATTTTCAGATCCTTATGGATCTGATTGAACAGTAGTTCCAAAACCAGTTGAAAAGAAATTCACCATTAATTTCTGAAAGCTCTCCTCTAGGTATTGGAGGTGGTGAATGAATATAAATATCTAGGTGTTCCATTTGTGTCTTCCTCTATGTTTCGTGTGATGACAGAGTTCTCTGTAAGAAAGGCAAGACAGGCCTATAGCTCTGCTTTCTCGATTCTGATTGGCACTGGGCATAATGAGTGGAATTTGAAGATCAGACTCTTTGATTCTCTCATTCGCAGCACTTTATTGCATGTTGCACCTGTGTGGAGTTTGAGATATGCTGATGACTTGGAGAGGGCTCAGGTGCAGTATTACAAGCGGGTCCTGCAGTTGCCCTCTAACGTTCCGGATTATCTAGTACGCTTGGAGGTGGGAGTTAGAATGGTTCATTGCACTATTTTTGATCAGGTTCTAGAATTCCTCATCAAATTAAATAAGATGAGTTGCGACAGACTACCAAAGCTGTGTTTTCTGAAGTATTTCAGTTGTCGCAGAATGACGGGGTGGATGGCAGATACAACTGGTGTGCGCAGGTAAATGATTTCCTGGGTTCTGTTAATTTTCCTGTGAATATCTGCAATTCTCCCTTGACGGAGTTGATCAGGCGGAGAAAGGAATTCAAGTCGACATTTAGATCACTCTGTTCCCAGCAGGATTTAGGTCGCGCTAGGGATTCTACATATCCTCTTTTCGCCAATCTGTTCAGTCATGGGGACTTGGCAGTTGAGTATCTCAGTTTCAAACTGCCTTTTGATTTTGTAAGAGTTCTTGCTCAGGTGAGATTGGGTTCAAGGAGGAATCTAAGAATTTTCAGGAAAGATGTATACTACAATGTTAACTTTGAGGATACTTGTCTTGTGTGCAATCTGTCCTGCCAGCAGACTCTGATTCATCTGATATGTGATTGTCCTCCGCTTAGACCTCTCAATCCAGTCTACCGATTTAGTAGTGTCTATGAAATTGCACTGTTTTTGCAGAAAGTAACAATAAGGGAAGTCCGTGATTTTGTTTCGGTTGTATGCAATGTGCTGAGGACGAGATCTTTCATTCTTAGCGAGTAGATGTATTTAATTTTCAGATTTTTGCCTCTGGACCGATTAAGTATTATTTTTGTTTAGGTTATTATTCTTCAGTACTTATGTTTATTTCACTTCTGTGGGTTAGGTAAACTAAAGCCTTGTAATTTGGTGATTAGTTACTCTTTGTTAATTTTTCTGAATACTCTGTTCATGGAATATCATTCCGAGGGAACAATAAAGTATATTATTATTATTATTCTTCCTCATCGGTCTCCCGGTCTCAGCTTAAGCTGGTATTATTTCTATGAACCAGTGAAAAAACAATTCAGTTCCTCCCACTGGTTCAGGAATTTCCGCACGATGTGACAGGTTTGCAATGCTACAGCCTGTTGTGCATATCCCGCGATCTTTTTCTTGAATGATTCCCTTCCGTCAGCTGAAGTTCTGGATGCCTTCCGGTGAACTCGTTATAGAGGGAGTATCTCCATCCAGGAAGTGGCTTGTCCTCGCAATTGTTCACGTAATAAAAAGCTCGCATTACTTCAATTTTCATTTCGCGGCTCCACTTGATACGTGAGCTCCCCTGCAGGCAGTCCTCCTCACGGTGGTCGAGCCAGCAGGTGGAGTGGCATTTCGATCTTCTGCCATGATATCGGTTTCCACTTCTCGTTGCTGGCTTTATTATTATTATTATTATTATATGTGTTTTTTCAGCGATATGTTAAATGTGAAAGTTATTTTTGTTTGGGAATTTTTCCATTGGTCCATGAACTGTCCATCCTAACATACATTTTGAAGCAAACGGCATGTTCTCTGGTCTGTAATGAAGTTCGTTATTTTCATTCATTCAGGTCCTATATTCATATATAATTTTTCCAATAATTATTCACGACTTGAATGGAAGAAAGGTTTAATTCAATAAGTTCAATATTGTGAACAGAACTGCAAGTTTATTTATTTATTTATTTATTTATTACATAATTGATTCGAGTTGAGGACAAGCCTATGAACTCGAGGGTACATTGACAATAGATCACATACACGTATACAAACAGGTGCGGATAATTAGAAAAATACAAGCGAAGTACAAAATTGAGATATCATATAAAAAAAAAATACAACACAGCACAGCCACTCCCGCGGGGGCTCATCACAGCGAGGACCTCCACCTGTCATAACTGTTCTTGAAAGCGTTGTAATGAAGTCCGTAATTAATTTTCATTCATAAAAGTCCTGTTCTCATTTATCGTTTTCCCAATATAATATCCGTGATTCCAACGAAAGGAAAATTTAATTCCATAAATTCAGCGTTATAAACATAGCCGCAAGTATAAAAACGCTCGGGCACATGCTGAGCGTTGCGATAAGGGACTCGTATCTTGGTTGATTTCACGTTTTTCAACGGCCGGGGATTTGAAAAAAAACGGAGATGGAATTGTAGAATTTTAACGTAGTATGAATTCTTTCGATTCATTTCTGGAACAATCTGACGTCAATTGAAACCAATCAGGGGACGAGATTGTTCCCTTCTTTCAAGATTTTTGAGTTTTCAGCGCGTCATGACCCCACCATTTCCGGAGGTTTTATAAGGGCGAAGCGACCTGCGAAAGGCCTCTTTTTGCTCTTTTACGCTAGTCTAAACGTTGTTCGAGTTATTTCTACGCTTCTCCTCATTTTGAATAATAATATAATTTGCCAGTTTGATGTGACCAGTTAATGAATTCAGCATTTATTTCTCCGATTTGATTTTCCGTGAAAAATTAAATCAGTGCGAGTGAAATTCGAGACAGGACTCCCAGTTAGTTTGTGCAGTGCATACTTCGGAAAACCGGTAAGGCCCCGTTTATATTTCTTACATGGCATTATCCATTAAATCGCATTCTAACATTTGAATCATTGTGTGTTCCACGACTTCTAAACCATTTTTCTTTATTTCTTGTTTGTGTTATAATTTACTTTCCCTGGTGGTACCTTGATCTCTGAACTTATCAGCAACCTTTTTGAGGATTGAGTTCGGCGAGGTCACAACGGGGTCACGGTCGCGCTTCACCCTTGCTCAATTCGCTGAAGGTTGACGGATATACCAGAGACTTCTTCAAGTCGAGTGATACCCTTTCGCTGGGATTACTTGCATGGGCGTTGTTGGTCCACCACCGTAACCCGCCCGTATTTCATCCACATCATTTTCTCAATTCCATACTGTATTATATTTCTTCGTGATTCCTTAATCTCTGGATTTATCAGCAACCTTTCTTAGGATTGAGTTCGGCGAGATCACAACGGGGTCACGGCCGCGCTTCACCCTTGCTCAATTCACTGAAGGTTGACGAAAATCCAAGAGACTTCTTCAAGCCGAGGGGCTCCATTTTCTGGGACCACTTGTCTGGACGTTGCTGGTTCACTACCGTACCCGACTTATTTTCGACCCATTTTACTTTCAAGATTTCATCTTGTATTTTGATTCCCTTGTGGGGCCTTAATCTCTGTATTTATAAGCGACCTTTCGAGGATTGAGATCGGCGAGATCACAACGGGGTTACGGCCGCGCTTCACCCTTTTTCAGTTCGCTCAAGGTTGACGAGAATACTAGAGATTTCGCCAGGTTAGGAGCTCCATTTTCCTGGGGCTACTTGTCTAGGCGTGGTTGGTTCTCCACCGAACCCGATTCCCCCTTCACTTAGCGGTGCTCGAAGATTTGTATTTCACAGCGACGTCCTTGTGAGTTGACATCGGCGGGATCACAACGGGGTCACGGCCACGCTTCACCCTTTGTCAACCCGCCGGACGTTTGCGGATTTACTAGAATCACTTCGTCAGGTCGAGAGGTTCCATTCTCTGGAGTCCCTTGTCCGGACGTTGTTGCTGTCACAGCTGCCCTTGTTTCCCCTGTCACATCCGCCACAGTCTAAGTATTGTTCGATAATTTTTCCACAATATTTGAGTGTGGAACACCCCATTGCAAGTGGTTAGATTATATATTTTCCGTGGCCTGCCGAATCTTGAAGTTTTGCTTTGTTACTCTCGTACTTCCCTGTTCACCGTCTGATTCTCGCATTCGCTCACCTCGCCAGACCGTCGTGCTCACCCGAACACCGTTTATTCCTGAATTTATTAATCATCGCAAAATACCGATACTTAAGTCATTTCTTTTGATTTCACGTTTACTTTCAAATAAAATCAGTTTCAATTTTTGATTCTCATTGTATTAATAGATTATTTCTGTTTGGTTCAGTTAACTTTGTAAAATCCATTTTGGTGTTTCAAGTGAACCTTCAATTTTGGCAGCAATTACGTGGAAACAGAACTTTTGATCGCTAACTTCCTAGATTAAACCAAACCCTTCTCCACTGTATAAAAGCTACCTTGGTATAAGTGGAGAGTTCAAGGCGCCACAACCTTGTTAAACCTATTGTGGCTGGCACTCGAGCATTTGATTTCCGCTTAGGTGACTGCGCCCTTGAAGTACTTCCCCTAAATAAAGGATCTTCACAGGTCCGGAGTGAATTTTCTCGGTATCATCAAATTTATATGTCCAATGATCATACTCGGCCTTTGGTTGCTGTAATTTTGTATTGGTAATCGTTCGAGATATTCGAAGTCTTGTTTATGTAGAGATTGAATAGGAAGGGATAAATTTTCGATTGTTCGTACTCCATGCAGAGATAATTTTTCGTCATTGTTTAAAGTAGCAATTTCAACATCAATTTCGAAGGAATTTTCTTCTCTTACCACTTCATCGTTTGTCCACTGCAAGCATAGGAGTTCCAGTTGTCCGACTAATCCAATACTTTCGGCAATTTTAGAATGTAACAAGGTAACTGTAGATCCCTCATCGCACATTGCTAAAATTTCACATTGTCCTTTGGAACCATAAATTATAACTGGAATGAAACGGAGTTGCCTTATTCCTATTTGTACAAATAGGTTCTTGTGCAATCGGGTTTTCACTGGTCTCATGCGGTTCATTATGAAGAAGTGGATGAAAGTTTCCACCCATTCTTGCCACAAATTCTCCTATTTTTACACCGGAATTTTTAATCATTTTGTTTAAGACAAGAGAAGCAGAGTTTTTTCGTTCTTACAATGTTCCACCTATTTTCCAAATTATCCATTTCCATTTTTGGACAGTTGTTCTTGTGAGCAGGATCTTCGCAATAATGACATTTCTTGAGAGCTTTCTGATCATGAGTAGTGAACACCCTTCTATTCTTCTTCCATTATGAAAAGATTTTGGTCTATCCCACGAAGTTTTCGACCTATCCCAATGTTGGGAGAAGCTGGCAGAACTCACTTGACAAGCTGCTTCTGAAAAAGTACCTAACCAATTGGCAAAATCTTCCAGATTGGCTTCACTATTTTCTTTTTCTTCTGAATGATGAATTCTCCCCATTTGAGGCTCAATTCATCAGGAAGCTTGTTCAGTAAATCTCTCTGTAATTGTGGATTTTGTCAATGACCAACATAACGTAAAGATTTCATAATAATCACTATATTTGTCACTTCAGAAGAAAAGTTAATTAATTTTTCCAACTTTGTGTCTTTGATTGGTTGTATTACTTCAATTTTTGACAGCAACATTATTCTATAACGATACCAGGTCTACCAAAACGAGTTTCCAATGTTCGGATACTTTAGTTCACATCAGAAGTCAAAATTATACCCGATACTGCTGCTCTAGCCGGGCCTTTCCCGTCAATTACACTCAGCCCACTTCCACGGCAGGGAGCAGGAAAGGGAGCAGGGAAATGAGCAGGGTGAGAATGTAATCACCTCACTTCTGCTGCCACTCACGCTGCTACTCGCGCTGCCGGTCACTCCCTAAATTAGCGGTTTTTCGTGCGGCAGTTAAAGGACTGGCAGCGCAAGTGGCAAGGAGTGATCACATTCTGCCCAGTTACTGTCTTTCGAGCGTTGCGTACGTTGTCGTATCAATTGATTGAAATCGTTAATTGTTGCGCAAATGTGGAACAACGAAAAAATATTAACATTTCTAGAACACCTGGAGAATAAAAGAGTGTTATGAGATTCTTCTGATAAAAACCATAAAAATAAGCACAAAGTGCACGATGTATGGATATATCCCACCATCTTCTACGACGACGAACTTTCTTTTGGAGTTTATATGTTTTCAATACACTCACATATTTATTTAAAGGAAACAGACAGAGCGCTGAGGCTGCAATTTCGTCGTCCGCCATTGCCAAAACTTGATCGCGAGAGAAATGTTTGAGCTGAGTGTAAATACTCACTGTCTTTCCATAGTGCCGCAGAAGTATTCGGGGAAATATTACTGGCAGCGCGAGTAGCAGTGGAAGTGGCTGAGTGTAATTGAGACATTTTTGCAGTTTGATTACAATTTCGTCTGCTGTATATTCCTTCATCAAATTTCGAAATTGGCGAATAAGTATTGGCCAATCTAGAGGATTTCCATGAAAGTAGATAAGTTCTCTATCCAAAAACTTTCGTCCTCCAGGTCTCACGTTGTATTGAACTGATTGATTGACTGAGTGAAGTACCTCATTGATTGTCTCGCATAGCATCTTGATACTTGAATCAGTTGTTTCTCCTTTAATGGTTTTTTTCTGTTCATCTTCAGGTCTATCAACTTCTTCAGAGCTTCGTCGTGCCCACTGATGTATCTTATGGTTATGGTTGTCATAATATTGCTCATAATGTTTAGAACTCTTTTCCTCAACCGATTCCTTCACTTCAGCTCCCGATTCAACTTCCTCTTGTCTGTATTCATTCCAATTGTAGTAGTTTGAGAGCATTCTGAATTTCCTGCTCCTTCATTTCTAATTCTAGTTTTTTCAATTCCGCCTCCAGAGCAAGTTTTTTCTTTGCTTCATTATTAATATTTGCCGTTTTGTCGTTCTAGTACTTTTTCTTGTTACCAATTTACTTTTTGTTGACATGCGACAATTTTCTTATCGATCCTCTACGCCTGTTGTCTTGAATTCTGGAATTTCCAACTAAAGGTTCCTTTCTCAACATCGTTCCTTTGTCATGCCCCAAGTTCTCTTTCCTTCCAATCTTGTCAGGCCAAACGAAGTCTTGAGGTACTCCTATTCATTCCAGCTCCACTTTTTTGAGGTCTTTGTTTTTCTTCACGGCTCATAATCACGTCGGGGTCACCAAATGTTCAGCCTGGTCAAAGATCTGTTGAGCTTGTATTTATCAATAAAAAAGTCGGACTTATTCAACCTTGTCACAATACTGTCAACTCTCTCTTTTTTTATATCCTAACATAAACTCCATTCACAATCATAAAATCACAACTCTGGCCTTGGAAATTTTACAAATTCCACTCTGTATCGAAGTTATGACGTTTTTCAAAATATTTTTATGTTCCAAGTCAACACTATGTTGCCCTTTCTACATTCTTAGCGTATTTCTCAGAATGTATATTTCATTTTGGAGAACACAACAGAAAATTGTGAACAATATTCTACATATAAAGGAGTTTTTGGATTTATGAATATAAAGATTTATCGATGTGCTTTGTTTCAATCATGATATTGTATGTGATATGATTGTGAGGGTGCATAACATTTCTATTTCTAATATTTCTTCATTTCAAATATGAATAACAGTTTTATTCATTCATCACATTCACAAAATAAACATAGAAACTAAATTAACGAATTTTTTTACAGAGAAACTAATAATTTCAATGCAATAGTAACTGAGTTTTGGTTATGAATTAATGAGCAAGAATGTCAATTCCTGAAAGCTTTCTAGATTCACATTTCATTTTTTGATCTTATGAACAAGGAATAAAATATTCTGACTGTATAGTAATTTATTTGTTAAAAAAATATTTATACATTACTACCACAGTAGGTTTGTACAAATAAAATGAAATAGGTCCAACATATGCTTCACATTTATCATTCACCTGTTCTAAAATAAGACACAAACTCCTGGAATATGGAAAAAACCGATGTATTCTGGTTCAATATAGCTTATTTCTACTTTCGGCAAAGGATTGATAGGAATGAAAGCTCCAGTGACACATTTCAATTCATCGGAATCTGAATTCACCTACCGTTGAATGCAATATAGTCATATTTCTTCTTTTTTTTAGCTTTTTCACGTGTTTTTTTTTCTGAAACGTGAAAATGATCAACAATAATCATTCAGAGACCGATGATGGCCATCCGAAACCCGTTTACATACAGAAATCCTGCAACTTCATTCTGCAAGTGCTTTCCTCATAATTTCTCGAAAATCCTACCTGAACCATATTTTCCGGTCGCTTTCGTTAGAAGATTGTATAAGGAAGCCTTTTTTGTCCATTTACACATTCCAAATAAATTTTGAGCACCAAAAACGATACCGAAACTAACCAAACTTCTAAGGGACCAGAATTTCGTTTGAAATCTTTCTAATCGGCCAGATACTTAAGAAAAACTTCGTTATCAAGTGTAAAAAGGTCGATTAGTACCTACTTTCACTTTATTTATGCTTATAAATCGAATTTTGGTCCAATTCAAATTTGCCGCTTGTAGGTACTCACGCCAAAAGTCGTGAAAGGAAAAATGAAACTTGCACGAAATTTCTCATATCGACAGGAAACTTCTTCTGGATGACGAAAAACGGAAAAATAGGCGATTTCCTATCGATATTTCGCCCCAAAATCGCCGATAGATTCGAACTAACAAAATGTGGAATATCTTTGATACTTTTACTTTGATGTAAGCAAAGAAACTGGCAACGTCATTTTGTCATTAACGATATTTTCTGTACGCGCACAGACTTTTCATCAGGTGCACCAACTCCTGAAAACGAAATCATGACCTCCTATGTGATTAAATAAAAGTGTGAGTATAGATGCATCTATATCCTAACTATAAGCGCGTTCGGCAATTACACCTGACTGCTCGGATTGATCTGATCTGAACCGTTCGTTCATTACCTCCAGATTGGGGGGAGTACGCATCTGGACCGTTCGGCAAGAAAATCGGATAAATCGGATGTTGATCTTTTTGCTCGGTGTATTTCGACGGAGCGAACGGATTTTTTCCACAGAACAGAAACAGAAATTACTTTTCTGCCTTTGTCAATGGATTTTATCAGCATCTATGAGTTTCCCGCTTCGAATATTGTTGAACAGTCCGTTGAAATTTCGTGTCTTATGTTATTTGTTGTGTTGTAATAAATAAAAAATGTCGTTTGATGAAAAAATAATAATTCAAAATATTGAATCATCTCAACCAACGGGTAGAAATATTGGGAGCTATAACAAAAGAATTAAAATAGTATCCAGACTACCTCTACGGCCGAATAGACCTTGAAGCACTAATTTAATATCTGACAAACAGAAAAAACGCTCTGAAAGCTCCGTACCGTTCGTTTATTACAGGAAAATCTGACAAATCTGTATAATCTCTGATCATGTGACTAAAAAATCCGTCCGCTCTCTGATGCTATTGCCGAACGCGCTGTATGATCCTAATTCAACAATTGTAAAACAAACTAGGGTTATTCTAACAATCGATTTTTTTTTTGATTTTTGGAAAAATAATTCATTTTCTCCTGAAATTGCATTTGAAATCGAGAAATTTTGTAAATGCTCATTTATCTCCTAACGTCGAAGTTTTAAGAAAAAATTCAATCAACAGAAACATTCGAATCTCAAAGAAGTTTTTTTGAATGGAAATTTCAATTCTTTTTCGAATGATATTGTCTGAAAGATTAAAAAATTCGAACATTCAAGCCTCCCATCTAGCTCCGCCTCTAAATATCGGTTAACTAATGAAAACGTACATCTTCAATTTAATTTCGATTTATGGCTTTGAAGAGGGCATATTTCACTCAAAGAAATTCTCATGACGAGGGTAGTGATGCTAACGATTGTTCTGCATCTTGGTTTCAATACCAAAGGAAATTTGTGATGTAAAAGGCGTTTACAACAGTTTTCATGACCTAAAAATGTCTCTGGGTTTCTGGCTGAATATGTCCAACAATGGTTTTTTGTATACAAATCGTACCTGAACAATATGTACAGATTAATATTTGTCGACTGGTGACAATGCAGTTATTAACCCATCAGTCCATCAGTATTGCTTTATTATCTGACCTAGGCGTAAGGGCTGCCGAAATGATCTCTGTGGATACATTTCATAAAATTTTGTTTCCCTAATAGTTCTGGAAAAGGACTAATATCTTTTTAATTTCAATTTAATTTCTACTGTGTGATATAACCTGTTGAGGTTGTCTGGATCGATTAAGAAGCGGTTCTATTGTAAAATGTATAATGAAAAGTAAAATGGTACAATAGATTCTTGATAACAGTAACGGCTGTCGTCTATCTAACTGAGAGAGAGAAACTAAACTGTATATCCTTACTGCTCTGTCAACTGTCAGAGAAAACATGCTACCAACTTAAAACTAGTAAACAATAAAATAACCAAATATGATTAAGGGAATCTTTTTCTTTAACACTCCCATGAAAGATTTCCTTACTTACTACTAAATTTTCTGATTCATCAATTTCAAGTTCATTGATTCAATTAAATTTTTGAAAGAACAGAAAGGCAAAGCTTTTGTACAAATATCGGCTAGTTGCATTTTGCTATGAACATAATCAATTGCAAGCATTCCACTCTCATATTTTTCACGTATGAAATGATAACGTAAGTCTACGTGTTTTGTACGATGATGAAACACTGGGTTTTTAATTAGCTTTATTGCACTCTGATTGTCCACGCACAACTTGATTTCACCGACACTTTCTTTTAGTTCACCTAATAACTGTTTCAACCACACAGCCTCTTTGCAGGCTTCTGAGTCTAGGCGCGCACCGAAGTGGCGTGGCTGTGGTGTGGCGGTGGTGTGGTAGCGAGATGGCGAGCTGCATTGCTAAAGCACATGTAAACATATCTAGCTACGCGCACCGAAGTGGTGTGGCGGTGGTGTGGTGGATGCAACACGGCGTGGTGCCACACGGGTGCCACTAGTCTCGAACATGTTTAATTCTCGAGTGGCAAGCATGTGGCAAGCGGGACGTCACCACATCGATTCGGCTTCTATTATTTCACGAAATTATAAATAATATATTATAAATCTGTATATTATTTTTTAAAATAGAGTGGGTTTCTATTCTAAGATGCGAGACGACAAGGAATTTAATATAATATTCGTAGTCCTTGTAGAGAAATATAATGTTATGAGTAGTCTTTCCTTCGGATACACACATTTTCTGTAGTTTGTATCCTTCTTCTGGAGCATAGGTCGCACTTTTTTAACCAACTCAATGAATGTCTCTTTCTTCATTCTATAAAATATTTTGAATTAATTGCCCAAGTTGAGATCTCTTTTGAAGACATTGAATATTCCATATCTTCTGTTCTGTCGCCTCAAGGGATGGACCCAATATTTAACTGTTCTCTTTTTTTTTCGAACCTCAGCATTCATATTTAGATGTTGCAGATAGGCAAGCATATCTTCATCGGACGAACTAATTTCGACAACTGATGAAGTGGTGCCATTTGCCATTTGCCACTTCAGTGCGCATTAAACCACGTCCTCACCATTTCGCCACCTATCCTTCACCATTCAGCTCGCCACATCGCTACCACGCCACCGCCACACCACCGCCACACCACTTCGGTGCGCGCCTTGCCTGAGGCAGCTACATACTCTGCTTCTGTGGTAGATGTTGTCACGTTCTTTTGTCGTTGAGACTTCCATGTGATAACACTTCCGTTTAGGGTAAATATATATCCAGTTGTGGATCTTCGACTCTGTAGATCACTGGCAAAATCAGAGTCTGAGTATCCAGTAATAATTGTCATTTCGGAAGAGTTGTATAAGATACCTAGGTTGGCTGTCTCCTTGAGGTATCTGACCACCCTTTTAGCTGCGTTCCAATGAATTTTTCCATACTGATTCATATATCTACTAAGTACATTGGTAATATATGAAATATCTGGTCGGCAAGTAGTGGAGATGAAGATAAGAGATCCAATTAATTCTCTGTAAGGAACTATTTCTTCACTCGGTTCGTGTTGGGGATCTGTTAAGCATACATTTGGGTCTGCTGGGATCTTCAGTCCATTTGCATCTGCAAGCCCAAAACGTTTAATAATATGACGAATAAAAGTACTCACATTTATTGAGATAGAAGAGTTGTTGTCTCTTTCAATTTCTAGTCCAACAAAAATGTCTGGCTTGTTATATGTTATCTTGAATCTGCACTCCAGTATTTTCAGTACTTTCATCAGTACAGACTCGCTCTTGGAAAGAATAAGTCCATCATCGACATAAAGGACAAGAATGATTCTCTCATTGTCTATCTCTCCCACGTATATGCATCTGTCAGATTCGCATTGTTCAAGGCCAATTCCTTTAAGGTAATCATTGAACTTTGAGTTCCAGCACCGAGGAGATTGCTTCAGTCCATAGAGTGATCGGTTTAGTTTACACACTAGTCCTTTGGCGTTTACACCTGTTGGAGGATCCATGTATATTTCCTCTTCTAAGTCACCATATAGAAAAGCAGTCTTTACGTCAAATTGTGATATTTCCATTTTGTGTCTTGCTGCGAGGGCCAATAACAATCTTATGCTGTCATACCTTGTTGTCGGAGAGAAAGTCTCTTTATAGTCAATTCCTTTCAATTGTGCAAAACCTTTAGCACATAGTCTTGCCTTGAATACCATTGGTTTTTCCTTTGATGGAGGCTTGATCTTGAAAACCCATTTGGAGCCAATAGTTTTCCTGTTATTCGGCAAGTGCACATACTCCCATGTTTTGTTTGATTCCAAACTTTCCAATTCTTCTTGAATTGCAGCTTTCCACTTTTCTTTCTCGTTGCTCTCCATCGCTTCTTCATACGAGTTGGGTATGTTGACTTCTGTGTAATTCACTTCATTTACGACGAATTCACCTAGCTTCGCAGGCTTCTTGATTGTTTCTCTTCTTCGTAGGTTATACCTTACTTCATCATGTGTTTCCTCATTTTCAGGATTGTATTCGTCTGCAACTTCCACGATTGTGTTATTGTTGAGATGTTCTTGTTCTGTTTCCTGGTCTGGAACATCTACAATTGAATCATTATTACTGTCTATGTTTTGCAGAACAAAATTCTTTCTGAGCTGTATATTAGCATTTTCATTGAAGATCACATGACGTGAAACTTTCACTTTATTCGTATCTGGATTGTAAAGTCTGTAGTTTGTCGAGTTTCCTTCATAACCGATGAGAACCAGTTTCTCACTTTTTTTGTCTAATTTTCTTCTAGAGTTACCATCGATCAACAAGTAAGCTTCAGAACCAAAAACTCTTAGATGTTTGAGTGTTGGTTTCTTACCAGTCCACAGTTCAAATGGAGTTGTCCCTTCATTGTTTGGTGTCCTATTTTTCAAATAAACTGCTGTGTTTACAGCTTCTGCCCACAATTGTTTTGGTAGATCTCTTGTGAACAAAAGAGCCCTAGCGCTTTCAACTATGGTTCTGTTTTCCCTTTCACACTTCCCATTCTGCTCGGGTGTATAAATACCTGTGTGTTCAGTGATGATTCCTTTTGAGTGAAAATATTCTATCAGCCTTTTATTAATGAATTCGGTTCCATTATCCGTTCGAACTGTCTTTATTTTATGATTAAACTTCTTCTCACACATGTTGATGTATTCACGAAAACGATCGTAAACATCTGATTTATGCTTCATGAATCTAACCTCGCAATAACCAGTTCTGTGATCCTTGAACAGAACAAAGTACAATGAACCGCTAATCGATTCTGTGCTCATAGGTCCACATACGTCACTGTATATCAGTTCGCAGGGTTCCACGTCACGAGGGGTTATTGGCGCGAATTTCAACTTGTGTTGTTTGGCATACACGCATGCTTCACAGAAAAAGTCTTCATTTTTCGTTAATTTTACGTCGTCGAAAGAATTTTTCAAAAGTAACTCCCTTAATGATTTAATGTTTAAATGTCCAAGTCTCTCATGCCACTCTTTTAACGTACCGGTTGTCACTGAGTTCACTTCTTGGTCAGCTGATTTCACACGGATCAGTAACTTATACAGATTATTGTCGTCACGGATGGCAAGTCCCACTATTTCATTGTTTTTTGTGATTTTTGCTTTGGTGTCACTTTTGTAGATAGAAAATCCTTTCTTTGTTACAGCACCTTCGGAGAACAAATTTCTTCTTAAACCTGGGATGTACCATACATCTTCTAAGGAACTGCTGTACCATTTTCCGTTGATCCACTTGTCAATATGTATAGTTCCAACTCCTTCAACTTGCAGTGTCTCGTTGTTTCCAAGCTTTACCGTTGCACCATTTGTTTCCTTGAATGTTGCGAAGAACTCTCTGTTGGGTGTCATGTGTCGTGATGCACCGCTGTCTAATATCCATGTAGTGTCACTGTTCATTATTAATGCTTCTACTTCTTGATTATTCTCTGTAATGAAGGCACTTCCATGGGGATCAGACTTGTGCTCTGACTTGGGTTTTGTTTTCTTCGGAGCACGACATTCTCTAGCGAAATGTCCATTTTTATTACAGTTGAAGCATCGGACTGCAGGATTTTTCTTCAATGAATTCTTGCTTCTGGCTAAGAATGCTTTTTCTTCTGTTTCTTTGCTCGTCAGACTGGCTTCTTCATCGATCAACCTGGCAGTGAGGTTAGCCAATGTTTGTTTCGATGCTTTCATCGATAGCCAAGCTTGTCGAAATGTGATGAATTTCGAAGGCAATGAGGAGAGTATTTTAGTAACGATGGCTGTCTCGCTCACTGTATCCCCTGAGTTTTTAATTTGTTGAGCTAGACTCTCTACTTTTGAGATGAACTGAGCTACTGAGTCAGTGGGTTCCATTTTATAAGCGTAGAACTTCTCATGGACTAATATTTTATTGGTTTCTGATTTTTGTTCATAAATAGCGTCTAATTTGTCAAATACCTCCTTTGCAGTTTGACAATTTTCAATGAGGCATATTTGTTTTAGATCCAAAGCGGACGTTATCAGGCACATGGCTGTGGCGTCGTCCCTGTTCCATTTTTCGATTTTTTCTGCGTCAGTATTTGGTTTAGGTGTCGCTTCCGTAGCTATGCTGAGCAAACCTTTTGCGCGAAGTGCACATTTTATCTGAAATTTCCACTGGCTGTAGTTTTCACCAGTAAATTTGTTTATTTGTACACCGCTTCCCATGCTGACGTCGGCCATTTTGTTACTTTTCACTTCGGTACAATCACAATTTTCTGAGAACTCTTCGAAATTTTAACGTCGATCTGGACCCATAACCTGTTGAGGTTGTCTGGATCGATTAAGAAGCGGTTCTATTGTAAAATGTATAATGAAAAGTAAAATGGTACAATAGATTCTTGATAACAGTAACGGCTGTCGTCTATCTAACTGAGAGAGAGAAACTAAACTGTATATCCTTACTGCTCTGTCAACTGTCAGAGAAAACATGCTACCAACTTAACACTAGTAAACAATAAAATAACCAAATATGATTAAGGGAATCTTTTTCTTTAACATAACCACATACAGGGTGTTTCACTATAAACTGGACAAACATATATCGCCGTGTAGATGCCATCGAGAAAGTCATTTTTGCCTTATGACATATACCCCGTTTTCGACACATAATCGAGATACAGGGTGCTTAATGTCAACTTCGAGCCATATTCTGTGTACTGTGGTAAGTTATGCGTGATATTTGAAATAACGGTTCCTGGTCCCATCTTAGTATTTTTGAGGGCTCAATTGAATTGTGGTGTAGAATTTTGCAAAAAAAAATTCAAAATGGCTGAAAACCTGCAAAGTCGGAATTTTTTTCTCTCGGTTGCCCATGCGAAAAGCAAAATCTCAACGTACTCGATTTTCTAAGATTTTCCGTGAAAATTTTTTTTCAAATTTCGAACTCAACTTTTTTTTTACATGTCTTCAGTGAAAAAAAAATTTCGCCCAAAATTTATGGAATTTTCCATGGTTGAACTTTCTTTAATTCTGAATACTTGGGTGGAAACAGAATGAAAAAATATCAATTAGTTTTCTTTTTGTAGCCTTCCGAAGATTACGCTAGGTGCACTTTCTTAATTTTTATTTGAGAAACTGGAGGCCGTACGAAGGTCAAAATTGTGCTGCTGGGCTGCCAGAACGACCCAGATAGAAATATGAAATTATAACGAAAAGAGAAACTTGAAAAAAATTTGAAAAAAAAATTTTTTTTTCTTATTTTTTCAAAAAAACTTTGGTAAGGTTCGAACTCTACACTCTCGATTAACTAGTGTTGATCTGGTAACGGAGATTTATAGTATTAGAATCAATCCAATTCATACTCGTAGAGTTCGATTCCTACCAAAATTTTTTGAAAAACATTTTTTTGGTTTATAATTTCATATTTTTATCCGGATCATTCTGGCAGCCCATGAGCACAATTTTGAGCTCCGTACGGCCTCCAGTTTCTCAAATAAAAATTAAGAAAGTACACGGAGCGCAATCTTCGGAAGGCTACAAATAGAAAATCAATCGATATTTTTTCATTCTGTTTTCACCCAAGTATTCAGAATTAAAGATAGCTCAACCATGGAAAAATCCAAAAATTTTGGCCGAAATTTTTTTTTCACTGAAGACATGTAAAAAAAAAGTTGAGTTCGAATTTTGAAAAATTTTTTTTACGGTAAATCTTAGAAAGTTGAGTACGTTGAGATTATGCTTTCCAAATTACCAACCGAGAAAAAAAAAATCCAATTTTTCAGGTTTTCCGCCATATTGAATTTTTTTTCGCAAAATTTTACACCACAATTCAATTGAGCCCTCAAAAATACTGAGATTTGACTAGAAACCGTTATTTCAAATATCACGCGTAACTCACAACAGTTATCAGAATATTGCTCGAAGTTGACATTAAACACCCTGTATTTCGCTTATGCGTCGAAAACGGGGTATATGTCATGGGCCAAAAATGACTTTCTCGGTGTCATCTACACGGCTATATATGTTTGTCCAGTTTATGGTGAAACACCCTGTATATTCCAATTATGTAAAGAAAATATTCATAACATAGTATATTTCTACCTCAATTAGCTGATGTTCTAACGGAAGATTGTACATGAGAGTATGAATATTTTTATTTTTCACTTGTACATTATATGTTTATTTTACCTTAGAAACGGTTGCTATAAATACACTCATTATGCCCGTGGGCATTTTAGCGGGCATTATGGATCATAACGCCCGCTTATTTTGCTTCTCGCACAACGAGCGGGCGTTATGATCCATAATGCCCGCTAAAATGCCCACGGGCATAATGAGTGTATTTATAGCAACCGTAGGAGCAATCGAATTTTATTGTAATTAAATGATATATTCGTCAAAAATAAAATCTTGTATGCACCACGAGCGTTATATGGATCCTAACGCACTTGGTACATAAATAACTATTTTCATTACACCGCTCTGAAAACCCTATCATAACATGTCGATTCAGAACATCGAAAGTTGCTCTTTTCCGTGCGGCCACACCGTAAAAAGTTTTAAGGTGCGCTGAGACATAGATGCATCCTATGCTGAGACACAAAGCAACGATTGCGTGACAGTAGATGTCAGTGTTTTGAATAATTATTGTTTCACAATATCGAAATGCTTTCTACTGAAAATGTTTCCCGTGTTATTGTTTTCAGAGAGGTGTAATGAAAAATATCGTTCATTGCACGAGCAACTAATCGTGCGCGCACGGAAAAAACTTAATTTCTGGGCTAGTAATGAAATATACTATTTCATGATTTCATTTCATATCATCTGGACTATCTTCCAGAATTTCAATAATCAACGGTTCTATTGCGTTTTGATTCATCTTGAGATGAATCTAACCAGTTGAATTAGTGTTTGAAAAAACAGACCAAAGGGAAACAATATTAGCAGGTATCAGTCGATAGATTTTTTCGATACCTTCTGAAAGAGGTGTCGCTTGCCTTAGGGTTCCATTTGAAATTATTGATCACAATGGCCTTGTGACGTCATCTGTGACGATTTCGTCATCTATCTTCACTAGTAGGGAAGTTTACATCCTTTAATATTCAGTTTCCAATTCTCACTTGTTCATGTATAATCCTTCAAAAGATTAGAGGGGGGGGGGACTTTTGAGAAGCACTATACAGGGTGAGTCTTCTACTTGTACATATATTTTAACTGTAGATTCCTCTCATCCACTGAAAACTTTTTTCCCATACCATTTTTCGAAATTTGGTTTGGTTCCGAAGATACAGGGTGTCGAAAATCCATGAAAAAACACTTTTCTGTTTATATCTTCGAAACCGTTATTTCAAATGAACTGAATTTTGGTTGAGTTTTTACTCTTTTCATGTTGCATATTCCTCAATCGAAACCTATTCAATATCTTTACTAGTATAAAAGTTACAGGGTGGTCGACTCATCAATACACGCTTAAACACCATAAAACCACTTTAAAAAGATAAGCGGTTTATATTTTCGAAAGAATCAATCATTTAAGAAACTAGAAGTATCCTTTTTTTTTCCAATGAAACGCGTCGTTTTAGAGTTATTCCCAATTTTACGCTAAAAAATTTGACGAAAAAATCATCAATTTCAAGAATAATCTGAATGCGTCTCTGAATTAAATATTATCGAATATTATTCCTTCTCTGGTCTTTAAATGAGTTAACAATGTTGTCACAATATTCATCAACTTTGTCGAGACTTAAATTCAAACGATGGAAAGCGTTGATGTAGAGATATTTTAATAATAAAATCCCACAAATGTGGGAGATAAAATTGAACACCAAGGAGAATTCAATACGCACAGTTTTTATTGAAAATTCATAGTTACCGGTCCATATTGAAGTTAAATGTCGATGAAATACGAAATTCGGATATGAATGATGAATCTCGATACTTATCAAATTGAAATTAATGGAAAATAATACGATACCTTTTTATAATTCATAAATATATTTGTAAAAGAAAAATTACCTTTTTCCTTTTAGAAATCGCGTTACTCTGTTGTACGTTGCTATAGTATTCGTTTATTGTTTGTCAATTACATATTTTAAGAGATTGTCAGATAAACTTATTTTTTGAAGATAATTGTAATTAATAGCATAAAATGTCGTTTCTTTATTTCAGGTAAGGTTTTCTCATTATGTTTGTATGTTTCAATAATAAATAGAAACTTTATTTCAGAGAAACTCAGTTGTGTTATTAATCTGCAATCATAATTCTATAGAAGAGCTATCAATACATTATAAAACGACATTTTTGTAAGCAACAAGAAAAATGTCAAAATTGAAGTTCTCTTTTCAAATCAAACCAACAGAAGACGGAAAGTCTAACTTCATAGCTTTAACTTCGATTCAAACTGAAGAAAATAAAACGTTTTTGGTACCTGAAGAGTACCAGTCCATATCTCTTCACAAAGAAATATGTACTTCAAGCAATTTTGCAAGAGTGAAAAATACATTGAAGAAAAGATATCAACGAAGGAGTGTGTGGATTTCCCTAACAGAAGATTTGGAAAAAGCATATTTTGATGATGATGGTAATATAATCTTTCAAGATGAGTATCTGGAGGAAGCAAATGTGAAGAATTCAGACGTTGATTCAATCAGTGATGAAAATAATCAAATGGTGAAATTCTTGAAAGAGCTAGAAGAAAATCGGGAGAAAAATAAGAAACCAAATGTGAGGAAAATTGCTGAGAGGTTTGTTCTTGAGAAATTTGATGGTAAATCAAATGTTAATGCATACCAGTGGATGGAGTTTTTCGAAAAGGAATGTTTAAGATTTAACATCAATGAAGATGAAGATAAAATAGAAATATTTAGAATATTTCTTGATAAATCTTGTTTAGAATGGTACAATTCTATGATATTGAAATTAACTTTACAATCTGAGTGGTCAGAATGGAAACAAACATTTTGTCAAACTTTTGAGAAAAAAGGCTGGTCCGCTGGTAGATACGCATTGGCTTTTAAATACCAAACAGGTTCTTTATTAGATTATGCTATAAGAAAAGAAAGATTAATGCTTGAAATGAGTAGAACTATTGATCAAAATACTCCCATTCAAATAATTGCTGCTGGTCTACCAACATTCATTACTGATAAGATTAATAAAGAAGATATTTTCGAAACAAAAGATCTATTCAATGAGATTGGTAAGCTAGAGCATCTTGTCGACAGAAATAAGTTGAATAAGCAAAAAAATGGTAGAAATCTGAACATAGATAGGAAACAAAAATGTAGTATCTGTGATAAACTAAAAAAAGGCGAGCGCTATCATCCTGAATCGTTATGTTGGTATAATCAAAATAATAAAGTTAAAGAGAAAAAAGATATAAGACTTGTTAACAATTCAGAATTAGAATGCGAAATAAATCATGAGGATTCAAAAAACTCATTGTACCGCCATTAATCAAAATAAAGCTAGTATTGAATAGAAATCTTGAAGTTTTTGGAGTCTATGACTCTGGTTCAAATGTTTCATTAATAAACTCAAGACTTTTGAAGATTAATAAAGAGCCCAGAAATAGAGATGATAATACTAACTCAAAAACGATTAATGGCGTAAAAAAATCAAATGGCGTAGTAACATTGGATGTAAAAATTTTCGATGTAGAAAGAAAAATTAATGCATTGATAATAGACAAAACAAATTTTGATTATGATTTTCTGATTGGACTGGATTGTATCAAAAATTTTTACCTAACCCAAGATGAAAATTTGAGAATAAGCCAAGCAGTTCCAAAAAAAGAAAACATCATTTCTAAAATCAATTCTGATCTAGAAGAGAATGAAAAGAGTATATCCATTTCAGAAGGAGTTGAAAATTATTCAAAAATGATTGATGATAAATACTCTGTAAACTTCAATGAAGGTATCGAAGAAAGAAATTTCGAACTTAATATGAACCATTTAAGTTACGACCAGAAATCAAAGATTGATGAATTGGTAGCAGAAAACAAATCCATTTTCGCAAAAGATAAATACGATATCGGCACTGTGTCAGGATATGAGGCACACATTGATTTATTGGTTGAAAAGTATTGCTGTAAGAGGCCATATAGATGCACGATGGATGACAGAAGAGAAATCGAAGAACAAATTTCAAAATTATTGGACAGAAAATTGATAGAAGAATCGTACAGTCCATTTGCAGCCCCAGTAACATTGGCGTTCAAACGGGAAGAAAATAGGAAATCAAGATTGTGCATAGATTTCAGAGATCTAAACAAAATTGTAGTTCCCCAGGCACAACCTTTTCCCCTTATCGAGGATTTAGTCGAAAAAACTAGAGACTGTGAATTTTTTTCAACGCTGGACATAAATTCAGCTTTTTGGTCAATTCCGCTACGAGTCGCAGATAGATACAAGACTGCTTTTGTCACACAGGAAGGTCATTTTCAATGGACTTGCCTACCATTCGGTCTAAAAACTTCACCAGCTATATTTCAAAGAATAATGTCCAATATTATAAGGAAACATAAACTTTCAAATTTCACTGTGTGTTACATTGATGATATCTTGGTTTTTTCAAAAACTTTCTCTGAACATATTGAACATTTGAAGAAATTATTTCAAGCAATTGAGGAAGAAGGCTTCAGGTTAAAATTTGTAAAATGCAAGTTTGCAGCTGATTCAATTAAATACCTAGGCCATATAATTCAGAACAATTCTGTTAAACCGTTAAACGATAATTTAACCGCAATCAGAAATTTTCCAGTTCCTACGACCCAAAAAAACGTGAGGCAATTTTTGGGTAAAATAAATTTTTATCACAAATACGTTTCAAATATAGCTATATTGTTAGATAATAATCTCCTTAGAAAAGGGCAGGCATTCATTTGGACCAGAGAATGTCAAGAATCATTCGAAACGCTGAAAGATATATTGTGTACGCGACCAGTATTGACAATATTTGACCAAAACTTACCCATACATATCTATACGGATGCTAGTCTGTTGGGTGTAGGTGGAGTACTAAAACAACCACAAAAAGATGGAGAAGAAAAACCAATAGCATATTTCTCAAAAAAGCTAAATGCGGTGCAAAAGAGGAAAAAAGCCATTTATTTAGAATGTTTAGCTATTAAGGAGTGCGTGAAATACTGGCAACACAAATTAATTGGTAGAAAATTCACGGTATTTTCGGATCATAAACCTTTGGAGAATATGAACATTAAAGCAAGGACCGATGAAGAACTTGGAGATCTGTCATACTATCTCTCACAATATGACTTTCAAGTAAAATATTCTCCTGGTAAATATAATGCAGAAGCCGACTGCCTTAGCAGAAATCCTGTTCTGGAACCAGAAGAAAACGAAGAGGAACAACTAAAAATAGTCAATTTAATAAAATTAGAGGATATACTAGAAGATCAGAGCAAAAACCCTAGTTTTCAAAAATCAGACAAAAATTTGACAACCAAGCTTAATGTTTATTTTAAGAAAGTTCGAAAAAAAGAAAAAATCATATTATCAGAAACTTTTAGTATAAAACTAATCGAAACAATACATAAAGATTTATGTCATATAGGAATCAGGCAATTGCAAAATATGATCGGACCATTTTATACGGCCAAAAATTTGACCAACAATATTAAAAAAGTATGTAAAAACTGCACTACATGTTTGAAAAATAAATCTAGAGTTGAAAAGAAAATAGGATTATTGTCACATCTGGGCCCGGCCACGAAACCTTTTGAAATTATGTCGATCGATACCATTGGTGGTTTTGGAGGATCTCGGTCAACAAAAAAATATCTACACCTACTTGTGGATCATTTAACAAGATATGCTTCTATCCTAACTTCCAAAACACAAAATGCAGGTGATTTTATCAAACTAATGGAAAACATCTCTGAAACCGAAGAAGTAGGAACTATTCTCTCAGATCAGTATCCAGGCATCAATTCAAATGAATTTAAGAAATTTTTGGAAGAGAAAAACATCAAATTAATCTTCACTGCCGTAGATTCGCCTTTCTCGAATGGATTAAATGAAATAAATAATAATAAACTGCTAATTTCCACAAAATTTAGCAGTTTATTATTATTTATTTAAAATGAATTTCCATCAAGTGAAGACCGAATCAATCAAATATAGATTAAATGAAAGATTAAACCAAACACTGGTAAATAAAATTAGATGCAAAATAAATGAAAATGAAAAGAAAAAGGCTTGGACCACTATAGCTAAAGAGTGTGTGGGAAAATATAATGATACGGAACATACCGTTACAAAATACGCACCGTCCTATTTGATGTTTGAAACAGACGTCACAATTTTACCAAGAGAGCTTAAGCAAAATAATTCTAAGAACTGGATTCAGGACAAGAAAGTTGCTTTCAATAATACGATCAAAAAGCACAATTACAACAAAAAAATTTATGATAAAGGTCGTGAAAATTATAATTACAATGTGGGTGACCTGGTTTTTGTGGAAAATGGGAACAAATTAAATAGAAAAAAATTGGATGAACTTAGAATTGGACCATTCAAAATCGAAAAAAAAATTTCCAACTCTATCTATAAAATTAATACAGGTCACAAGAAATTAGAGTCAAACCATTTTCATATTTCAAAATTAACTCCAGTATCACAGTTTGAAGAAAACGACTGATCTATAAATAAAAATATTCTGCGAATATTTTCTTCCCCAGGAGGGGTGATGTAAAAGAAAAATTACCTTTTTCCTTTTAGAAATCGCGTTACTCTGTTGTACGTTGCTATAGTATTCGTTTATTGTTTGTCAATTACATATTTTAAGAGATTGTCAGATAAACTTATTTTTTGAAGATAATTGTAATCAATAGCATAAAATGTCGTTTCTTTATTTCAGGTAAGGTTTTCTCATTATGTTTGTATGTTTCAATAATAAATAGAAACTTTATTTCAGAGAAACTCAGTTGTGTTATTAATCTGCAATCATAATTCTATAGAAGAGCTATCAATACATTATATATTTATAATTTTTCAATTTTATAAAGTCGACACGGTTAAAATTATTCAGCAGAAATTAAGTCGGTATTGTGGCAAAATATTTATTGTTCAGTTGTTACAACATGCGACAGTTTCGAGGAAAAATTCTCCTCTTCTTCAGGCTACAAAAAAAAAAACAAAGGACATACAAATTTCATCGAGTCATAAGGGAGGAGGCAACCTACCAATATGTAATGAAATTGGGAAAAATAACATTGGCAGCATAACGAGAACACATTCAATAGCTCAAAAACTCCTGAAAAAATCCCTTTCTAGTTCGCGAATAAGCATGTGGAAATGACTCTACTCTAACCTAAAAGCACGGTCTAGAAGTCTTATGGACGATCATAGAATATCGTACTAACAACAGTCACAGGATAAAAACATAAATATCACAGCCTTGTATTCACATTTAGTGAAAAGGAAATTTCTTATCAATATGTACCCACTGAAAACAAGAAAATGTCATCGGTAATTTGATAAATCAGATTTACACTTTTTAAAATCACAAAAACTTTTACAGTTTGTGAAACAAGTAAATAAATGTGATCCTACTTAACCTAAAAAACGGTGTAGAGATCTTGTGGTGTGGATGGTTACAAAATGCCACAAACAACAGTCACAGGATAAAAAGAGAAAAACACACACTAGACAACACTATGTTCATCAACAACTATCTACCTCAAATTTTTTATTTTATTGATGAGATGGCAATATGTGTTGCTTAAATTCTCTATGTCACTTCTAAAATTAACAGAATTATTGAACTTTCTGATACAGACCATCTCAGATATCATTCTTTTCCTATAGTCTCTTTCTCTATCTAAAATGCAAACATTTTCTAACTCTAAATCAAAGTTATGGCCCGTGGCAAGGTGGTGTTCTACCAAAGCAGTTTTGTTATTGGATAAGTTCCTTATTGAACTTTTGTGATTGGATAATCTAGATTTCAGGTGTTGTTTTGTGGTGCCTATATAGCAGCCATCACAATTGCTACAATTTATTTTGTACACTAAATTTGATTCTAGCGCTTTTGGGGTCTTAGACTTGAGTTCAGAAAAACAGATATTTCCCAAAGTATCCTTAGAATATGTGACATATTTTACATTTTCTAGGTTTAAGACTGACATCAATCTACTAGACAGACCAGGAATTAATGGTATCTTCACATAATGGGTGTTGTCTCTAGTTTCATTTGGTTGATTGATATTGTCATTAATGCACTTATTAACTAATCTCTTGGGGAAATTATTTTTAACAAGATCTGCTATCAGCACTTTCATATTATCTCTTCTAAAAACGGGATCACTTAATCTTTCAACCTTCCTAACTCTCTCCTTTATTATATTTATTTTTTGGTGTAATGGATGCAGGGAGTGAAAATTTATAGTGCGGTTTGTGCTTGTGGGCTTCTTATATAAGTTAGTTTTAATTTGACCATCATTGGGATTTCTTATGAGAAGCACGTCCAGAAATGGTAAGGAGAAAGAGTCTTCATCTGCAAGTTCAAAAGTGAACTTCAAATGTGGGTCAACAGAGTTGAAAACGTCGTTAAAATTATTTTAATTCACTTCACATAATAATCACATTAGAACAATAATTCACTGAATGTATTCAGAACTTCACATAATGTTTACAGTTTGTTCAGAGACTGGTTTGTTATTGTTTATAGTTGGCCTCCAGATAACCAATCCGTCAGTTTTCGCTCTACTCATGCGTGGTGATAAATTTCGCGGCAAAGTCGATTTATGATAGAAACGGCAGAATTCATGGATATTTATACTATGTTTCGTAAAAAATCCTTAACATCAATGAAAATATCAGCAAGCTGACAATATCTTCTTGAAATTTCTGTGCAAACATTCACAGAATCGATACAAATTAGATTAGGTTAGGTTGTTCAATAATAAATTCTGATGATCTGAATGAAAAGTCTTTCTTCATGAGATTGTTTGCGAATTTCGAGGAAAATATGGATAAGTTATTAAAGTTTACAGAGTTATCTGCAGGAAAATCTAAGAAGGAACTTATTTTGGTGGGATAAATGTGGCTAGTTGCAGATACCTATAATCCGATGAAACTAAGTGTTTTTGTTGAAATTATCGTGTTGGCAACATTTTTATTCGAATAAGATTAGTACTTGATTATTTCCTCAATGTATCAACTCAATTTCTATCGAGAAATATGAACATTGCATCAATTCCAGAAAATCATATCAGGGACGTAGTCAGCCCAATTTTTTTTAATGACTTTATCTTTTTAACAGAGCCGAATTCGGAAAAATGGAAAATGAAAAAAAGGTTTCTTTTGGCCTCATGAATCCACAGTTGAAATATATGTACAAGTCCAAGACTCACCCTGTATATTCCAATGATGTGAAGAAAAAACTAATTATGTACTTAGTATATTTCTGCATTTTTGTTGTAGAATACAAAACCCAAATTGTAAAATATTTCCAAGCGGAATCTACTTCCGGTTATACCGGAAACGAATGTAAACTTCGTGATTTCAAATGTAAAACCCTGTATATTTATACATATTCGAATTTTTCGTTCAATTCTGCACTGATTTGATGTATGATATGCGCAACCACTTCGTGCGATTGTTGAGTTATAGCCAGATTGTCAAATTTGTTGACAGGAAGAGTGTCACAAATTAGGGTGCCTGAAACTGGGCTTCATAAAACTATGAAATCTCGTTTTTTTTTCAAATGGTAACGATATAATTTTGTGATTCCGATCGATTGCTCGTCAAAAACTAGTTAGGGTGTGCCAAACATTCATGTATTTAAAAATCAGTAGTTTTGCCGTTATTGAATAAAATTGAAGCCAGGTTTTGCTCAGTCGAATTCATTGGTATGCTTGTCTTTTTTCAAGTAAGCTATTTTAGGAATTGTCATTCTTACTTATTTTTATTGATCGAGCACTATGCAAAACATGCAATAATAATTTAATCTTTCTTGTGTTATTTACTTAGGATAAAACTGAAACATAACTGATAATTCGAGTTACTCTAAGACTTTTCCTTTTCATAAAATATATAATATCTATAAATACAGTTTTCGAATGTTTTTGCAGATGGTGTTGATTTACCATTGCCTGAAATACCAGTACCTTTTGGCATTTGAATATCTTAAAGTTCCCCCGCAAAATTCGGGCCTGAATCCGCGCCTGGTGTGTTAATCTGTTTATTTAAAACTGCAATTTTCTAATTATTTTCAGTTCTCTCATGGAAAAACATTGACTCGCAATCCAAAATACCACACCCTCTTCCACCATTCGTTTTCTGATCCTTTAATGCGCAGTTGATGTTGTCTTCGGCCCGTCCCCGTATGCCATTCAACTCCATCCTAGGGACGGCTGGCCGGTCCCAGCGCGTATTCAACGACGTTTGAATTTGCTAGGAACTAGAAATATGTATTTTATATTTTTATGGTTAGAAAATCACTAAACGTTACAAAAACATTTTTTCTGAGATATAGATAGTCGGGGCTATTCACTAAGCAAAGTTGTTATGGATAGCAACTGTAAATCGTCGTTATCCCATGCTTATTACATGGGATAACGACGATTTACAGTTGCTATCCATAACAACTTTGCTTAGTGAATAGCCCCGAATATTTGATAATTATCTATAAACTATTCATTTAATATTTGGAATAAGCAATCAGAAACTGTGATATTTGAACCCAGGGTAAGCGCGGTTCGGCGAGCCGACCTTGTATGCATCAAGCAGCGACCGAAGATCGAGGTATTGTACCGTTTGATTGGAGGGAACTGCGTGAACGTAGGTATTGCCATTGTTTAAAGATCTTTGAACAATATGGTATTGCATAGTAATAGTTCCATATTCTGAAGCTCTCGAGCGGCTGGCCGACCCTGTGGCCTGTATGTTTCGAGTAGCGACCGAATATCGAGTATTGCACTGTCCTATTTGGCGAAACTGCGTGAATCGTAGGACTCGTAGGTGTTTTATAATCAGACAGTGGCGGAGCGTGGATTTTTATTTTGGGAGCGCACATGAGGGAGTTCGGGGGAGGAAACAAATTTGAAAACAAACCTTCAAAACTCGCATTTAAGAGCATTTTGTGATGTTTTTTCGCCTTATCTTTGGATGATATTCAGAAAAGGAGTTAACGCAAAAATCCGAAATTGTAAGTAACAGGGGTACCGTCTGCTAAAGTATAACGGAAAACTATAACCATTTGGAAAACGTTTGAAATGTCACTTGTTTCATCACTTATCACGGACGCGAATTCTGAGGCAGCAATTTCTTTTTAATGTGTACATGACACACATAAAGCATACAGTTCAATAGTTCATTTTGAATGTCTCTGGATGTTTCTTTAAATACTGTGGATTGATCCAAATTATCCCTGAGTGCTAAATCTAATTCAGCCGAAAAATTGATACGACCTTTGAATATGCCAGGATTTCCTTCATAATGGCCACGTAATGCTAATTTGAAAGCACCACAAAATCTAATACAGTTTATGATTTTCGATAAAATGTATCTGTTTTTTTTTACTTGCTCATAATGTTTCTTGATATTCAGGATATATGGATTGTAATCATTCAATAAATTAATTTTTTCACTCCCTGTATCATGAATCGCGATTTCGATTTTTAAAGTGGATACATCAATCTTACATCTTGAAAAATCTCAAAAATGAAAATTTTCCATTCAAAAACCTCGAAGTTATTCTTGTTTCAGCGGAGCTCTATTTTCGATTTTTTTTTTCGAATTTTCCCACTCAGAGAGAATTTTCCAACCAAAACTGAGAAATGTTACATCAAAATAACTTGAAATTTTCTAAGGAATCTATTTCTGCAATAAAAAAATGGTGTTCTAATTTGAAAAACGGAAGTTGACGTCATTTCCGGATTAACCGGAGGTGCTCATGCCTTGAAAATATTCTAGATTTCATCAGCATCGTGAAATACTTATAAGTGCTGAATTTCATGAAAATACGTTCAGTAGTTTCCCGTATAAATATGGGTGAGGTTCCTCGAGAAAGACCCTGTATAGCGTTGTTACGGCACCGTGTCACCCTTAGTCAATCTACTGAAAGTTTGCAGATTTAATGAAGGCACTCCGCCAGGTGGAGGGGTTGTTGGCACTGTAGTATGTTGAACACACTGTATATTTCGTACGTGATATAATAAGATTAGTGCGACCTCCCTTCAAGACCTTAAGCGGCACGTGAAGCCAGAGCTCTAGGTCTCATCATTGCCAGTTATGTTTTCAAATATAATGTTATTAAAACAAGTAAACAATTATAAAATATATATAACAATTGGCTAGGGAGATAGAGTGATTCATTCAGAAGTGTATACGTATTGACCGCTTGTTAGTCAACAGCGAGAATCTGTAGTAAACATATATATTCAATGTAAGTTCAGTGAATTAAATCCCTTTGATGAGTCTGCCTGGTATTATTCTTCACCATCCTTAACTGCATAACGATTGGTCGAACCTACCCTAGCTGGGTACATCACATGGCGATCCTGCCAGTTCGATGCAGTTAAAGGTCCAGGGTCCAGAAGGTTTTTATCAGGAATTGGATATGGGTATGTAATTCCAAGTATTTCAACCAACAAGCAAGATGGGATTAGGCCAGTCCAAGCAAGACGAAATCATCATTGGCCAGAGATCCAAGAAGCTATGGAGACGACTGTACAACTTGAGGCAAGGAGAAGCCACCAGGAGGATGTAGTGTAAGAACTATTTCTTTTCCCCTGTTATGTCACGTCGTGAAGTGAAAAGTGATGAACTATTTCCTGACTTGATTGATGTGAAAACATCAAAAATGAGCCGCGAGAACATAGGGAACGGGCCGATAGTGTAAATAATGAATTAATCAAGATTTTAAATTTAACAAATTATGTAAATTGTCAAGTCGGAACCAAATTTTCTCGAAGCATCGCAAATGAATCATAATGATTTTAATTGGAAAGAAAATTCGTACTATTCAAATCGAGGTCGTGACCGCAAGGAAAATCCTAGCGTCAGCGAAGAAGAGTTCGGACAAGGTCAATGTCGCCAGTTCACCTATCGTTCCGAAAACAATAACACCTCGGAATTATTTGTTCAATATGATTATCGACCGAATTCCGTTTGATTTCAGAAAAGTAACTTCAGGGTTCATTATGTAAAAGTTCAGAAAATTTTTTCAGCACATGCCTTATCGCGTATTAAAAATAAAGTAGAGACGAATGCCTTCGATGGCGAAAGGGTTGATCACCTTGTTGTTGTCGAGTTTTAAAACGTCCAGTAAAAGTATTGTGTAAAGACCACTTTCAGAAAAAGAATTTCATAATTTGAAAAATCAACATTCAGAGGATTACAATGAGAATTCAATATATGATGTGAATTCACAAATTATTTTCAATAACCAGAACATCCGATCGGCGTAAGACTTAGGTACATCGTTGAGGAAACTGGAAAATTTATGCGCAGAAAATAATGTATTAGAATTGTTCCTCATAAAGCTAGCTAGCAATATAAAATTTTTGAATATGTTGTCAAATTATAAGAATGAAATTCTAGGAAGATACTGAAAAATTAATGTAATACGAGATGTAACGCGTATAAAAGATCAAGGCAAATCATTCTGAACGATGTTCACATGCTTCCAACCGGTGGACATCTAGACATGTTTAGTTTAATTTTCAGAAACCTAGTAGATTATTTCCTCAAAATTTAAAAAAGCCGTGTAGATCCAGTTTACAATTTTGACAACTATCCTATTGAATTAAAATATAGGTTGCAAACGGCATAGAAAGATGCTAGAGAAAACTTGGTGAAGGTAAAATCCGAAAGGAAAGAAATTTTCGACGAAAAATGTAATGAAAAAATTAACTTAGGTAAATATCGAATTAAACCTTGTAGATTTAAGACCCATTGAGACTGATATTATAGATATAGATATTAAGCTATAGATAAGTCAAAAAAAAAATATTTTTACATTGTATAGCAAAAAATTTTTTTTTCTCTCAAAGAGGGAAGGTGTAGTATGTTGAACACACTGTATATTTCGTACGTGATATAATAAGATTAGTGCGACCTCCCTTCAAGACCTTAAGCGGCACGTGAAGCCAGAGCTCTAGGTCTCATCATTGCCAGTTATGTTTTCAAATATAATGTTATTAAAACAAGTAAACAATTATAAAATATATATAACAATTGGCTAGGGAGATAGAGTGATTCATTCAGAAGTGTATACGTATTGACCGCTTGTTAGTCAACAGCGAGAATCTGTAGTAAACATATATATTCAATGTAAGTTCAGTGAATTAAATCCCTTTGATGAGTCTGCCTGGTATTATTCTTCACCATCCTTAACTGCATAACGATTGGTCGAACCTACCCTAGCTGGGTACATCACAGCACCACTGTTCCTTTTATATCTTTTCTTTCCGTTGTGTGCGTGCTTCATAATTCTTGCGATATTCATCTGGATTGACTTCGGCGAGACTATATAGCGTTGTTACGGCACCGTGTCACCCTTAGTCAATCTACTGAAAGTTTGCAGATTTATTGCAGGCACTCCGCCAGGTTGAGGTTGAGGTTGAGGGGTTTCATTGTTGAAACACTTTTCCGGACGATGTTGTTGGCACCACTGTTCCTTTCACACCTTTTCTTTCCGTTGTGTGCGTACTTCATAATTCTTGCGATTTTCATCTGGATTGACTTCGGCGAGACTATATAGCGTTGTTACGGCACCGTGTCACCCTTAGTCAATCTACTGAAAGTTCGCAGATTCATTGGAGGCACTCCGCCAAGTTGAGAGGTTTCGTTGTTGAAACCACTTTTCCGGACGGTGTTGTTGGCACCACTGTTCTTCTCATATCTTTTCTTTCCGTTGTGTGCGTACTTCATAATTCTTTCGATTTTCATCTGGATTGACTTCGGCGAGACTATAAAGAGTTGTTACGGCACCGTGTCACTCTTAGTCAATCTACTGAAAGTTCGCAGATTTATTGGAGGCACTCCGCCAGGTTGAGGGGTTTCGTTGTTGAAACCACTTTTCCGGACGGTGTTGTTGGCACCACTGTTCTTCTCATATCTTTTCTTTCCGTTGTGTGCGTACTTTATAATTCTTTCGATTTTCATCTGGATTGACTTCGGCGAGACTATATAGCGTAGTTGCGGCACCTTAGTCAATCTACTGAGAGTTTGCAGATTTATTGAGGGCACTCCGCCAGGTTGAGGGGTTTCGTTGTTGAAACCACTTTACCGGACGGTGTTGTTGGCATCACTGTACCTTCTATACATTTTCCTTCCGTTGTGTGAATACTTCACAATTCTTGCGATTTCCATCTGGATTGACCTCGGCGAGACTATATAGCGTTGTTACGGCACCGTGTCACCCTTGGTCAGTCTACTGGGAGTTTGCAGACTTATTGAAGTCACTACGTCAGGTTGAGGGATTCTTTACTAGAATCACTCTCCTATGCATTGTGGGTAGCACAACCTTACCTTATCCCATTCACCCAGTTTCATTCATTCAGTTTGAATCGTCAATTCGACCTTGGTCGGATCTGAACGACTAGAGCGAAACACACTGGCATCAGGTCCGTTGTCAGCATTGGTTTTGAACGATATTTCATCGTGCCCTGCCGGTTCTCCCTATTTTTGCTTCACTATTGCCGCCCCCCTTTCATTCCATTTCGTCGCTACGCCTGCTCGCCTCGCCCTGCCGCCATAACGAATCGTAACCCGTTATCGTTTTCACATTTTGTACATATTTATTTGCTTCTTTATATGCCTTCGCTGTAATTTTCATTTCTGATGGTAGATTTCATTTCCGTTTGTAATAGATAACGTACGTTTATTTTTAGTTCTGGGATTTCGTTGTTAAGAGGATTGAAAGTCTACTCATTATAAATTTAGTTTCATCCTGGTGTTTTATTCGATTCATCAGACTTCGGCGAGACTATACAGGGTCTTTCACGATGAACCTCACCCATATTTATACGGGAAACTACTGAACGTATTTTCATGAATTTCAGCACTTATAAGTATTTCACGATGCTGATGAAATCTAAAATATTTTCAAGGCATGAGCACCTCCGGTTTTTCCGGAAATGACGTCATCTTTCGTTTTTCAAATTAGAACACCATTTTTTTATTGCAGAAATAGATTCCTTAGAAAATTTCAAGTTATTTTGATGTAACATTTTTCAGTTTTGGTTGGAAAATTCTCTCTGAGCGGGAAAATTCGAAAAAAAAATCGAAAATAGAGCTCCGCTGAAACAAGAATAACTTCGAGGTTTTTGGATCGAAAATTTTCATTTTTGGGATTTTTCAAGATGTAAGATTGATGTATCCACTTTGAAAATCGAAATCTTGATTCATGATACAGTGGGTGAAAACATCGCTTTCAAAGTTAGGGATGACAAAATCGTGAAAAATCAATTTTTTCAAATTAGAACCCCATTTTTTAATGGCAGATATTGAATCTACGTTAAAAAATAATGTGAGTGTATGCATCACACCCTTGCCCTAAAGTGGATATCAACTCAGAAAATATCCATTTTAGGGCAAGGGTGTGATGCATACACTCACATTATTTTTTAACGTAGATTCAATATCTGCCATAAAAAAATTGGGTTCTAATTCGAAAAAATTGATTTTTAACGATTTTGTCATCCCTAACTTTGAAAGCGATTTTTTCACCCACTGTATCATGAATCGCGATTTCGATTTTCAAAGTGGATACATCAATCTTACATGTTGAAAAATCCCAAAAATGAAAATTTTCCATCCAAAAACCTCGAAGTAATTCTTGTTTCAGCGGAGCTCTATTTTCGAATTTTCCCGCTCAGAGAGAATTTTCCAACCAAAACTGAAAAATGTTACATCAAAATAACTTGAAATTTTCTAAGGAATCTATTTCTGCAATAAAAAAATGGTGTTCTAATTTGAAAAGGGGAAGTTGACGTCATTTCCGGAAAAACCGGAGGTGCTCATGCCTTGAAAATATTTTAGATTTCATCAGCATCGTGAAATACTTATAAATGCTGAAATTCATGAAAATACGTTCAGTAGTTTCCCGTATAAATATGGGTGAGGTTCCTCGTGAAAGACCCTGTATAGCGTTGTAACGGCACCGTGTCACCCTTAGTCAATCTACTGAGAGTTTGCAGATTTATTGAGGGCACTCCGCCGGGTTGAGGGGTTTCGGTGTTACGAGGATTGAAAGTCTACTCATTATAAATTTAGTTTCATCGTGGTGTTTTATTTGATTCATCAGACAACATTCCCTTAATCGCTAACAACTTAGATTAAAACCGAACCCTTCTCCACTGTATAAAAGCTACCCTGGCAGAAGTGAAGGGTTTTAGTCAAGGCGCTACAACCTGTAAAACCTATTGTGACTGGCGCCCGAGAATTTGTCGACCGAAAAGTTGGTTATGCCCTTGGAGTCCTTCCCCCAATTGAGGGATCATCACAGGATATCTACTTTCAATTCAAAATTCGGCCATTCGGGGCTTATCGGTATCATTCGTATATTCTTTGGTTTACGTACGTTCATTTTTAAGGTATCCGTGAGAGAACGTTTGGTTTCGTACACCCGTAAACTTATTTTCAACGTTAACGTGAATACCTGGCTAATGCGCGTGCGTAGATGTCAATTCTCACGTTAACGTGTACGTTCATGGCAGCACTTCAACTCTCTATTATGTATGGCAAACGCATATGCACCAAAAGATCACACGACGAGAATGCGGTTCCTGCTGCGATATCGAGTCAGCTCGAAGTACCCACTCTTCAGTCTCCTATGTCATTAGGCCCGTTCACACGAACAGTTTTTCTGGCAGTTTTGGAGCGTTCGCTCCATTTCTTAACTCCAATCTTGTGCGTGTGAATGCTAGACCATCGTGAGTCCAAAAGTGTCGATTTGATGCGACGTGCCAGATGTGCTGGTTTGTGATTTCAACGTCGTATTCACACGCACACTCCGATCTACCGAGATATGTGGCAGCAGATGCTTATCGTTCTCTCGAATTTTCGTAGTCGGAAATGTGGAAATTCCGAAACGTTATGTCATCCATTCTTAAGTAATTTCTATACTCCTCTGGATAATTTTCCCGGAGTTCCCTAGAGGCATATGACCAAAACGCTCTCTATTCAACCTCCACTGCTTAACCCAAATTTTCCGAGGAGTTTTCTTCTCATCTTCCTTGATGACATACAGCCCTAAACAAGCAATAGCCTTCCTTTTTCTCGAATTCATGTTCACTACACTGTCCACTTACGGGTATTCGATTCAACTGACTGGTATTTATAAGAGAGCACGGAACGTGGAGTTTCCACCTCAACGGAAATTCCACGCTCCGCTCCAAAACTGTTGTATTTTGCATTCACACGGAGAGTTTTGGAGCGTACAGTAAAATCTGCCGCATTGATGCGCGATCCAAAAGTGTTGCTCTATTTGACGACCACGCATCAATCCTCACGCTCCTGGAACGCCGTTCCGGAGTGCCGCATCAGAGCGACGCTACAGGAGCGTTGGTTCGGAGTGTACGTGTAAACGGGGCTATTGAGTAAAGTCAGTCATTCATTCGTTGTCGCATTGCGCCGAGGGTTTTGATTATTTCACTGGTCCACTTGATAATGCTGCATTAGGAATGTGGCTCTTCATACGAGGTGAACATACTATTAACCAAATCACAAAGTTATCGGGTATGTGGTCAATTTTATCACAAATCAAACAGCCAAAATGATTTGCGATTTTCTTTAATTCTCAATATTTCGTTGAACGTTGTCAACTTTTTCAGGAGAAACTGTAAAACATTAAATGTTGAACATGTGAAACAATACAATCGAAAACGGCATTACTTACAAGATGTACAAATCATTAGTTCTTTAAAATGCAGTTGAAATCATTATCAATAAATTTTTCGGAAATCAATACAGGCACACGATCAGTCATCAACATTACGCCAAATTCAGGTGGAATAATTGAATAATTCTGCGCTGCACATACGTCGACCTCCCAGAAAACAAAAACAACGAAGCGCCTTCTACGGGTTAACAATTGAACTACTATAGAGTGTCTAAAATATTGCTGTAAACTACACTTAATTGGTCTGTATCTGATCTAAAGTTTACTGTATTTTGTTGTTTTTTAATTTGAACCATTTCAAGGAATAATCTATTTCTATAATTTGAATTTTTCTCTAATATTTTCACCCTTTCAAACTCAAAGTCAAAACTGTGTCCCGTCTCCCGACAATGTCTAACTAACGCACAAGAGTTCTTTCCGATTCGACAATCACTTTTGTGTTGCGTGGGCCAGACGCAACAATGGCTGAAACAAAGAATCACGCAACACAAAAGTGATTGTCGAATCGGAAAGAACTCTTGTGCGTTAGTTAGACATTGTCGGGAGACGAGACACAGTTTTGACTTTGAGTTTGAAAGGGTGAAAATATTAGAGAAAAATTCAAATTATAGAAATAGATTATTCCTTGAAATGGTTCAAATTAAAAAACAACAAAATACAGTAAACTTTAGATCAGATACAGATATTTTCTGAGTTTATATCCATTTTAGGGCAAGGGTGTGATGCATACACTCACATTATTTTTTAACGTAGATTCAATATCTGCCATAAAAAAATGGGGTTCTAATTCGAAAAAATTGATTTTTAACGATTTTGTCATCCCTAACTTTGAAAGCGATTTTTTCACCCCCTGTATCATGAATCGCGATTTCGATTTTTGAAGTGGATACATCAATCTTACATCTTGAAAAATACCAAAAATGAAAATTTTCCATCCAAAAACCTCGAAGTTATTCTTGTTTCAGCGGAGCTCTATTTTCGAATTTTCCCGCTCAGAGAGAATTTTCCAACCAAAACTGAAAAATGTTATATCAAAATAACTTGAAATTTTATAAGGAATATATTTCTGCATAAAAAAAATGGTGTTCTAATTTGAAAAACGGAAGTTGACGTTATTTCCGGAAAAACCGGAGGTGCTTATGCCTTGAAAATATTTTTGATTTCATCAGCATCGTGAAATACTTATAAGTGCTGAATTTCATGAAAATACGTTCAGTAGTTTCCCGTAAAAATATGGGTGAGGTTCCTCGTGAAAGACCCTGTATTATAAGTTCTATGCAAATTACACAATTATTGTATACATCGCCATCTAGTGGCGATAATATCAAATATAGTACCTTCACTACCTTCATGACTACGTTACAGTGTCTAGATGAGAGCCAATAACCGTAGCGACACCTAAGATTCAAAAGGAGAAAAAGCATTTCCTGCATAAGCAAACCGTAGCGACACCTAGTGGCCTTATTCAAAGGAGGAGAAGCATTATCTACACAAGCAAATTTTTCATCGAATTTTTCAGAGTTTTAATGTATTTTATAATAACCAGGCCGTAGACGAATCCATAAATGAAGTTTCATAACAAACAGTCCATCCGATCTCGAGTTATAAATGGTGTAACCAACAACTTTGTTTTACATATATATATATATATATAGATATTGTCTATAGATAATGATCGTCTAATATAAATATTATACTGCAAGATAAGGGATGTCGATCAGAAAACAACTCTAAGTTTACTCTTTATTCATACCAAGCTTTCGAAACAATTTTCGTTTCTTCTTCAGGGCAACTACAAAAAACATACAATAATCATGAAAAAATCAATAATCAGAAATCTCACACTCCATCTTACCGAATGTGAGGTCTAACTAAATGATGTTCATAGTTTAAATACATAAAGTAACAAACAATATCAGTCATAAATTATAAGAATGAAAAGACAAGGCACATGTGAAAATTTTTAAGGTTAAGTATTTTTTTTATCTGTCAATGTTTCCACAGAATTTATCCATCTATGGCACCATCGAAAAATGGTACGTTCGAGTATTCTAATAGATATGAATAGATGGGACTTAAATTCTGTGTGTCTGTCTTTTTGTTTATCTCACTATCACGAGTCTTTATGTTGATCATCTCTAAAACACATCTTTTCCTATAATTTAAATTCATATCTGTAGGATGGATGGGCGGATACGTGGGTCGAGAAAGATAAGACTTCACAAATTAATAGTTTATTATCAGAAAGTTCAATACACACAGATATAATAGTCTACACACAGAAATACGACACACGTGGTCCAAATCACGCTATATATGCCTGAGCCCTCTCAGGTAGCTGTATATAGCCACAGTGACTTGGAACCGAACCCGACAAACAACCGTTACCACGACGACTACTACCTGTTGCGACCGAACCTTGCAACGTAAAAACTGACTTGTTCTCCCCCTCCCGCTTGAGTCCTGGCCTCGAGACACAGAACATTCATAAATCATAGAACCAAAGTGTTCTTCTCAACACATAACATATCTATTTAAATGATACCTACTACAACTCGGCCATACCTGACTGAGTGATAAATGACAAAAATTGGAGTTTATTACTCACATTACAAATAAATCTAAAATTATCTAACCTAAAAACAAACACAAGAATCATTACCTAACCTTACCAGAATTCAAAATTCGAAATATCAATCACTTTTAAATAGCCTAACCTTAAAAACAAAAGCATAATCTAACTCGAAATATAATCGGGTGGCTTGGGAGCCAGCAAAAAGTCTTTAAAAACAAACATGTGACTTAGTAAATTCGCATACAGTTCTTTACAACTAGGGAACATTTTTTTCTTGAAATAAGCGACATGATTTTTCACCATTCCATATGCTTTCGACAGTAAGTGGTTTTCACGATTTTGGAGGTTACCGTCACCGGCAGATAACCTCATTACATCACCAACACGAGGTTTTATAATGTCATTGTCATTACGCACTTCATCATGTTCACACGGGATGGCGCTAGGGGAACGGAGACACTGGTTCATCATTATAGTTTCTGGCTTGTTCGATACTTCTATAGGCATTTCAATTTCTTCATCAACTTCCATTGTTTCCAGTTCAGATTCTTCATAATCAGAACCAGTTTCTTCCGATTCTGCATGAATTACGACGTCATCATCTTCAGCAGCGTTTTCAGATTCTTGTTCTGCATTCACATCAAGTACTTTATTATCTGCACTGGTTTCATCCATAGGGACATTTTCATCCTCGTCAGTAAATTCATCGACACTATTTGATTCTTCAGCAATCACGACATCATCTCCTTTTTCATGTACGGGATGTAAAGATTCATCATTTGTCGGAGGAACTGCTCTCTGCACTTGACCGTCATTTTCATCACGAAACAGTGTGTTACACATCTGGGTCGCAATCGAAAAGGCCGATTCTTGTGGTGAGCTGCGGCTCATTGCGATGGTTCTTACCGCAAACGCAACATTGAAAGAGTCTTCCCGGGACAATGCAGCCAACGTGGCGTGAAGATTAGGCGAAAGTTTGGTCATATCACAGACCAACGTTTCATCTTCATCCAGGTATCTGATCGCCAACTTGACGACATCATCGATAGACATCCTGGATCCTTGCTTCTCCATTTCCAACAGTGTTCTATCCGAGAATCACTATCGATACACTTCCCATATCTTCACTCGTATCCGTTCTGCGTTGTAGGATGGTCAACACGTGCACTTTTACAGGTTATCTTCAATCTCTTACCCCGTATCCCACTTCTGAGTTGTAGGATGGATGGGCGGATACGTGGGTCGAGAAAGATAAGACTTCACAAATTAATAGTTTATTATCAGAAAGTTCAATACACACAGATATAATAGTCTACACACAGAAATACGACACACGTGGTCCAAATCACGCTATATATGCCTGAGCCCTCTCAGGTAGCTGTATATAGCCACAGTGACTTGGAACCGAACCCGACAAACAACCGTTACCACGACGACTACTACCTGTTGCGACCGAACCTTGCAACGTAAAAACTGACTTGTTCTCCCCCTCCCGCTTGAGTCCTGGCCTCGAGACACAGAACATTCATAAATCATAGAACCAAAGTGTTCTTCTCAACACATAACATATCTATTTAAATGATACCTACTACATATCTACAATTCTCACATTGTCAAGGTCTATACTGTGAGAAAACCTATTTGCATGAGCTGAAAGAGCACATCTTTGATTGTTGGTCCTTATGTCACTTCTGTGAAGGGTTATTCGGTTTTTTAGCCATTGCGATGTTTGGCCAATATAAGTTTTATGGCAGTCCGAGCATTCAATCTCATACACCACATTTGATTTGAGATTTTCAGGTATTGGATCTTTTAACTTTGAATATAGACCTGCCACTTTTTTCTTGCATTGTGCGATTATTTTTAAATTTGTTTGATCCCTGAAACAATTCTTGATCTTGCTAGTTAGGTTTTGGACATTTGGTAGACTGCGATAAATGATTCGTTCTCTCTCATCTGTATGGTCTGGCGGAGGTCTTCTTTCATCGGGTTCATCTCTCCCAGATGACGAAAATAGAAGTTTTCTAATCATTGTCTTCGGGTAAGAGTTTTCAACCAACAACTCAAAAAGTTTTTTCATACTGGCATCCCTGAATGTTTCATCACTTATCTTAATGATTCTGTTTTTTTGTTCTTTTATCACATTGATTTTCATATTGATAGGATGATCTGATAGAAAATTGATGAACTTTCCTGATGATGTTCCCTTTTGGTACCAATCAAGTTTTACCATGTTGTCAACTCTGCATACTCTGGTGTCTAAGAAAGGAACTGAGTTTCTTTGATCCTCTTTTTCAACCGTAAATTTTAAATATTGGTCAAAACTGTTGAACACTTCTAAGATTTCTTCAATTCCTGTTGATGGTAGTGATATTATGAGGTCGTCTACAAATTTTTTGATGAAAGCCAGTTCGAAGGATAATTTCGGGATACAAGTATCAAGCACATAGTCCATTACATATAGTGCCAAGACAGGACTAAGTTTTGAGCCCATGATACAACCGAATGTTTGTAAGTAAAATTTTCCATCAAATATGAAACACCCAGACTCCAAAAGGAACACAACAATCTCCTTGAAATACTCCCTTGATATACTACAATATTCTTTAATTCTGTTCCAGTTCGAGTCTATAACGGTCAATACCAGTTCTTTGTAGTTGCCCTGAAGAAGAAACGAAAATTGTTTCGAAAGCTTGGTATGAATAAAGAGTAAACTTAGAGTTGTTTTCTGATCGACATCCCTTATCTTGCAGTATAATATATATATAGATATATAGATGAATATTTCCTAACAGTTGGGAAATCTTTACTTTTTCTATGGCAAATTTTGTTAGGAATGTCGAAATTTTCCTAGGTATTTGCGAAAAAAGAATTACTTACTCATGTGGAGCATGTATTTCACGAGGAGTGTATTGCCATGAAAGCAAGCAATCTGAAAAAAAATGTTCAGCAATATTTTTCGAAATTCATAATGTTCCTTACCAAAAACGGGGTATAGTTTTGTGTACCCAAATATGAATTCACGTAGTTCGGATACTTCTGCAGAAGTTGTATTGCTTCTATTGTATTGCATGACTGCAAAAAATTTTATTAATCAATTTTAACGAAAAGCTTCAAAAAATATAGAAAATAACTTGAATGAAGTGTCAATAATATTGATTGAATCGATTTGTATAGTTGTGGAGAAATTACCCAAACAAAATTCATAATAATTAAAATACTCAAAAATCCCTTGAAAACTTATGAATGATAGCATTATATACGAAAATCAGTTCATTTTTTCTATTCTGTTTGTTTTTTGCCCCCCCCCTAGCTCAAAGGCTGGCGACGCCCTTGCCGTCTATGGATCGTTTGGCAAACATACCTACTATCATTGTACAGATAATCAAAATAAGAAATTCACGTCCGTTAGGACCATCCACTAGGGACATGCTAGTCCATTACTCTCATGTACAGATAATGTTTCAGCATTGAGTTTATATATACTCCATTCACTTTTATAAAGTATAGGTACCGGTTGGCCATGGAATTCTGACACATTTCACCGTGTATATTTTGAAAATGTTAGGTTATAGTCATTCTTCTGTCAGTTGAACAAGCAACGTTGCCATTTCTACATATATGTCGTAGTAATTAGGTATTTAACAAAATGTTCATTTACTTAGGGAAAATAATGAATCTAAGAAAATTATCAGGGTTACTTTAAGAATGCGCAGATTTCAATTCTAAATAGCACTTCCTGATACTTTGCCTCTGCTTTTTCGAAACTACCTTCGGCATTCTTAGTTTCCAGGCTTGATAATTAATAATGAAAAATAAACGTCGGCAACGTCTCCGAGATTTATTCATTGGCGTAATTTCATTCACAAGTGCCTACCTGCGAATCCTGCGATTTTTTCTGGTGAAAAAACTTGATCAACCTAAAACTTGGCCAACCGCGATACTTCATAAAAGTGAATGGAGTATACATAGAGGTAGGTACATCACCTTTAAACGATGCAAAAAATTTTGGCAGTTTACTGGCGGCACATAGTACCTACTAAAGGAACTATAATCTGCTATCTATTCATTCAGAGCAATCTGTAGGATATTTATTTTCCTCTAGTTCTATGAATCATAGTCAAAAATTAATTGTCGTTTTATTGCATCCAAAAAATCAGGTGTGATGAAATACTGAACATCCCACATTTCTTAGGCTGGTCGCCGTCGCATTCGGCTTAGGAAATAGTGCTTTATAGTTCAGCTACTCACCGCCAGATGCGAGAGAAGAAAAATTTCGAATGTCTGAAACACACTTGCCTCTCTATAAACGGGTGAAGGAACTACAATAAATTCTGCTTCAAATCGTTCAAGGGCGATGTTCCTCTATATATATTCAAACTCAATGGTTTCAGCTACCCGAAAACAACGGAGTAGGTGACGACGAATAGGTACATATTTCATAACACATATCCTTTTTGGGGTTTGTTTTTGAACCTCTCAATTAGACACGAATAGAAACAAGGAAGGGACTGAGCCTCGATCTTCCAGATCCATTTGCTTAACATCGTATCTTATTTTAAAACGATGGAGAAAGTGGTAGATAACTACAAAAGAACGGAGCATCTAGAGAAAACACCACTTCACAATTGTCAGCATGTTAACAGGGCGGGACGTTCAATGGAGATCAGCTGACTGAAGTCATCCAGAGAACTCTGAATAACAAAGAAATCGCCATGTGTTCCTGCCAGGATGTATCTGGGGTCTTTGACAACACAACACTTGTGGCTGTCAGAGATGCACTTGAGATGCGAGGAGTTAATGATGCCATCTTAAAATGGATGTATGAGAATAGCTGAGACATCGATGGGCGAGGAATCCGTCTCCGTCGAAGCTACTCCTGGATCACCTCAGGGTGGGGTGATATATCCCCTCTTATGGAGCCTGGTAGTGGATGAACTTCTGCACAGGCTAAAAGAGCTTGACTTCGAATGTGTAGGCTATGCTGACGACATAGTACTAATAATTAGAGGCAAATTCGAAGGCACTCTCTGCGACCTATTGCAGGTCCTTATAATCTTTGAGTAGTGTTGCTTGTCAATGGGATTGAACATCAACCCAACCAAGACCACATTAATTCCGTCCACTCGGAAGAGGAAACATGAAGACGTTCACATCAAACGGAAATATCTTGGACTGGGGGTCTGAAGTCAAATACCTAGGAATAACACTAGATAGCAAACTTCTGTGGAATGAGCATGTTGATAATGCTACTGGCAGAGCTACAAGAGCTCTGATGGCGTGCAGGCGTCTATGCGGGAGGAATTGGGGTTGTAACCCAAAAATACTGCGATGGATATGTACGTTATGATTTTAGGACCTATAATCACATATATATGCGGCAGTAGCCTGGTTTTCTAAGGCAAGTCAGCTAAGTACGAGGAAAAGGCTCGACAAAGTACAGAGCCTTGCCTGTGTGTGCATCACGGGAGCTATGAGAACGTGGCCAACTAGGGCGTTTGAGATCATCCCAGATCTCACACCTCCACATCTAGTGATTGATAGGGTAGCCCATGAGGCAATCATCAGAATATCTAAAGAAGGAGCAGGCAATGAGAGTCAGGAATCAGAGAGTTTAGTCCTCTCTGAAAGACTACATCTCATCTACAAACCTTCCTAGTGATGTAATGATAAAGAAAGTAAACACCCAGAAAACTTCAGTACAATGCTAAGCAAAAGAGAGGATTGGGAAAGGGAATACACCGACTATAATCTCAAAGAAAATACAATAAAATGTTATACAGACGGTTCTAAAACCGCTACAGGAGCTGGCGCTGGGATTTAGATTAGATATAAATCTAGAAAGAAACTATCAGAAGTGCGATATAGCTATTCATACAGATAGTCAAGCTGCCGTTGAAGCACTGAGCTCCTATGTCATTGATTCAAAGCTGATTTGGGAGTGCCGGAATGAATTCAACGGGGTAGGCAAGAAGAATAAGGTCTTTTTAATCTGGGTTCCCGGTCATTCGGGAATCGTAGGAAACGAAGAGGCCAATATACACTCGCCAGAAAGAGCGCACAAACGCCACTCACTGGCCCAGAACCCTTCTGTGGTATAGGAAAATGCACCTATAAGAAGGAGTTTATGGTGAGGGAGAAAACCGAAAGGGAGAAACTCTGGCGGAATTTCCCAGGGATGAATCACTCCAAAAAGTTCGTCCGGAACTTTGAAACTGCTGGATCCAAAAAATATCTGGATCTCAGTAAAAACCAACTTCACCTACTCACTGGCTTTCTCACAGGACATTGCCGCCTAAAGCTAAGCGTCCACATGTCGGCAACGGACGGATCGGATTTACGGAATTCCTTTGCAGAAATGCCGCCGCTCCGATGCGTCCGGTGCGGATCTGTGGACGGGCTTGCACGAGTTTCTATACAAAGAATACCGAAATCCGTTTGATCCGATCCGTCCGTTGCCGACATGTGGACGCTTAGCTTAAAGAACCATCTGTTGAGAATGAGTTCATCGGACACTGACGAGTGTAGATTCTGTGGGGAGGAGAAAAGAATTTCATATTCTCTTGGTAAAGGAATGCTACGCCATTACAAGCCTAAGGAAAGAGTGCTTTGGACAAGAAACTTGTAGGAGTGGGGAATTATCTTCGTGGAAGCCGTCCCACAATAGGCCTTAAGGTCGCAGTAGATTGTAACCCCTTTTTACTATAAGCTATAAACCTAACCTCAAGCTCAAAAATCCCTTGATAACTTATGATAGCAGTATATACGAAATTGAGTTCATTTTTTCTATTCCGATTGTTTTTTGCCCCCCCCCCCCAGCTCAATTGCCCCCCCCCAGCTCAATTGCCCCCCCCTAGCTCATAGGCTGGCGACGCCCTTGCCAGAGCGCAAGGGAAAAGTAATAAATTCACTAACATTTCTTGACCATTCGATTTTTATTGGGATAATTCTTTGGCCCATCGCACAAAATCTTTAGATATTTCGGTATTTGCACCATAAACAGAGTAAACTCTCCACCAAAATTCAGTTCATTTAAAATAACATATCCGAAGATATGGAGAGAAAACGGTTTTTTTGCATGGATCTTTCACACCCTGTGTTCGTTCATTGTTCAATTTTTTTCACAATAATATTATACTTAATTACCTCGATAGCAAGAAAAATTCTCTTGAGAATATTGTAATCAATATATTCATATTTCATTACTATCTTCACGAAAAGTTCAGTAGCCCATATTATTATCATGATTATGAGACAAATACTCCAAATTATGGTTAAGGATTCATTTCTAAAGACCACAGCAGACATTTTTTCACTTAGGAGTTCCAAACTCTGAAAAAAAAAACAATTTGAATGATAACTGATACCTATAACTAATTTTCAATATACCCGTATAATTTGCTCCACAGTATGAATTATAGCATTCCAAATCATTTCTGCAGATATTGATTCAATAAAAAAAAGTACAAAATCTAATTGTCATTTTATATAGATGCATAGAATACCCATATTCTATGCACCTAACATTTTATGAATTTGATGAACATAGACAAAAATATTTGAGAAGATATCATAGACACAGTCTTATAGGGAAAGTCATAGAAAAATGGTGAAAAAAATAATAAATGAACTTTGGTTTTGTCATACGTTGCAAGTGGCTCATGAATTTTTTTTTTTCATATCAATATGGCTTATACATACCTATATCACAGAATACCTAACTACACAGAAGCGTCACTCTATGTGATGGCGCTTGTGCCATGCTAGGTAGTACATATGTCAAAATTAAATTTAAACTTCCCGATGGACCGCTGGAGTTTGTTTTTTAAGGTTTGATTCTGATTGTTGATAAATCAAAAACTAAAAATCCTTTGTTATGTGAACCATTGACCATTCAAATCAAATTTGCCGCTCAAAAGTGACATATGTACTACCTTACAGAGAATGAAGGTCACGAAAATTTGCCCCTTGTAGATCAAAGTGCCGACGCTTACTGACGCTTCTGTGTAGTTAGGTATTCTGTGCCTATATCTAATGTGCCAGAATGTCATGGCAAACCGGAATACTTCATAAAAGTGAATGAAGTACATATAAATATTTTCTGATCAGAGAATGCAATTTATCCGTAAACTGCATTCACTTTTATGAAGTATCCCGGTTGGCTAAGATTTAGGTTTATCAAGTTTGTTCACTTAAAACTGACGCAGCTTGGCACTCGTGAAATATCGGCAATGTCAAAATAATTCTCAGAAACGTTTCCTATGCTGATTTCCATTTACTCTCAATAGTCTCAATATAATCATCACGCTTGGAAACTAATAATGCTTTTGACTCGAATACTGCTATGTATATCCAAACATAATAGATTGAAGATTGAAGCTAAGCTGCATCCCAGTTTAAAAACATGTTTATAGATATTATAGGTTTCGTAGTACTAGGTATGTACTACATTTTCATACTGGAGTATTTCGGCCGATAAAAAGTCTGCAGTCTGCGGGGGCTCTAAAGGCTTATTTCTTGAGAATTTTGATCTGTTCGGGTAAAATTTTTTCTGTCGGGTTATTCGAGTATTTTTTTTATTTTTCGAATGAACTATCACAAAGTAACGGAGTATACTGTCCATTATTTTGCAGTAAAATTTCAACACTCGATTTTTTATTTCCGTACAAGAAAATAGCATTAATGAATCTTTCAACCATGTTCACATACTTGAAATATTTAATATTTCAAGTATTAACAGAGAAGAAAGTATCTTCAACATTCGCCAGGTCTTTGGAATTATTGATTTCACATAATATTTTCTCGAATTCATTATTTTCCCGAAGTAAACAAAGTAAATAAACATTCTGTAATTAGAACGAGCTCCATGTAGAAACGACAACGTTGCGTATGTATCTGACAGGAAGATTACTATAACCTAAGATTTTCAAAATATAAAACAATTCTTTCATCTATCACGGTGAAATGTGTCAGAATGTCATGGATAACAATACTTTATAAAAGTGAATGGAGTGTAGAAATAAAAATTTTTTAATCCATTTTTCGTTATTAAGTATTCACTTGTTTGATCTACCAATCTCGACTTGACGAAGTTAACCCATCCGCGTGAATAACCTCGGCCATCTTGCACTGAATATTATAAAGAAAGACGTGAACTTGTGCAATGAATATTGCACCAGTTTCTACCGAAGGAATTCGTTATTATTTCAATTTGTAACCATAATTTTCCATGAAATTCGATTACTCGGAAAATTTTATGTTACTCGATAATTTCACCCATTTCACCTAGATTTCACCTTTCAACAATGGCACGCGTTCATCATGATTTCACATTTGACACTCTGAGATTTGACATCGCTCACTGCTCTGTCATTCAATCAAAGAGGAAGAATAGTCTTTGATTCTATGTGCTCGCCTTCTGTGTGATACTTTTTCACTGTGGTCTGTGACTCTGTATGTTTGTATACAAACAAATCATTTATTATTTGAAATTGAAATCTTAGGAATCAGGAATAAGCACATCAAAATTTCGTTAGTTTCATAAATCTCAATTTAATACATCATCATAAATATAAAATATTGAGATGTTGGACGGATGGTATTGTAGATCCATGGCCAATGCCGCTGCTGCTGCAGAGGAGGTGGAAAAGGCCCAAGAAGAATCGAAATTTAAAATCCAATATAAGTTTCTCAAACGAAAGCTCCAAAATTTAATATACGTAAGAGTTAGAATGTATGAAAAGTTTTACAATATTGATCCAAAATTCTAGGAGAATGAGGCTTTCCGTCAGGCACTTAGGCAATACCAAAAAAGATTATTGTCTGTAACCCGTGATAGAAACTTCTTATTGGATCGCTTGATGCTACATGAAAAAATGGAGAATTCTTCTTCTGATTCGGAAGAAACTGAATCATCAGATGAAGGAGAACCAATCAAAGTGGAACCAAGCAGAAAGTGAGAAGAAATCACTGTTATCTTAGAAGATACACTTTAATATTTGGTACATTTCTAGGAGAAAAGAGATGAGCTCCAGTCATAGTAATCATCAAGCAAATTCTAATAAAGCTATGCCACCTGTGAAAAGAAAACGAAGTTCTGCTTGTAAAGTTCCCAAGCAAGTACAACATGTAATGGTTAGTATTATTCCGAATTTACAATATCAACCATAAGTTTGATAGTAGCTCCATGCATTTCAGTCTATTAATTTGCAATGGTTAAATAAATGAGTTAAAATTTCGAAGGAAACTAAAAAGATGATTCACCATTCAAATTTAATATTTCCTTGCAGCAGTATCAAATGCAAAATTCTTCAACATCAAATATAATATCAGATGGTCACATGACACCTGAGGAAGTTGAAAGGCATTTGCAATCACAAAGCTTTTTGGATTTCCTTCCTGAACGAGCACCCCCTACTGTCCCAACAGAGATGTTTAGCAATGAGCCTTCATTGGATAGGTAATATTTAACTCTTTCTCTGTTTGATATGTGCGATAATCATGTTAAGATTGAATCATAATATATAAAGAGATATTTTCTCAACATTGATTAGTGAACGAAACACACCTGCTATGAATACTCAACTAGACCACTGTAATTTAATTTTCCGTCGACCATAGAATAAAAGCTCATTTTAACCACAGAATACTTAACTACACAGAAGCGTCACTTGGCGTCGGCACTTTGATCTTCAAGGGGCAAATTTTCGTGACCTTCAATTTCTTTTAGGTAGTACATATGTCACTTTTGAGAGGTCCAGCCACATATTTCTATACTATATTTATGATTCTATGGGTGCAGCGGGAATTTTGAATTTCACGTTGACATATGTACTACCTAGCATGGCACAAGCGTCATCAAATAAATTTTTGGCGGGAAGGCGGAGTGACGCTTCTGTGTAGTTAGGTATTCTGTGTTTTAACGCACTCGAAATCATTCATTAATGACCCATTTTAATGCATGATTGTCATGGCAACCGAACATAAAATATTCAGTCACAGCACTATCGAGCTTGGTTGGAAATCAACTTCTTTCACAGAAGGGTATATTGACAACTCCATTCAAAATAAAATAGAGACTGCAGAAGAAATTTCAGGTGATACAAGTTGAAAAGTGAATAATACTTCAACCTCAACTTTCTCCACACGTTCTTTATGGGATATCATAGGTAATGATATAAATATTCAGAATGCCACAACATGTCCAATAGACCAATCCAACAAAACAGCTGATCACCTTTTTTCAAGATGGCTGCTGGAACAAGCAAATAACAAACATTTCTGTTATAGTGTTTCTCTATTATTACTATCATTTTACATAGCATAATTGAAGACATTGAAGTTGAAAATTGAGAAACCAACAGAAACTACCCTGAAACACGTACAACGTAACTGAATATCCTCGGTTTTTTATTTGTTTGTTCCAGCAGCCATTTTGAAAAAGCTGATCGTGACAGATCGTTGGATTGGTCTATATTCCCTCTATGAATTTTTCGAATTGTTCCATAGGGAGCATAAATATATATCGGAATGAACATAGAAATTCACATTATGTCAAATTTGTCTATTATTCGAAATAAAAATTTACTTCAATCCAAGATTTATGTTCAATTCGTGATGAGGTCGACAGAAAAATCTTGTAATAAACTTGTTTATTAATTCAGCGATTAATGGTCTCAAACATTAACGCGCTCGCTCCGCTCACGCGTTTGGAAGCTACCAACATGTCAAGTAATGTCAGGGGTATTTTAGCCGAAAATTGCAAAGACTTTTCTATAATGGCAAAGATTATAGAGTACAAAGATAGGAAACGCCCTCATATCTCTCGTACTAAAAACCGACTACGTTTTATGCATATATATATCGGGACTTTCTACTCACGAGATGGCGTTTTCATTACAGATTACAGTGACTGTAGTTTTTTTCATTACAGATTACTGTTACTGGAAAGAGCGCGAAATTTGAATACCACCATAAGTAATAATTTTGATTTCCACCTATCGAGCCCAGACAATAATATACAGGGTGACACAACAAAAGCAGGGCTTCTGTTCTGCTCAGGATTATATTTTTGATCTACATATTGATTCAATTGATACTAATTAAACACACCAAATAGATTTGCTCACATATTTTTATTTCAAAATATACATACAATTTTAAATTGGAATACATGTCAAAAATATCTTTACATCTGAGTTACAGAATTATTAGAACATATTTTTTACAGAATATTCAAAATCACAATTTAAAAAACATCTTGTAGAGGTGTAAAACTTGTATAAGGACTAATCAGATCCCATTCAGACGCCATGACCGCGTCGCTCAATGAATTTGATGTGGTATCTTGAGGAAACAGAGCACTGAAAATTAATGCAATGAATAACAGAGTTACCCCTTTCGAGTTTCAACACTTACATTTCCATTTTCTTCGGTAATTTAAAGAAGGATAATTTCGGATTATTCCTTTTATTATTAGTACACTGCTTTGCCATGCAGCATGCTCCGGATGGCATCTTTACAACCGAAACACAGGAACGAATACTAATAACCATGAATCAAACTAAATTATAACGAAAACACAAATATTAAACGAAAACTCAAACACTACACGATATATAACTCAAATACAATACGAAAACTCAATTATACTTAAACTTAACGAATACAACTATTAATTATTCTTTGTAGATCTAATCTAAACGAACTCAACTGGAGAATAATCTAAATTTGATTTGAATTTGTCTGTTTGAATTGTACCATATGTGGTAACCATGGTAACATAATGTCACTTCTCTTAGCCACCTATTATCTATCTCAGGACTTTCTTCTCACCAGACGGCGCTCACGTCAATGTTGTCGCTTCGTTTCCAATCTTCCTTCTCTATAATCTTTGCTGTAATGGTTTAGGACTTGCAAGCAAAAATCGAGAAAAAATGTCTGAAGTCACCCCATTTGAAAGTAGGTGTTACAGCTGCCCTGCTCGAAGCGAGCGAGGGTACCGGGTATTAGACGTGGTCGGTCTATAAAGGAAATTGTTCCGATGTACCCGGGCCGCTTAGGAGGAGGTGCCCTCTGCCGTGTATTTCTGAAGCGCGGGCGGCGTGTGAAAGGCGTGAGCAGATTTCTACACGCGTGGCCTTGAGTCGCCACAATCATATTTCACACCTGCATTGTTCACAAATATTGGAAGTTTCATTGTCATGACAAAATTCTTCATTTATTAAATAGATCCATTGGTTAAGTTTTGTTTCTGTCTCAATATCTATTACAAATTTCCCAATCCATTCACGTTGCAGTAACACGCTTCAAGTTATCAACTACAGAGAGAGAGAGAGAGAGAAATCAGCTTTATTGATCTTGCAATCAAATGGCTATCGACCGCAGTCTTGCAGCCAGTCATATACAATTTTATTATAAATTCAGTTAGTCCCAATTAAAACAAGTGTGAGGTAAATATTGCTATTCTAGGGATTTCAGGTGTTCAAGAAGTGGCAAAGCTGGTAGTTTTGTCTTTGGTGTAGATTCTCTATTGTAGTGGTGTATCAATGGCTCAATCATGTTGGTGTTGTCTTGGTTTGTGATGAACTTTTTGCTGAGTTTTGCATTCTTTCCATTATTGGTTCTATTTCCGTTATCTGGTATAATAGGCGGTCTACATATTCTTGAAATGAGACATCTGGTGGTGACTTTCGTCAAAACATGAAGTAAAACTTAATGATAGGTTAGCTTATTGTTGTTTATTGTTTCTGACTTTTGAGCGAATTTTGGTGTTTATACAATGGATATTCAAAGATTTTTTGGATTTTTAAAAATAAAATTCGATCATTTCTCGAAAGGAAATGAAGAAAAAGGCCAAGCTTTGAAAAAAGCTGGTCATGTGTATGAGGTGAGAGAGCGGAGTGGTCTCATAACTTCTAAAGTAATGAGACAAACCTCTGTTAATTTGCCACCTTATACGGTCGAAATAACCGTAAGTACATAACAGTCAGTATTATGATCTTTTTTTTAAATAATGCATGTTTTCCAGCTGGACAAAGAGAGAAACGTGAGGCGTGCAACACGCTCTTGCATTTATCTGCGATAGTTTTTTGCGTAAATGATGAGAAGTCTACAAGAACAAGTGTACCTTGTACTTGGAAAGAGCCATACATTGCAAAAATAGCAAAGGCAAATTATTTGAAGGGGCAGAGATTTTCCGATATATAATATTTGGTGTATCGAAAAGGACCAATGTTTTTTCTCCAGTAGAAGTTACTGCAGAAATGGTGACATTTTCTCCCCCTTCGATGCTCCAATATATGCTAGGAGCTTCAACTGGTGTTAAGCCTTCCTCTTTCACAGAAACAAGTCGGACATCTTCAAGGTTGTATAAATACAATTCAAAAGAGCCGAAATCGAGGCCTAGCAATTTTGAGCATGTCATATATTTTTCCTTATTTGTCAGTCCTTTTTGCTGTGGTTTTTTTTGTTTGTTTCAGGAATGTTACAAGTAGGGAATTTGAACCTGCTCTTCAAGTCAGTGAAATTTCAAATGTTATTGAAGATATAATTGACAGGCAGAGATTAGTTAACACACAGCATATATGTACAATGTCATCTAAATATTTAAATAAATTATATGGTATTTCATGTAAAATTCTATAAATTTTTATACGTTGAATTGATCTTTCTACATGAATTCTAACACTCGCAACACTATAAGTTTCTTCAACTTCTTCAAGAGATAGTTGGCCATCATGTACAAAATATATCATCTTCCAAATCACTTGGGTCAGTTTGGCATGAAAATTCCACCTTTTGATCACCACCAGAGACATTACCGCAGAAAGATGGAGATGGAGAAGGAAACTCTTCCTCAGTTAAATTCTTTGTAGTGGTGGATCTGGCAATTTTTCTATTATATCTTTCCATTCTTTTAGCGGAATTATCCAATTTTTTATACTCCTAAAATAAGTAGAATAATGAGATTGAATTCATGTAACATAATTTAAACTAAAACTAACCTTTGGAAATATTGTTGGGTTATATGAAGGACTCTCAGCATTATCATTCTTTTTGTTTCCTAGAAAATGAGCACTGCATATTCTATGGAAAACTTTAGGCTGCCATTCTCTCGAAGTGTCATCAACACTACAATGAATTTTAGATTAATGCCATTTGTTAACGTTTCTCAATCATACAAATATTCTTACTTCTTACCAAACTCTTCTCACACTATTGATCCACATTTGCCTCCTCTCTTTTTCGAATCTTTTCGGAAAGGAATAAAATGTTATGTATTATAGTATGCATTGTGACAACCAACTGCACAGCACTGAATTCGAGAATTTCGTGCAGTAAATGGCATGTCTGGCCGTTCAGAATCCATATTCAATACAATAAATAAGTTATTGAAAAAAAAACCAACTCAAAAACCCTTAATATCGACAAAAAAATTAAAATTTCAACAGCACTTTAGCAGGCAAAACACGGTAAAAGCGTTATGTTTTAACGCGAGTATTGCTTAATTTCACCACGGAGGCCGCCACCTACAAATATGCAGACCGCCTATAGCTGATTGGATGGGTTGTGGAGTGGGTTGTTGGGGTGTCTCAATTTTGTAATTTTACGTAAGCATGTTCTTTCCGCTACTTCCATTATATTCAAAGCTGTTTTTGGTGAATTTGAGAATATTGTATGTCCATAGTCTAATAAAGGTCTGCATATCATTTTGTATATCATACTGGCCGTTTTACTGCTGATTCCCTTGTTTTTATAAGGTAAGGACCTAAAGTGCCCAGCTCGTGTGATTGCTGCCTTCTTTCGGACACTCAAATGTGCTCTGAAGTTCATCTTGCTGTCAATCTTTATGCCCAGGTATTTGCATGAATGTTTTGGGGTTATTGTGACACTTCCAAGTTTTATGTTGGGAGAGTTTGAGTTGGTTTTGTGGTTGAAGATGATGAATTTTCATTTTGCTGGGTTGGGTTGTATTCTCCAACTTCTCATCCATGCCACTGCGACATCCGTCAACTTCAGTAGTTCTTTTAGACATTCTTTCAATGTTTTGTGGTGGGATATTAGACTTGTATCATCAGCAAATTGAAGAATGTATGCATGCTTGTTGATGTTCTGGTTCCTGTCATTATGTTGTTGATACATGTCACAGCAAAACAAGTTGTAAAGTAGGAGAGAGAGTGGCGAGCCTTGGGAAAGACCTTGTGCTGGTGTGAATAGGGATGTTGACTATTTTCTGGAAATAATTTTAATTTGTAGATAAGCCCTATACAAACACGAAAAAAATATAGCAAATACCAAGAAAAAATGCGTAAATAAAAATAGTTTTCAAAATTGCCGCTGAAACGAAGTTATTATGATGACGTCACCATACGGTAAACAGAATTCGCCGTCTGTCAAAGCGAACTGATTTTGCGTGATTTCTCGCGAACAAATCGTTTGCGTAATAACAAATAATAGTGAAATAGTTCGCTGGCACAGAAATATAATAAATACTAGAACGCCAATCAGTTCACAATTCCTGGCACCTCATAGGGAAAATTGACCTACTACAGAGTTTGCGCAATATGTGAACGTGTCATCAGGGTAGGACTTAAAATTTTTGACTTCGTGAATGTGGTATGAATAAGTTGTCGATATCAACATTTGCAATAATAATAAAATAGCTGTAGTATCTTACTTAAACTAAACTTACTTTCATAAAATGGGTTTCTCCTTTATTTGCGCAAAAAAGAACCATGCACTTCATTTTGTCCATAATTTGTCACAGCACTCGACTATCAAAATTAACTAGTAAAACTCAAGTACAAAACTAAACTAAATGAGTATCAGTACTACACAATGTTCAAGAAAACAACGAGGAAACACCGAAAACGGAGCAGAAAAGGCAAGCGAATTTATACGAATGAATAAACAGGAAAGCACACAACGAAGGGAATCAACAAATCCTAAAATACGACACTGCTCTTTTTCTGATGTGAAGATGTGTTTGTTTTCGTCGCGTAGCGGTGTTGCCGAATTCACTGGTTTCACAATAAGATTTATTCCGAACTTCATCTGAAACCATAATGCTTGGCAACAACGTGGCAAGAAAAGACGAGCTGCGCATGTACAAGTAGTAGGTGTTTATTCGCTATGTGGGGTCATTTTACTGAATCTCGGACGTACCTAATAGCATTCTAGTATTTATTATATTTCTGTGTTCGCTGGTGATACGTTTTACTCTCTTCTGTTCTTCCTAAGTTCGTACTCGTGATGACAGTAAGGTTATAGGTTAACTTGTTTACCGAAAAGCAGTGAACTCTATACTAACTGGAAAGGACCCGAATCGAGCGAGAAGTGAGGCCAAACCACTGCATATGCAACCCGCAACTGTTAGGTATACCTATCTCTTTCTAACTCATGTCCGTTAATGGAACCACCGCGCATTTTATTTTTTAAAATTCATTTGTGAACAAATGTGATTATTTTTTCTCAATTGTTTTTCAGGAAAAAAGTAATAATGCAAACAGTACAACGTTCATGTAAAATTTTTACTGTTCTTCCACGATGTTGATAAATAAAATGAATTGAAAATTAGAAACGAAATTTATCTCTTTCTAACTCATGTCGGTTAATGGATCCTGGAACCACCGCGCATTTTATTTTTATAAATTTATTTTTGAACAAATGTGATTATTTTTTCTCAATTGTTTTTCAAGAAAAAAGTAATGCAAACAGTACAACGTTCATGTAAAATTTTTACTGTTCTTCCACGATGTTGATAAATAAAATGAATTGAAAATTAGAAACGAAATTTATCTCTTTCTAACTCATGTCGGTTAATGGATCCTGGAACCACCGCGCATTTTATTTTTATAAATTTATTTTTGAAAAAATGTGATTATTTTTTCTCAATTGTTTTTCAAGAAAAAAGTAATGCAAACAGTACAACGTTCATGTAAAATTTTTACTGTTCTTCCACGATGTTGATAAATAAAATGAATTGAAAATTAGAAACGAAATTTATCTCTTTCTAACTCCTGTTGGTTAATGGAACCACCGTGCATTTTATTTTTTCAAATTTATTCTTGAACAAATTTGATTATTTTTTTCCCAATTGTTATTCAGGAAAAAAGTAATAATGCAAACAGTACAACGTTGATGTAAAATTTTAACTGTTCTTCCACGATGTTGATAAGTAAAATGAATAGAAAATTAGAAACGAAATTTTTATTTTATTTCACAATTCATTGCTAATACTATGAATCTAACAATTCTTCTAATAACAATTATTAAATAAAACAAGTAAAACAAGAAGAAAATGATCCCCACAAAGTTTGCTACTTCTGAATGGAGTCCAATTCTTCGAGCGAACTGCCTTTATCCATAGCTTCGGGATATAAGGTCGTTTGAATGGAAAACTGTACCAAATGAATTCACTCTTGCTAGCCAAGTCGCTAATTATTCATTAAATAGCAAAATCTAATATAATCAATTCACCCGTGAAAAGATATTTTCCGATAATCGTACTCGTTTTTGCATCCAAACGCTACACAAGACACCACCATTGTTTTTTTTAGTTCAAATTTCAAATATAGTTCGAATCAAAACTATTTCCGAAGCAATCAACAAATTACACCAACGCAATATGCTGCTTTTTAAACCACACACGAGGAAGGAAACGAAACTAATAGCACAGTAGAACACAAAAAATGTATATCTTCACTAATATTGTACGTTTTTAACAAAAAGAATCCCCAAACTAATTAATTTTCACTTAAAAGATAATTTATGCATACAACCGTAATTCATTTGCCGAGTAAGACAAAGACAGGTTGCCCTAAATAAGGCTATCTCTGTTTCAGCTGCCCCTGCCTCACTTTACGTTCCAAAGTATACGGTCGGATCCGTTCCAGGTGATATAGAGTTCACTGCCGAAAAGTGACGTCGCGTATTCTCATTCGTGTTTGCAGTCACGTGATAAACTGTAATAGATTACACATTTTAAATCGATTTTATTTAATTTAATGAGAGTAATAAGATCACTAAAATATTGTTTCAGTATTTCAAAAACTACCTTCAGTGTGAAAAACCTCAATTTGTAACATGTGTCAACATCCCTATTCTTCTGAACGTTTATTTTTAACCTGTACCTGTAATTTTCTGTTAAGAAGAAAATTGTTTATGTCAAATAGATGGGGCATTTTAGATGGAATAGCTTTGAGATCAGACCTGCGTGCCAGACACTGTCGAAAGCTTTTCGAATGTCCGTAAATATAACAGCTGTTTTATTGGCCATTTTTCTGTTACATTGAAAGTTTGAAGTGAGTATAATTAACGGGTGGATGGTTGATGTTTTCTTTCTGAATCCGAATTGATAAGGAGGTACAGTGTAATCGACTTATAATGAACTCGCTTATAATGGAAACTCTCATGTAATGAAACAATTTCCGAGTCCCGAATTAAAACAATGTAAAATCCTCTGACAAGATGGACTCGTTTATAATGAAATCTCGCCTGTAGTGGACTGAAAATACTGAAATAGTCTATCATATGCGAGTTTTTCTGGGGATCCCCTGCCACGAGTCACGACGGTTCGTCATGCAATATTATTCATTCGCGCTCGCGCTTGCAGCTGTTCGGTACATCGTGTATTCGGCTCTAACCTTTGGGAAAATGTGGCTAAGAGTGCGAAACGGGCGTTTATTATTATTATTAACAAACATATCTATTCAGATTTATAAAAAATACATATACATACTTATTGAGTAATAAAAGACAGTTTTTCGATTTTTCTTTTTTTATTCTCATGAAATGGACACTCGGTTATAATGAACAATCTGTCTTGGTCCCCTCGAGTCCATTATAAGCGGAATGCACTGTATATATTTTCCTATCTCATTGCATATTCTTTCTCCCAATATTTTTTCAAAAATTTTTCCTAATGTAGGTAGAAGTGTGATAGGCCTGTAGTTCTCTATGTTGGAATGGTCTGTTTTTGCCTTGGGAATGGTAATCAGAATGCCTTTTTTCCATTCATTCGGATCAAAAGCATGGGAGAGGCAGTAGTTGTATATTTTGATTATAACATTGTGAATTGCTGGGTCTAATTTTCTTAGTATTTTTTTTGGTATGTTGTGATAGCCGTGGTTAAGTGCAGTATGATATTCTTCCTCTACTATAGGCTCAATTGGATTCTCTGGCGGAATGTGTAGGCCGTTCGCATACCGATTCTCTATTTGTTTCCTATGCTCTTCATCAAATATCTTGTTTGTAAATCTTCCAAAAAACTTCTTAAAATGTTCTGTGAAAGCATCAGCAATGTCTTTATCCCTGGTAATAGTTTTCCCATTGATTTGAATTGGGTCGGAATATTGGTAGGTTGTGTACTTGGCAAGTTTTTTAATCGTTCTCCAATATGTCCTGCCTTTTTGGTTTTCTCTTTCTTTGCAGGCATCTAGATATTTATTGAATCAGAATTGGGAGATCATGTTATGAATATCCTTGTTCAGTTCGTTGAATTTTCTTTTTAAGCTTGGTTCTTGATTTCTCTGATATTCACGATACAAGTGTTTTTTTACTCTTATCAGCTTTATGATGTAGGGAGGGAGCGTTTGACTGAAGTATTGTTTTTCGAGTGACGGTGTTTCCTCTGTTATTATGCTTGATAGAATGTTGTGGAAGAGAGTAATGTATTCCGGAGTGATTTCAATTTGCGGTTCTATCAATTCAAGCATTCTTCTATTCACTTCTTCATTTATCATAATAGTATATTATATTATATTATAACGATTAAAAGTGCATATTTTTTTACGAGCAATATTAGAAGTTGCGAAGCGGAGCGCAGCCGAGCGAATGCAAAATTGCGGGTAAAAATAGGCACTTTTAGTAGGTACGTATGATATATACTATTTTTTCTCCAACCAAGTCAAATATCTGGTATTGTTGGTAAATATTGATTGTCAAGTAGACGTCAGTAGACTTCAAATTTCAATTAGAGAGCTCAAATGCAATTACCTTTAGTCCTAGTATTAAAAACGCTACTTTTAATCCTAGGACTAAGGGCCGGTCTATTCAACTTCTCTGTAAAGTATTCGTTAACTACTTGCTCGTTAAAGTTACAGATAACCTGTAAGTGGTTTTGGGTATATTCATCATCATTTATCCTTTCGGTAGCTACTGAAGAGTTACAGAAGAGTCTATGTTTTTAAACGGTCAGTAACGTTTGATGACAAAGATACCCTTATACAAAATGATCGTGTAAGAGGGAGACGGCGAATATACACGACAAATTGTGTCGGTCACAGAGTAAGCTGTAAGAGAACGGTTGTATTTGAGGCTGTGTGACTATGTGCTACTTACATTTTGCGATTCAAGTTCTCCCAAGCCACCTTGCGGCACAAACAGCATTAACGGGAGTGGGTTGGTTTGTAGGGTAGTATATGGAAAACTTCGATTTCTACATCAATAATCGGTTAATTTTTCTATTTTAGTGAAGTGAGTTAGAAAAATTGTGTTCCAGATTCTGTTTTATATACGTTCGAACATTGTGATAAGTGATTACTGCCCTGAAATGTCGAAATCATATTCGTTTTGTCCAGTCTCATTTCATTATTTTCAATATTTTCCCCAAGTACAAAAGTTGTAAACTAGAAATAACTGTAATTTTATAGGTAGGTACCTTATTTTGCTCATTTTAAGAACGTGTTTTGAAGTTGTGTCATGGTTAATATTATCACGAACAATGTGAAATCTCAACGTCGATTTCTAATTATTGATCTGTCAATGGCATTTCTCACAGTATATAAATGATTTCAAATTTTACCATTCTACCAATAAAAAAAAATTGTTTAAAGTATTCGTGGATAGCTGGTCTTTAAAACACTTTCATATATAAATTCATTGTATTAACTATGTCCTATTGTTTTTTTTAGTCCAATGTTTTCAATTCATCAGGATATGTTAATAAAAGTTTTTATAGAATAGAACATACATTTTATTCATGAATATTTGGTGAAATATTAATATTACACACCTATATTTCTTGATAAAGAGAAAAACCTTATGCAATACAAAATACCTTCGTTCAGCTATCTGAATTCTTTTATAATCTCAACGCTACTCGTTCTTTCAGACCCAAAGTGCCTTCCTACTATTTGGAGTTGCTTCCAAATATCGGAAATATTCGCTTATGCTAAGAAACACACTCCTTTCACTTTCATTTCTTCCCCGCAAATGGAAACGATTTGAACTTTTATAAGGTCTTCTCGTATTGAGAAGTTCCTCATCATAGTTATCATCTATAAGATTTAAATCATCTATGAGGTCCATGGCACTTATTAATAATTAACAAAGCCAAGTTATTTGCCCCCTGCCGAACGAAAACTCAAAACTCTTACCTAGGTATGGTTTTGTTTGCAAACACAAAACTAAATTATGAGGTTAGAATCCCTCCTGTACACGTTTACTGACAGGTTGGAGTTGTCTGTAAATTTATCTGTTCGGTAACCAATATTTACAGACGACTTCGCTTTACTGAGAGGTGAATATACGTTTAACCTTTCGGTAACGCTACTGGACAGTTTACAGATAGGTGAATAGACCGGCCCTTAAAGTGTTGCTGAGCAACGAGCAAATTTTTGTACGGTAAGAGAATTGATGGCTTTTGCACCTGAAAATAGTACAAAAATGTCTACATTTTTTGATGGTTGGAGAAATAGTATATTATATTATAAGGATTAAAAGTGCATATTTTTTTTACGAGCAATGTTTGCAGTTGCGAGGCGGAGCGCAGCGCAGCCGAGCGAATGCAAAATTGCGAGTAAAAATAGGCACTTTTAGTCCGTATGATATATACTATTTTTTCTCCAACCAAGTCAAATATCTGGTATTTTTAAAAGCTTTTATTTAGTTTCACCTGTCCCGCTGTCTGTCTGTCTGTAATCAAATCTTGCAAGTTGAATATGACACACTTCTAATCGTCCGATTGATTTGAAATTTGGCAGGTGTACATAATTCTGGTGACAATGCATCATGCAATATTTTTTATAGAAAAAAACAAAATGGCGGCTCCAAAATGGCGGATGAGTTTTGTAATTATCATCCGATTCCATTCAAAATTAGTATCTGGGGGTTTTTGGGTTCGACAATGTTGATTCTTCCGTCAAAATTGAAAAATTCAAGATGGCGGCTACAATATGGCGGACGAGTTTTGTAATTATGATCCGATTCTATTCAAAATTGGTATCTGGGGGTTTTCTGGGTCGGAAATTACGATTTTTCAAAATTGAGGAATTCAAGATGGCGGCTTCAAAATGGCGGAGTGTTGTTATTATAAAAGCTTGTCTTAAAAAATGATTTTTTTATTATAGCTTGTTGGTAAATATTGATTGTCAAGTGGACTTCAAATTTTAATTAGAGATTTTTTCTCCAACCATCGAGAAATGTTGACATTTTTGTAATTGCATTTGAGCTCTCTAAATGAAATTTGAAGTCTACTGACGTCTACTTGACATTCAATATTTACCAACAATATCAGATATTTGACTAGGTTGGAGAAAAAATAGTATATATCATACGGACTAAAAGTGCCTATTTTTACTCGCAATTTTGCATTCGCTCGGCTGCGCTGCGCTCCGCCTCGCAACTGCAAATATTGCTCGTAAAAAAATATGCACTTTTAATCCTTATAATATAATATACTAATTTGTTACTTGAGTGTATACTGCGGGTTCTTTTTTTGTATCCAGTGAGAATTCAATTCCAAGGTGGTCTGATCCTAAGTCTGGGGTTAAGATTACGTTTTGGATGTTGTCTTTTATATTTCTTGTACACATTAGTAAATCTGGTCAGGATTGTTTTCCATTAGGAATGTTGGAGGTGTGTCAATTTTGATGAAGTCTGAGTTTCTGAGAAAGTTGTTAATTTGAGTTTTCTTCCGGTTGTTAATACTGAAATCTCCTAGAATGATACAATACTTATACTGAGATGCTTTCACCAACAAATTTTCTTGAACAAGTTGGCTAGAGTGGTGTATGTAGACTAGACATATGTGGATTTTTTCGTTGTTGAAGGGGGCAGTAAAGTGCAGGACATCGTTCCATGGGTTATTGAAGTGGGGCGGGTTGTTTTTACCAATTTTTAATTTATTATCACCCTGCACTAATGCACCTCCTCTGGTGTTTTGGTTGAATAAATTTCCATGTTTGTAGGTATATTGTTCTCTAATCCTTGTATTGGATGTTTGTGGTAGTTTTAGTTTCCACAAACATTGCACAGTCTATATTATTATGCTCTACATAGTGTCGGATCAGTTCTTTTTTGTTGACGTAGTTGGTAATGTTAGCATATAGAAATTTGAGTATGAATGTCCCTATATAGCTGCATTCCCTCCGCAGGTTCTGTATCCACCGTTTTGTTTTCATTCTCTAGGTCAATCATGAGAATATAAAGTCTGTTTCCTACAAAAGTGGGCACGTGACTAATATTGTAGTTGTCAATGAAGCGTCTCTGGAGTTTTTGAATCATTTCTTGTCTGTCAGTATCTTTGGGTTTGTTGATTTTGTTGATGTATGTTTCTATGGTATGATCGTGTATTGTAATGGCTTTGTGTATTCTGCTTTTTTAGTATCCATATCGTTTTCTTGTTTATCGATCTTATTTTGATATTCTATGGGCTTAATGGGTCTTTTTGGACATTTTAGGGACCAATGGGACCATGCTACATGCTCTGTAGATTGACATGCAGTACACCTTGGTGGCAAATTTTTTGTACATTCTGATTCTCTATGTTGTTGTCCACATTTGCTACATAGTATTGGTGAATTGTGCTTGTCCGTTGTGTGGGTAAATTGAGAACATTTTGCGCATGGTACTGGTATTGGATCAGGTGGATGGCTAGGTTTAGCAACATAGTGTCTGCATTTGAAGTAGATTCCTTTTGTACGATTGTATTTCGCCAGTTATTATGCGAATGAATAAGGAGGGTTTGTTTGTCTTTTTTGATATGGTTCTTTTACAGTAGCGATGAGTAATTTGATTTTCCTTAAGAAAATTACTGATGTCTTTCTCTTTTATTTCCATTTTCACATGTGAGATTACGGCTGAAAACGATTCCGAGTGTGCTCTAGTTTTGTCGGGAACAGATCTGTTTGTTGAGGTTTCACAAAAGGTGTTGATTAGGTTCGTTTCCTTCATGTGTTTTAGCGCTTTTGTGAGATTATCTTTGGTATTCTTTGATTCAATAATAAATCCATATATCTACTAATACCAATATGGATTATACCCCTGCTTTTCAAAGTCACAAAGTGAAGCCAGATCTTTGGTAAGGCTTGAGTTGTACGCTTTTCCAAGTCGTGAACAATGGGCTAATAATGAAGTGGTCTTCCCCAAAGGGATGGCTCGAAAACCAAAGATGGACGAGTGGGAGCCGGCGTACACGGTCCGCTGATCCAATTAGCCATACCAATGGGCTCCTGTCTCTCGGTATTTCAAGCGGAAACCTTTGCCATAAGGAAAAGTGCTGCGCTGCGTACACGACGCAACTACCGAAGAGCATGGTATCGGATAGTAAAGCAGCCCTGCTAGAGCTTGACTCCCCACTAGTTAAGTCAAAGTTACTCTGGGAATGTAAAACGTGCCTCAAAACACTCGGAGAAAGAAACCAGGTCAACCTTATTTGGGTACCTGGCCACTCCGGGATAGCTGGCAATGAATCGGCAGACCGACTTGCCAGGGAAGGAGGGTCAACTCCCTTCACCGGACCAGAGCTATTTTGTGGCTTCCCAGCCAGTCATCAATCGATGACGTTAAAGAATGGAAACAAAAGAGAAAGCTTGCGTTTTGGGGATCGACCAACGGTCAAAGACAGGCCAAGTTATTTCTCTTCTACACGACGAGCTGGATCAAAAAGGTTCTCTCAATCAGCAAACTGAAACTGAGGAAACTGACAGGCGCACTCACGGGACACTGTCCCGTGAGGTATCATCTGAAGAACATAGGAAGGTGCCGGATGACACGTGCCGCTTCTGTCAAGAAGCCACTGAGACAGCGAAGCACTTGCTATGCGATTGTGCAGCTGTTCATCGGAAAAGACTACAACACTTTGGCTTCTGGTTTTTAAAGCCGGAACAAGTGATGGATGTAGTCCCCAGAAAGGTGAAAAAGTTCATTGAGACACTATTCCTTCAAGCATAAAAAGAATTGAAGGCAGTGGCGCACCCAGAAATTTCATTCGGGGGGGGCTGCTCGAGAGTAATCAGGTTTTGACATAAAAAAAACTCGAAAACGACGAAAACAATCCTTTATTTTTGAGCTCGGGGGGGGGGGGGGGGCTGCAGCCCGACAGCCCCCCCCTCGGTGCGCCACTGATTGAAGGAAAAGGTTCTGCTTCGAGGAGGTTGCTTCGAAGTAAAAGGTTATACGTTCGCCGTATTTATACAAGAAAGCATTTTCTCAGAAACTGAAGGATATGCTTCCAAAATAGGAATCTAGGTTCACAACAACTTTTCTCGCTTCTTCTGATCGATTGTACCTTTCAACTTTGTTACTGAAAGAGGTACAGAAAAATGTTTTTCACAAAAGTTTCACGAAATCGACTAATGTATTCTAAAATGATTTCACAAAATAAAATATATACAGAGTGGGCAATAACATAATAGGCCGTATTTATAATAAAAAGCCTCACCTTTTACTTTCAAGAAATGAAGAATTGAAGGAAAAGGTTTTGCTTTGAAGTAAGAGGTTATACGTTCGCCGTATTTATAAAAAGAAGCATTTGCTCAAAAACTAAAGGATTTGCTTCCAAAAATAGGAATCTAGGTTCACAACAACTTTTCTCACTTCTTCTGGATTGTACCGGGTTTTTCACCATAATTTCACCACACTTCAACTTTGTTACTGAATGAGGTACAAAAAAATGTTTTCCCAAAAGTTGCACGAAATCGACTAATGTTTTTTAAAATTATTTCACAAAATGAAATATATACAGAGTGGACAACATATTGATTGCAACTTTTTCCTTTTTCCCCTTATTTCGAATATAAAACATAGGTTTGGTCTTTCTCTCTCATTATGAGTACCACAGAGTTTTAAATTTTGAGAACCAATTTCTTTAGTTGATATTATTTATTACTACCATAGTTAATTATATTTTTCTTTCTTATTGGATACTCTGAGGTATTCCTTGAAAATATTGCTTTTAAGTAAATTGGTCGAATATAAAGAATTTCGGAATGATTTCTCATATGTATTTTTTTATTCCGTAGTTTCATTTCAAAACTGGAAATGAAAGAGACAGCCCCATATACGCATATATTATATTCGATATCAGGAGAAAATTAACAATTAAAATATGGAAAAAAATACAGTAGTTGCATTCAATATGTTGTTTACCCTGTATATATTCCAATTGACGTTATCATTTTCAGAAAATTTATTTGATTTCGTACAATTTCCGTATGAAGTATTTTTACGTATCTATCTGTTTTTGTAACAGAGTTAGAGAGGGGGGTCAATTTATAGTGAAAAACCCGGTAAAACACTAAAAATCAGATCATGCAGGCCAAAGAGAAGTGATTGACCAGGTTCCATTTCACAACAGCTATTGGGGTTGTTGACTGCACGCACATTGAAAAGCCAGCCCAATTTGGAGACGTATACGTATCAGTGTACCTTTTACTTCACTTATCCGAAGCATTTCCTTGCAAGGAAAAGGTGGAAACTGGAGATCATAGGCCGTATTTATAAAAAGAAGCCGTACCTTTTACTTTCAAAAAATGAAGCAATTCCTTGAAGGTATATGCATAAAAAGAATTGAAGGAAAAGGTTTTGCTTGGAGGAGTTTGCTTCGAAGTAAAAGGTTATACGTTCGCCGTATTTATAAAAAAAAGCATTTGCTCACAAACTGAAGGATTTGCTTCCGAAAATAGGAATCTAGGTTCACAACAACTTTTCTCACTTCTTCTGATCGATTGTACCCTTCAACTTTGTTACTAAAAGAGGTACAAAAAAATGTTTTTCACAAAAGTTGCACGAAATCGACTAATGTTTTCTGAAATGATTTCACAAAATGAAATACAGGGTGTCCCACGGTCGAGTGCCTATTAGACGTTTCTGGAGAACTGGACATATTTGAAATCCGAAAATTGGGACTATGATATTGTTGGAAATTCTCTACAGACCTAAAATATTTTCGGAGCCTGAGCACTTCCGGTTATACCAGGAGTGAAAATAAATTTGTTCAAAAAATATTTCTTTCAATATTTTCATTTCTGATATGATTGAGTATTCAATGCTGCTTACATTTCTGTTGAAACCATTGTATTCATCCGAATAGTTTTCAAAATATCGAAAAAAAAACCTGAAAAATGTCAAATATCCATAGTCAGTGTTATGTTCATTATTCTTATTCTGAACATACCGAGTGTAAACCGTTATCACAACGTCAAAGTAGAAGAATGTGAAAAGGTCATGCATCTTTTGAATTTCATAAATATCATCACAGGGTTTTTCAAATTTTGGGTCGAAAACTGTGATCGAAAATTGGCCATAACTTCTGTTTTTCAAATTAGAACCCTATTTTTTTATGATCGCGTTGGATTCTGCGGAGAAAAATAGTGATAGCACCCTCAGATGTTCTTGCTTCTAAATTCAGTAATTGCCGAGATATTTGAGCTTTTCTGGATTTATGCTGTACGTAGAGTCAATTTCATCGAATCTCTTCAGATTCGATGAATATTCTCATAAAACCATAGTAACAACTAAAAATTGGACCTGTCACCTGTGAATTATTAATGGTCACAGAATATTCTCATGCCAACAGATTCGATGACTATTCTTATGAAACCATAGTAACCATTGAATTAAAATCGAGAAGTAAGGTTAAGGCCTAAAATGAGAGCTGTCACTTGTGAATTATTAATGGAATAATTTATCTTCTTTGGTCACAGAATATTCTTATGCAAAAGATAAGATGAATTTGACTCTACGTATAACATGAATTCAGAAAAGCTCAAATATCTCGGAAATTACTGAATTTAGGAGCAAGAGCATCTGAGAATGCTATCATTATTTTTCTTCGCAGAATCTAACGCAATCATAAAAAAATAGGGTTCTAATTTGAAAAACAGAAGTTATGGCCAATTTTCGATCACTGTTTTCGACACAAAATTTGAAACACCCTGTGATGATATTTATGAAATTCAAAAGATGCATGACCTTTACACATTCTTCTACTTTGACGTTGTGAGAACGGTTTACACTCGGGATTTTCAGAATAAGAATAATGAACATAACACTGACGATGAATATTTGATATTTTTTCAGTTTTTTTTCCGATATTTTGAAAACTATTTGAATGAATACAATGGTTTCAACAGAAATGTATACAGAATTGAATACTCAATCATATCAGAAACGAAAATATTGAAAAAAATATTTTTTGAACAAATTTATTTCCACTTCCGGTATAACCGGAAGCGCTCAAGCTCCAAAAATATTTTTGGTCTGTATAGAATTTCCAACAATATCATAATCCCAATTTTCGCATTTCAAATATGTCCAGTTCTCCAGAAACGTCTAATAGGCACTCGACTGTGGGACACCCTGTATATACAGAGAGGGCAACATATTGATTGCATCTTCATTTTTTCAATTGGAACGAACACCCTGTATACTTTTCTATATTTGGCAAGTTCTTTTAACCTCATTTCGAATATATAACATGTTTGATCTTTCTCTGTTATTCTGAGTACCACAAAGTTTTGAATTTTAAGAACCAATTTCTTTAGCTGATATTATTTATTCTATACTACCATTCATAGTTTATTATTTTTTATTGGCTACTGTTAGGCATTCCTTGAAAAAATATTGCTTTCGAGTGAATTGTTTGAATACATACAGTACTAGTCAAAAGTCCCCTCCCCCCCCTCGTATCTTTTGAACGGGTATACTTAAAATAATGAAATTTGGAGGGTGGAAATAAACGGATGTAGGCTTCTCAACTGGTCATAACAGGTGACGCAATAGTCATAAATGACGTCACAAGGCCACTGTGACCAATAATTTTAAATGGGACCCTATGGCAAGTGACAGCTCGTTTGAAAGGTATTGAAAATACCTATTCAGTCATACCAATTTTGTATGGTTTCGGCTGATTTTGATTGATAAATTGAAGAAATGCGAAACTATAATTTTCGTATTTCTTCAACTTATCAATCAAAATCAGCCGAAACCCAAACAAAATTGGTATGACTGAATAGGTATTTTCAATACCTTTCAAACGAGCTGTCAATTGCCATAGGGTCCCATTTAAAATTATTGGTCACAGTGGCCTTGTGACGTCATTTATGACTATTGCGTCACCTGTTATGACCAGTTGAGAAGCTTACATCCGTTTATTTCCACCCTCCAAATTTCATTATTATGAGTATACCCGTTCAAAAGATACGAGGGGGGGAGGGGACTTTTGACTAGCACTGTATAAAGAATTTCGGAATGTTTTCTTCTATACTCCATTCACTTTCATAAAGTATCGCGGTTGGCCAAGTTTTAGGTTAATCAAGTTTTTTTACCTGAAAAAATCGCAGGTTGGCACTTGTGAATGACATTACGTCAATGTATAAATCTCGTATAAGTTGCCGACGTTTATTTTTCATTATTAATTATTAATTTCCAAGTCTGGAATGCCGAAGATAGTTTCGAAAAAGCAGAGGCAAAGTATCAGGAAGTGCTATTCAGAATTGAAATCTGCGCATTCTAAAAGTGCCCCTGATAATTTTCTTTTTTTTTAGAATAGAATAGAATAGAGTTTATTCAATATAAGATACAGATACAGATAAACTCTTAGAACGACTGTGTAGTTATTCACCCATGGGTGATAACTGTGTACAGCATTAAATAATCATGAATTCTTATAATACGGCAAAAAACAAAAAAAATAAACTCTCAGTCCCTGTTACAACACGATTATTAAATCTTAACTCAACTGTGATTCTTGTTTCAGTCGGCAATATGCCCGATCAGCCTCAACTTGTCCTCATCGGTAATTTTTTTGTCTTCTTTAGGGTTTATTACTTCTCTTCGTCGGTAAAAGTCTCGATCTGTGTATTTCCCAATCAATATCTAAGTGGAATTTATTATCCTATGTATCGATGTTCGGTCTCCTTCAATTAGCCATCTCTTTATTTCTTTGTTGAATTTATTTTTATTTCTAATTTCTTTTATTTCTTCCGGTATAATTGGGTACAGTCTTGCTGCTAAATATCCACTATATCTCTGCCCTATTCTTTTTTCTGCTCTAGGTCTCTCATAACTACCACCTCCAGCTCGCGTCGGGTATTTATGTTCTTTTTGTATGATGGAAATTTTATTCTGCTTGATATTAAGGATTATTCTTTGCGCATATAATTGTCTTATATCCAATACCTTGGCTATGCTGTATATAAGTTCACTAGAGAATGTAATTTTTTTCCTGTACATAACCTTCAGGATACTTTTTTGTAGAACATCTATTTTTCTTTTGTACCTATCTAAAACACCTCCCCATCCTATTATACCGTATGATAGCTGTGGTAGCACCAACGAGTTATAGAGCATCTGTAAGTGTTTAGTAGAATTTATGTAATTTCTTAGGTACCTAAATCTGTATAAGATACCTCTAAGTTTTCTCGTAGTATAAGATATATGATCTTCCCATCTCAAGTGCTCATCAATGAAAATACCAAGGTATTTTGTTGAGTGTGTTCTTTCAATACATAGTTGGTCGTCGATATTCAAGTCACCTAGATCAGGAATTCCTTTCTTATTTGAGGTGAAGGTTAGGTATTTGGTCTTGCTTATATTTAATGTCAGTTTATTCAATCTGAACCACTTTGTCAGAGTCTCAAATTCCTCGGATACTTGTTCTTTTAGTTTTTCCCATGTTATATCTTGAAAGAGAACGATCATATCGTCCGCAAAACCAATACTTTCACCTTTGTTATCTACCCTGAACAGATCGTCTATGTACAAAATGAACAGGAGAGGACCGAGCACTGTACCCTGTGGTACTCCGTAATTTAGTTGTTTCCCTTTACTATATTT